>CM050174.1:63482747-63617431 GCA_027410445.1 Discoglossus pictus
ATAAGGAAAATACTTCACAATCTTAAAGGGACTGGGTCACTCCAACAGAAGGTACACATAATTCTTATTGTTGGTTTGGAGCCTATAAGAAAATAAAACATTTCTGTCAACAATTAAACTATATGTAATCCGTTTGTAATCACGACTATTATCTATTCCCAAAAGAAGAATCCTCAAATTACCGAGTATCCTTATTAAAGGGATCTGTGTCATAATTTAAGAGAATTCATTATAGACCGATAAGAAGAATGAAGCAACAAGGAAGGAAGGAAGTAACATAAAAAGCTAAATAGAAACTATAAAGATCATTAGGCACAAACTGTCTGGTACTACATGTACACACTTGTATGCTGTCTACGGTATATTACGTGTATGCAATTAGACGACATTTGAAGTGTCATATTTATAATATTGCTGTTTGGTGTAATAATGTTTCATACAGTTTAAACTATAATTACATCCTTAAATTTTTAAGGATTGCCTTCAATTTGGCTTTAATGATTATAGACATGGGAGAAGTGGGAGGAACAGTCGTTTTAGATAAGATCTCTACACATATATGTTAAAAAAAGTTATCTTCCTTAATAATAGATCTAAATGACAGATTAAGGTCCCATAGCATAACCCTCTCCCTCAACCTACAGACAAGATATAATTCTACTTGACACAATGAAATATAACACTTTCTCTAGAAATGCTTTTATTTTCCTCTTTTGCATATCTGTTATTGTTGTTATTTTGTTACAAGCTGTGAAGATTTTACAAAACTACAGGTTTCCTTTAAGGCTATAGGAGATCATTGCTAGGTGAAGGGCTGGGACTTCATTCAGCAACTGCTTGTGGAGAGAGGCTTACAGGACATGATTAGGTAAATAGTTATTATCGTGACTATGATTGTTTTATTTTATTCTAGTGATTATCAGCCTTATTCAATTGCAATTCGGCCAATTGAATAGGGCTCTATATAAGAACCTAGCATTTTTTTTACAAAAGTTTTTAGTGAAGACCTTGTTTTTCAATAGAGGTTCACTAACTACAAATATCTGTAAAAAACATATGCTATGTGCTTATATAGAGCCCTATTCAATTGGCCGAATCACAATTTAATAAGGCTGATAGTGTGAAATTGAACCAGAGTTTGCAATACTTCCTAAGAAACTGCACCAGCATTTAAAATGGAAAAGACGAGACAATCCTAAAGCTAAGGAGGTTTACTAGTCACAATAATAATTTGACTAGTCTGTAACGGAGCAGGAACACGCAGTCCAAAATCTCCGCTGGTATACGATAAAATACCCACGAGGCACTACAGTTTCACCATTCCCGACCTCCCATATTGGACGACACACAATTTGGGAGTCAAATGAATACTGACTTTATTTTGTTATTGCAGAAATATTTATACATCTCTTCCCACAGGCAATCCACATCCCCCATATTTGGCTGCACAATACCCATAAAGAGAACAATAGGTGGGTCACCCCTCCCTGGCAACTTTGATACAATCAGACACTGATTCAATTACACCTCTTTGTTCTTATCAGAGAATTAAAACACTTTGAAAAATGCAAGGATCCTTTACAACTTTCTTATCTCTTGAATCTCTGTAATAGGATTATCTATTAGCCTAGGACTGCAAAAGTCTGGCTAATATTCTGCAGAGCATCAACCAGCATACATATTGTAGGATCATATTTTAACCAAGAATAATCATAAAACAGGGTAAAACAGTGATGGGTTCCGCTACACACCTCCCCCGTGACCATAAGCCGGCATACACGGTCTGATCCCAACGGATCGGCCTGGGGATGTCCGGACAAAAGTATTTGTTGGTCAATTCTCTAGTTTGACAACCCATTAGCATTACTGCAATTCACATTTACTCACATTTCCCATATCCCCAGATAGCTGGGATCTGAGCGCACAAAACCACCGAATAGCTCTCAGATCCTCTTCACACAGTTCAATTGCCATGTAGCTAAAGTCTTTCCCATAGTCTTTCATCATATGAATGGGCTCCATGGCATAGCTATCTGGGGTATCACCGCTCCCACAGGGCAAGTACAGAATGACCCCCCTGTATGTAAAGGGCCAGAATGAGTGACTTACACTCTGGTATGGCCGAACACTGGTTCCAAAGGGCAATATGTACCAGGGCCATAGTCGCAGGGCAGGAGGCTGGCAAACAGTCCTCTCCAAGCCAAAGTGGCGAAGGGCACTTCGTCACACATCTCCCCTTTGGGGGGAAGTCTAACCAGGCACCTGGATATTTCGCTGGGGTGATGGTGCAACACGCTGAGGGGACTTGAGGGGCAGAGGCCCGCGGCACTCTGCCCTGATGCCAGCTCTTCTGCTGGTATAACCTGCAGGACCTCCTGCTCTGTACCAGGGACAAAGGGAGGGCAGAGGCCGACTGCACTCTGCCCCGCTGTCAGCTCTTCTGCTGGGGTACTTGGGACATATTGCGGCTCAATAGCCAGGGAAACGTGGGGGTCAGTGGGGGTTAACATTTCCTCTGTTAACCCTGGGGCCACATTAGAAGTTAGCTGGGGAGGGGAGTTTGTACTTACCCCCTCCTCCGGTTGTCCCAGTGACGGTAGTTGGGGATCTGGACAAGCTGTGGGCGCAGAGACCACGGTCCCATCTGCGCCGTCTGGGAGATTGGTGTCTCCCCTGGTTAGGGTAAACTGTCGCTGGGGGGGAAGGATGACACCTTCTGCCCCCTGTGTTTCACACTGCCACTGGGGGGGAAGGACGACACCTTTGGCCCCCTGGAGTACCCACTGACGCTGTGGAGGAAGGTCGACACCTTCTGCTCCCTGGGGTACACACTGCCGCTGGGGGGGAAGGACGACACCTTCTGCCCCCTGGGGTTCACACTGCCGCTGAGGGGGAAGGACGACACCTTCTGCCCCCTGGGGTTCACACTGCCGCTGTGGAGGAAGGTCGACACCTTCTGCTCCCTGGGGTACACACTGCCGCTGGGGGGAAAGGACGACACCTTCTGCCCCCTGGGGTTCACACTGCCGCTGGGGGGGAAGGACGACACCTTCTGCCCCCTGGGGTTCACACTGCCGCTGGGGGGAAAGGACGACACCTTCTGCCCCCTGGGGTTCACACTGCCGCTGGGGGGAAAGGACGACACCTTCTGCCCCCTGGGGTTCACACTGCCGCTGAGGGGGAAGGACGACACCTTCTGCCCCCTGGGGTTCACACTGCCGCTGGGGGGAAAGGACGGCACCTTCTGCCCCCTGGGGTTCACACTGCCGCTGAGGGGGAAGGACGACACCTTCTGCCCCCTGGGGTTCACACTGCCGCTGGGGGGAAAGGACGACACCTTCTGCCCCCTGGAGGGCCGGTAGAGAGACCTCGGTCCCATCTCTACCTGCCATCTGGAGGTCATCCCAGGACCAGTCAATGAAGTCTGGTTCTGCTTGTCGAGTAGGTTGGGGCTGCACAAGGCTGAGCAGGTGTTGGTAGTCCTGCTCCAGCTCCCACTCTCTCGTTACCAGGTGGGTCATGTCTTTGCTCACCTCGCCTTCGTCATCCCAGACATACATGCCCATCCGGTAGTCGTAGATGTCCCAAAACCTAGACCCCTCCGTGCTGCCAAGATCAATATCGTCCTCCAAGGCATCCCATAATAAACCCGGGCCATCATAATCATCCCCCTCCGGTAAGTCGTGTTCAGCCGTCCAGGGGGTAAGTCGAACGGTATACCACCAGAGGGCCTGGTATGCGTTGTCTAGCCAGATCTCTCGCCATACCAGGGTCTCTAGTCTTGTCACCCACTCATCCAGGGGCTGCTCTCCCAATAGATACATCCGCATCGCCACACGCTTCTGTAGCCGCTGCTCATCACTGGGGAGACTCTCACCTCGCCGCCATTGGGCATCTTGCAGGGCATCATACCAGAGTTCCATTCTGTCTGTCTCCCTGTAGTCTGCGGCCTCCTTCTCATCCTCATCATGGAACGCTGTCCAAAAACTAGCCGGTTCCATCCTGCTGTAGCCAGGGGCGCTGTACGGATACTAGCGTTGCCCTCAATTTGTACTCCACGGAATGGTGTCTCCTGTAGCTGTCCTTCTGACCGTGGGAACAATTCCACCACTTGCCAACAAATGTAACGGAGCAGGAACACGCAGTCCAAAATCTCCGCTGGTATACGATAAAATACCCACGAGGCACTACAGTTTCACCATTCCCGACCTCCCATATTGGACGACACACAATTTGGGAGTCAAATGAATACTGACTTTATTTTGTTATTGCAGAAATATTTATACATCTCTTCCCACAGGCAATCCACATCCCCCATATTTGGCTGCACAATACCCATAAAGAGAACAATAGGTGGGTCACCCCTCCCTGGCAACTTTGATACAATCAGACACTGATTCAATTACACCTCTTTGTTCTTATCAGAGAATTAAAACACTTTGAAAAATGCAAGGATCCTTTACAACTTTCTTATCTCTTGAATCTCTGTAATAGGATTATCTATTAGCCTAGGACTGCAAAAGTCTGGCTAATATTCTGCAGAGCATCAACCAGCATACATATTGTAGGATCATATTTTAACCAAGAATAATCATAAAACAGGGTAAAACAGTGATGGGTTCCGCTACATAGTCACTATTATTTAATGAGAGAAAAGTCATCTCATATGAATTTAATTAGTTTTTATGTATAAGTAAAAGCTTGGTTTGTGGTCATAACAGCCCCTATGCTTACTGTTACCCTTCCCCGTACCAAGTGAGTAACAGAGTATGCTGTGCTAAGAATTACAATGCAAAGAATATATATCCCTGGAAATGTTTAATTTATAAAAATCACACTGACAATGTATAACCAATATTTAATGATTTTAAAGAAAGATCCAACATATCAAATGTGACATTCTTTGATATTTGTTTTAGTGTCAGCTGTTTAGGTGTATACATCTGTACCAAATATAGATGTTTGTATAGAACTTATATACAAAGATTACACCAAGTTATCATGTTACCGATTCAAAATACTCCCCCAACCGCCCTCTTCAGTCTGCTAATGACCTACTTGTGTCCTCCTCTCATAACACCTCTCAATGCCACCTTCTTGTACTGCTCCTATTCTTTGGAACTCCTTGCCTCACTTTACAAGAGGATCCTCCCACCTCAAAACCTACAAAAACTCACTAAAGACGTCCAGCCTTAGTATGTACCACCGCATACTCTACAATATAATATAATCACTCACAATCTACAGTGCAGCACACAGCCACCTCCAGTTGCTTGAGCCTATAGCTTTACACACTGCCATCTTGCATCCATCACCCTCCTGTATCACACCAAACCCTTTAGATTGTAAGCATTTTGCCAGTTTTCAACCTTGTAAGCTACTTTTATATACGTTTAATTTTATGCTCAAAGAAAGGGCCATTAATTTGCAATGTGTTAAAATTGTTTATGCCTTGTGCTTAACGTTGGCATGTTATAAATATAAGTTAATAATAATCTATCCGAGGCCTAGTCCTTCTCTAGACTTTGCCGTGAGTTCTCTTACACGGCATCTTTCGGTGGACCTGAACTACATCATGGGACATAGCTTTCCCATTTGCCATCACGGCTTGTATATAAAAGCTATACTACACTATCAAGTAAATATGGCTATCCACGCATCAGAATGCATGCCAATAGTGGTACCTCATTAGGGAGCAAACAGTGTCTATGCTCAGTTGTTATGACCCCTCCAGCTACTTTCTGTCAAATAAAGGCCCACTATCATATAATTTATCTTATTTTATTATATCTTTTGATCAACTGTTGTGACAACCTATCTACTGACGTTTTGACCTTCAGACGTTTGGCATTAGTATCTCAACTTTTGGCTTCCAAGTGCCTGGCTTTGGCTCGCACCTTCCAATATTTTAGCTCCATGGCATCTGGCTTGTGATACTGATCACTGGTTCTTTGCCATCTGCACCGACTACCGGACTGGTCAAGTGTTCGCTCCAGTCTCGCCTGTGTTATATTTCATATTGTTCATTTTTCCTGCTGCTTTGTCGGAGCTCGACACAAACATGAGAGGTCCATTTTTATAGTCTTTTTGGCACTTGCTGATTTTAATTGAATGCACCTCTACCATATTATGGTTTGTTGGGTATCAGTTTTCTCTGATTTAATTATTCCCAAGGGCTATGTATTAATGCCAATTAGCGTGTGCCTACATTAATCTATTCTAAGATCCTTACAGATGTTACTAGTGGAATTCATAAAAACATTACTATTAACTGACTCAATTAATTGTGTGGTGTAATGTGTGGTGTAACCTGTTGAACTCGATTCCCCTGATGGACAACTGGAATCTTATTTGGTGTTTAGAAAATAGAAAATACAAACGCATGAAACACCAATTATATCTTCAATACATGAACTACTTCTAAGAAATTGACTTATAAAAATAAATTAAAATATAGTGTATATTTGACAACTTTTCTTTTAAAGTGCGGATAAGCTTATACTGTTCCATCTACATGAAAGCAATGTCAGACAGACAATGTGCTCCTCCCTTATTACACACCCACTATGAAAGAAGAAGAACCAGATACGTCATTATAATAATAGCCTCTCATTAGACTATTGTCTAAGAACTATAAATATGTAAGGTGCATTTGTTCATTGTTAGAAGACACTGGAGAGAGGAAGACAAAGTCACTGGTTTCATCACAGGTATGTTACAAACCCAAATGAGTCTATTTGCTATTGCTCTCTTCTCGTCAACAGTGATTATCCATGAGCCTGCCATCTTGTTGTAGCTTAAAGAATAGTTTACATCTAGTATAGGATGTACCTGATGTCCCTGTTTTGATGGAACAGTTCCTTGGTTGTGACATTGGAGATATTTGGCCCTGGAAATGTCCCTTGGTATTATATATATATATGTAGATTTATAGCTGGTACTTTCAGATATTGCTGTCTATATTGCTATCTATATAGAAGCTATATCCCCTACAGAGCGAGTTGTGAGTTTATAGCCCTGAGGAAATTTGCTCTTCAACAAGAATGTGTCAGTACCATTGGGAGCTTCATCAATCTTTATATATCTGTTAGTTTTATTTAACACTTAGAGAGGCGTTGTGACATTTGAGGAACCAAAGATACTTGTTTTTACCTTATTACAAACTGCATAATAGAAAATAACTAAGTCAGAGGTGCTCATCAGAGAACGAACTAACCTTAATAGGTTAGTTCTGTGGCCACTCACTTGTGCCCTTCACAGGGATAAATATCCTGTAGTATATAAGTCTAGTCTCACTCAAAAGAGTGACCCAGCCCCGAAATACCAGGCAATTCTACCCTGAACAGGAGAAACAGCAAACCCCAGACGCGTTTCTGACTTTATGGGCCTCGACAGTGAGGTGTAGCTGAACTCCCTAAGGCACAGTAAGCAAGGGGTCCACGTCTGGAGTCACCTATCATCCTTAGGGAGACTAAACCTCAAGGGTAATTTTCATAAACAAAATAACTAAATCAGAGGTGCTCATCAGAGAACGAACTAACCTTAATAGGTTAGTTATATGGCCATGATAAGCCACTCTGAGAGCAACCTCTTTTAGCTCACTTGTGCCCTTCACAGGGAGAAATATCCTGTAGTATATCAGTCTGGTCCCACTCAAAAAAATGACCCAGCCCAGAAATACCAAAATAAACTGCATAATATGTCATACTTAAGTTGAACCAATACCTTTAAATACACACAAATATCACAAGTTTTTGCAGATTAAAATTGTTCTAAATTTTTTTTGCTTCCTAATATGGATAAATATAGTAGCAATTAACTGGATTGAGCTACAAATGCAGTTAAACTCTGTAATTTTCAATGATATGTTTAGTTTCCAGGCACATGCTGATTACCTGGAAACATTAACTCCTTGTGTTTCTGAAGTAGTTTCACTTTGGTGTGACATATTTTATACTATACTATATTTTGCCATTTTGAAAAATAATAATTCACGGATTGTGTGGGATGTGGTGCCATGATTCAGTGTAAGAAAACAAAAATGTCAATTTATTTTTTAAATTCTCAGCAGTAGAAAAGTATGCCATTCTTGAACAATTCATAGTCCATTGTATCTCTCAAAAACTAGCAAATAATATTCAATTGTACTTACAAATACTTCATGTGAGGTCCTTCAAGTGAAATAGGTTGCGCGTCACTGATCAAGACAGTATTTTGGTAGAATTTTTTTTTTTTCCATTCTAAAGTTTCTTACAACCTTTCTATGTTACTATTTAGATATTACTTTGCAGCAACAATGTGTTTCCATTTTCTTACAGCAATTCTGCAGCTATGATCAAGCTTTGTTGTATTGTTTTGTGCCAGCTATGTCTGGTCCTTGCTGATGACCCTGGCATAAAATTTCGTTTTACACAGAAGGGGTTGAATACTGGTGAGTACAAATTTACTGCAATGTACACCTATTGTTATTTCATACCCTTTGAAAAACTTTACAATTAGTGATACAATGAAAAAGTACTTCTATCTTCTTATTGACACCATGCACCTTGATAGGATCTCCCCTAAATTAGAGGCTTCGTTGAACACCATATTAGCTAGAGATGCTTTACCTTATTTAATATAGCTCACAATTGGGACTCATGTTCAATATCATTATATATTCATATACTGACCATATTCAATAAATGTCAATAATTAATTGGATCTTCTATATATAATAAATACCATCTCCTTTATAGGTTTGGAATTTGTAATGAATTACATGACTTCCGAAATTTCTTCACAAGCACTCCCAGATACTAAAGGAAGTACCACCATTGAGTCTGAGCCAGTGGACTATGAAATGACTCAGTAAGTTGGGACAAACATGCTCATAACGTGGAACTCAACTTGACTGTGAGATTCAGGTGAAATCTTAAGGACTCAGGGTAGGAAGCAACATTATCAGGGTTTGGCATGGTAAACAAACATTTGAGCCTTTCTGCCATTTTTGCTGATTTCCATGCCATGAGGTTTATAGTAGACATTAAGTTACATCTTGGATTTTAAGTAGTTGAGATTTCTGCTGAATCAAAGGGAGGGCTTCTTGAATGTAAAGACAAACAGAGGAACGCAGTATCAAAGAAGGCTGTGAAAGCAGATTCTTTAGATAATTTAATTTTTTTAGATAAACTAAGACATATTGAGTGATGTTAATTAGTCTATATATTTATTTGCCTTTTTTTTTTTTGAGCTATTGCAAAAGACCAGAGATTGAACTGACTTTCTGTGTGGAAAATTATCTCACCCTGGGATGATAAACAGAATGGGCATGGTGGATGGTTGGAGACCATCTAAGATTAAAGGGCAAGATGTTCAATTGAGATGTTGGGTGTGCCATGTCTTAACAGGGTGACATAGTGGACTAAGACTGGGAGGTTAATCAAAATGGACACAGTGTGAGGATTGGTGACCATCTAAGATTAGAGGATAAGGTGAACAATTTTACTGTCAGATGTAGTATCACTCAGTTATAATGTTCTCAAAGGAAGCAACATTATCAGGGTTTGGCATGGTAAACAAACATTTGAGCCTTTCTGCCATTTTTGCTGATTTCCATGCCATGAGGTTTATAGTAGACATTAAGTTACATCTTGGATTTTAAGTAGTTGAGATTTCTGCTGAATCAAAGGGAGGGCTTCTTGAATGTAAAGACAAACAGAGGAACGCAGTATCAAAAAAGGCTGTGATAGCAGATTCTTTAGATAATTTAATTTTTTTAGATAAACTAAGACATATTGAGTGATGTTAATTAGTCTATATATTTATTTGCGTTATTTTATTTGAGCTATTGCAAAAGACCAGAGATTGAACTGACTTTCTGTGTGGAAAATTATCTCACCCTGGGATGATAAACAGAATGGGCATGGTGGATGGTTGGAGACCATCTAAGATTAAAGGGCAAGATGTTCAATTGAGATGTTGGGTGTGCCATGTCTTAACAGGGTGACATAGTGGACTAAGACTGGGAGGTTAATCAAAATGGACACGGTGTGAGGATTGGTGACCATCTAAGATTAGAGGATAAGGTGAACAATTTTACTGTCAGATGTAGTATCACTCAGTTATAATGTTCTCAAAGGAAGCAACATTATCAGGGTTTGGCATGGTAAACAAACATTTGAGCCTTTCTGCCATTTTTGCTGATTTCCATGCCATGAGGTTTATAGTAGACATTAAGTTACATTTTGGATTTTAAGTAGTTGAGATTTCTGCTGAATCAAAGGGAGGGCTTCTTGAATGTAAAGACAAACAGAGGAACGCAGTATCAAAGAAGGCTGTGATAGCAGATTCTTTAGATATTTTTTTTTTTTTAGATAAACTAAGACATATTGAGTGATGTTAATTAGTCTATATATTTATTTGCGTTATTTTATTTGAGCTATTGCAAAAGACCAGAGATTGAACTGACTTTCTGTGTGGAAAATTATCTCACCCTGGGATGATAAACAGAATGGGCATGGTGGATGGTTGGAGACCATCTAAGATTAAAGGGCAAGATGTTCAATTGAGATGTTGGGTGTGCCATGTCTTAACAGGGTGACATAGTGGACTAAGACTGGGAGGTTAATCAAAATGGACACGGTGTGAGGATTGGTGACCATCTAAGATTAGAGGATAAGGTGAACAATTTTACTGTCAAATGTAGTATCACTCAGTTATAATGTTCTCAAAGCCAGTCTCCATGAACATTGGAAGATGACCAGTCGGTTCCGAAATCAAACATTTCGAGAACCACTGGTTTAGAGTACAAAAGATCAATGTCCTTCAATAATTTACCTTCTTTCTCTCTAAATATAACAGCTGATTCCATAAAAAAATAAGTAATTTTAACACTTACCTGGCAAAATTCCAGGCACACAAACATAAATACAAATACATGCCCCATATGCACAAATACAGACACATGTAAATTGTCCTTTATCAAGTCTCCAATATTGTAAAACAAACTATTGTTTCCAGGATAAGAATACAGAATTTTAAATCTTCAAGCAACACTGCCAAGTTTGTGCCTGGGACAGGTATCCAGGTTTCAATAAAAGATGCTCATGCCACAGTCCATAATAACTGGAAGTTAAACAGTTGGCTAATGTGAGTATTATTCTGTGTAAGAGAAATATTTACATCATAAAATGTAATTGTCCCAGCTTTAATACTGGTTATTACAATTTATTTTTCTTGTACATTTTGTCCTTTTAGTAAAGACAGTGGAACGGGCATTGTGAATTTAGACGGAATAAATGTCGCCTTGGTCATCGGAGTTCGCCGGAAGGAGATAGGAACTCCATACATTCATTTGATTAGCTGCCAGTCTGATATTAAAGAAGTCAAAATCCAGATGTTGGGTGGTGTTAGGTAAGTGCAACAGAAAAAGAATATAATATGTGGAATTATTGTTTACACATTTCTCTAATGTTAATCAGAAAGGAATACACTTAGGTTGCATGCAGGTAAAGAGACCAGACATCCCAATTTTCAGGTGACAGCGCCCTGATTCAAACCTCAGGCACCTGGTAAAACTTGTTCATGGGAATTCCTTGGATGACACGACAGGCAGGCAAGATGTTATTAGATAATAACAGAGTGTAGTGTATCTCAAAAGTATGTTTACATTGCATTTTGATCTGATATCTTAAGGGTTTGCTACCCTCTCTCTTTCTTCCCTAACAAGTGTCCAACATGTGCTTGGTCCAGTCCATTATTTATGCTGTATATATGTGTATAGTGTATTTGTATGTGCACAACGGGTGTGAGATGAGCAATAAAGTGTGTGCTACTGGGAGAGTTGGGACGATTTAGTAGACTTAACATTAAATATTATATATATATATATATATATATATATACTTTGAAAAATGTATGGTTTCTGGGAAAGACTTGTAGTTGATTTAAATGGGTAATATGATATAATTAATTCCATTAGTTATATGTTTAAAAGATACAGATAAGACCTGTTTTAAATCCACCCATATGAGACAAAATATATCCCTTGATTTAATTTACCAAATCAAATCTATTTACTGTTGGCTCATCCAATGCCCCCCCATGAACAATGTTGTGCTGTGGGTAAATAATGTTTACTCTCCCCCTCTTTCTCTTGTTGCCAATGCATCAGCATTAAAGTCTAATTTACTTGTATACTATTTACTGCACACTCATTTGAACGTGGATCTCAGGGAGAATTAGGAAAAATCTGGTTGTCTATATCAGAATACAAGTTACCTACCTATCTTATTACCTTCCGACCAGTCATATTTGCCTCCATAGACCATGGCCTTGTTGACTTGTGCATAAATATGAAATAGATAAGAGTTTAATCTAGTCTAAACTTAGGTATTTTAAAAAATTGATCCTCTGATTCTTCAAACCTGAACCGAAGTTTCAGTGATATTGTCAGCTAAAGCCCTCTAGTGGTGGCAGGATAAGAACGATATATGAAAGACGTATACATTATTTTGACCCTACTGTATACACACTGAAAGACATACAGATGCAGAGCCAGCAACAGATATACTCTGACACTCATACAGTGGAATTCATACCTAATTCTTGGCATTCATGGGCTGGTGGATATTTATGATGTACTTCTAATGTGTGCCTACCGTATCCGAGACCTACTTTCAGTTTGGATTTTTCCATCTAAAAGTAGATGTATCGAGTCTGACTTTTTGTGACCCTATGGACCACAGCACTCCATGCACATCTATTAGCCACTGTCCCTCTTAGCTCCCTCAAGTTCATGTTCATTGCTTTAATGACCTCATCTATTCATCTCTGCCTCTGCCGTCCCCTTCTTTGCATGTCTTCGGATAGTGATGCATCTTCTAAAGGAAAGAGACAAGTTGAACCTATGATCGATGTTTTTTTTTTCATGGATGGTATCATGCCCTCTCTTAAAATGAAGCATGTGTAATAGAGCATACTCTATTTAGTTTATAATGATCTTCTACCCATTTTCCTCTTTAGCTATTTCTATGACACCTTTAAAGATCAAATGGAGACACTGACCAAGAATACTATTAAGGATCAGGTGAGATAAAACATTGTGAACGTCATTCTATACCTGGTATAGCAGTGCTTGTAAAGTCCTAGAGAGAGGATGACAGCTTAAACCTAATTTCTTAATTTGCAATGAAATTTCAGTAGGGCAGAATATAAAGGCAAAACGTCATTTTACACTTAAAGAGACTTTGAAAGCCGGAAATCAATATATTCTTAGAAAAGCATGAAAAAATAGTTAAACATTATAATAGCCATTTGTTATTATAATTCCCAATATAATCAGCAGTTTTTCTGTTCCATACCTAAGTGGCTCAGGAATGCTAATTAGCTGTTTGATGTTCTAATTAAGATTACACTCTGCTTATTTGTTTCTGTGATAACAACACAAAGCTGTTCAAAGGTTATTATGCAGTTAGATCCCCACCCCCAGCCTTATTAAGCAATAGGATGTGCAAATGAGCATATTGAGCTGCAAATAAGCCTAAAGAAATGGTGCATATATTTCCAAATATTCCCAAATATCTCAATAATAGTTTACTGTAGAGAAAACAGCTAGTACAGTGTATATACATTTAACCTTAAATGTTTGCCTAGCATGCACCTAAAAGAGCAGGTTTTAAACATTTCAAATACGTTTTTTTTTTTGCATAAAAATGTGACTAACCGAACATGATGAGTAAAATGTTTTTTGAACGTAATAAAGTAAAGTTTTTAATTATTATCAAGTTGAGTTATTCAAAAACATGAATAATGAATGGCTTGTTGTCTTTTCTTTAGCTCTGTTTAACACTAAGGCTGAAGCTTCAACAGTTGGAGGAATCTCTGAGTCATAAACTATGTAAGTAGCATCAACACATGCAATTTAACTCCTTATAACCAACCACACCTTAAAGCTTATGTATGGAAAATTGTTCCCGTATCTTTACTTCACAGCTCCACTGTGATAATATGATAAACTAGAAAGGTTAGCTCATCGATGCATCTATGTAATGAAGTTTTTGTAGATGATAAAGACACTTTTCAAGCATAAAAGTGTTTTAAAGAAAATTATTATGTGGTAACATTCATACAAGTATCACTGATACCACATTGTAATGTAGGGATGCTGATGCTTCTATTTGATGTCTTTAGACATTGGCTGAGTCAGTGATCAACAATGTATGGCTCTGGTGCAAAAGGTGACTTTAGCCAGCAACAGTGCACATGGAGACTGGATAAGGAACATGAAACCGGTAGCACATGGTTTGGCCAATTACTATTCCTGCCAATCAGGGGTGTCTGGATAAAGAAAATGAAACTGGTAACACATGTAATGGCCAATTACTGTTCCTGCCAATCAGGGGAGTCTGGATAGAGAACATGAAACTGGTAACACATGCAATTGCCAATTACTATTCCTGCCAATCAGGGGAGTCTGGATAAAGAACATGAAACCAGTAACACATGTAATGGCCAATTACTATTCCTGCCAGTCATGGGAGTCTGGATAAAGAACATGAAACCGGTAACACATGCAATGGTCAATTACTATTCCTGCCAATCAGGGGAGTCTGGATAAAGAACATGAAACCAGTAACACATGCAATGGCCAATTACTATTCCTGCCAATCAGGGGAGTATGGATAAAGAACATGAAACCGGTAACACATGTAATGGCCAATTACTATTCCTGCCAATCATGGGAGTCTGGATAAAGAACATGAAACCGGTAACACATGCAATGGCCAATTACTATTCCTGCCAATCATGGGAGTCTGGATAAAGAACATGAAACCGGTAACACATGCAATGGCAAATTACTATTCCTGCCAATCAGGGGAGTCTGGATAAAGAACATGAAACTGGTAACACATGTAATGGCCAATTACTATTCCTGCCAATCAAGATTTAGCTGTGTAGTGAGATCAGTGTCAGTCTGAATGATTTCTTCGGTGTTTCAGCTACACTCATCAAACTGTCCGTTATAAAGCTCCATAAATTACAAATAATAATTCACTTCTTTGGCTCTTTATAAGTGGTGTAGATATCTATAGTAGGTGAAATCTGTTTAGGAAGCAGGTCAAATATATTTCATTGACGAGGAACAGTAAATGCATAATTTCAGCATTGTAAAGTGTAATGTTTTACATATTTCTGCATTGTTTAACATGATATTTCTCAAATTTCTGAATATACTAAGTAAAATAATTTTTCCTTCTTCTGTTTTTTCTCTTTTTTTCTGAGCAGCAAGCTTATATTTGGATTACCTTGTTGGACTTAACTTCTCTCTTGTTAGTGATCCAAACTTTGCAGAGCAGTATGTTGAAGTAGGCGTGAAGGTAAGCTTTAAATCAGACTAATACTAACAAAAAGCACTAAATTGTACATTTTCCGTTCTGCTGCTAAAAAGTACCAATTAGAAAAGTAACAATAGTATCAATAATAGTTTGACCCCACCCCTGTGGGAGTGACCTTAGGCAACAGATGTATGTGAAAGATGGCAGAATTCATGAGAGTAAACAGGAAGAAGGGGGAAGCTCCAGAAGCTGAGAATCTGTTATACTGGGGATGTTTAACCTTTATATGACAATTACATTAAGATGATAAAATTAATCAAAGGAACATGGAAGTGTTCTATATTTTACTAGGTATATAGTATGCCTATGTATCTATTTACTTTTATGTACTTTATTTTGTTAAGAAGTGCTTATAGGCTCTATTTTTACTTTCTAAAATCAAACCAATAGTATCTGCTTGGTGCTGTCCTCTGCAGCTCATGAAGTACAGACTGTGAAGTGTCTCATACTAGCCAGTCATGGGCAAAGTTTCAGCAACATGTTGGAACATACTGCTGAAACATGGCCACTAACTGGCAAGTATGAGACACTTCACAGGCATTACAATAGAGTCTGTGTCTTTATGAGCTGCTGAGGGCAGACCCAAGCAGGTACTATTTGTATGGTTTTAGGCAGTAAAAAAGAGCTTATAAGCACTTCTTCATAAACTAAAATACATAAAAATAAATACATATTTAAATGATAAACCTAGAAAAAAACAGAAACCTCCCATTGTTTTACTTACCATATATAAAACAATAGTAGGTAAATGATCGACTGAGAGTCCATGTTATCATGCCAGTAATTATTGTTATTAGTAGTTTAATGTCTGTGTATATTTTGTAAATGCGGATTTGAGAGAAATAATGCTCAATATGTTTATTGTTCTTACAATTTGAATGTTAAGCATTACTTAATTAATGAATATGTTGTTGATTACCTAGCACAAGGTCAGCTATTAATTTTACCTCTGGTCTCCTTTCTGCAGGGAATGTCATACTCACCAGTGAATATGACTGAATTTAACCTTCCACCTGCACCTTTCCCAATTTTTCCCCAAACTAAATCTATGGTCTGCGTGGGCATCTCAGAGGCTTCAATGAATTCGGCCAGTCAAGCCTACTATGCAGGCGGGGCATTTACAACCTACCTCTCTAAGTACATTGTAAGTGCATTACAATATGAGACGCTACAACCACTCCCTATATATCAGTATCTGTGCTGACATTATCTTTTCCTATGTGTCACAGGGCTTCCACACCATAACAACATCACATTTGGCCTCTGCATTCCCAGAGGTAAGAACCATGCACGTTATTTAGTGTCTGTGTGTTTCTTAAACATGATTCCAGAATGAGTGGGCTCCTAAAGCCAGTGACATTTTATGTATTGGTCAATAAGGACCAGGACTTGGGAGAAAAATGTTAATGGCAGCAGGCAACCAGTTAGAATAAAAATGCTTCATCATGGGCATATGAATCAATTTTAGGGGAATGGTGAGATTGAGTTATGAGAAAAGACTAATAAAATTAGACTTATTTTCTCTAGAAAAATAGGTAGTTATGAGGTGATTTGATTACCTTATATAAATACATCCATGGGTAGTATAAGGCTGTGCCATGTGAACAATCATTTCCATGGTATTCCCAGCTGAGAAGAGGTCTAAAATTGCAATTAAAGGAAAAAACAATCTCAGTCTAAAGAAAGAAAAGTTACGGGTATGGTAATACAGAATGTTGAACTTATTATCAAAAAATTACCACAAATTCAACAGAAACTTTAAAAAGAGGTTGGATATATTTGTAGCTAAATGACATACAAGCTTATGTCACCAAAATAGATTGAAAATGGATCCAGCGTACAATCCTGTTATCAGTTTTTGGAATCAATTGGATTATTTCTCTTGGTTAATTCACATTTTCATAATATAAATATCTAAGGAGATCTAAAAAAGTTGAACTTGATGGACTAAAAGTCATTTTTCAGCCACATCTTCTACATAGGAGTTAGGGGGTTAGTACTGTGTTAGCTGTTGAACAAAAAAAAAACAATATTAATAGAGATTATACTTTTTAATTGCTACCATAACTGCTAACCTTAATTGTTTGTAGACTTGAAAGCTTGCAATACAGTCTAGGAGAACTTGCTTTTAATAAAGAATTTGTAGACCTGAAAGCTTCAATCATACCATTACAAGATATCATCTAGATTAAATGTGTTTGCTATGTAGCAATTGAGACCAATAAGAGAAAAGAAGACATAGAGAGAATAAAAGGGAAGGATAAAGCAGAACTAGAGTATGAAAACAATTAATTGACCATGGTCTAATTGTTTTTTTCCTGTTACAGCTTTCCAAACAGTTTCCGAAACCAGCACCCGTGCAAGTTGTGATATCAGCTACCAAAGCTCCAGTAATATTGCTTAAACCATCTAATTTGATTATTGAGTTTACAGGCCGCGTCACTGCTTATGCGTCTTCCCAGAGATCAAGACGAGAGTCTCTGTTTTCTGCTAACATGGTGAGTTTATGTTCAATAACCTTAGAAAATACTGTCACCTGAATTACAATGGATTATTCTGATATGTACTATCTCTACTCCTATGTAGGACACGATTATCAGTGGCAATGTGTTAATGTCAAATGGCAATGACTCTAGCAGTTTGAATCTTACAGGCTCCATCACTCTACAAAGGTAATTCTCTAAACTTCTCTTCAGTCTATGGTTAAGGAAAATACATAAGAAAATGACATGAATAAACACTGTAGGGGGTTTGTCATAGTTATAAAACAAATCTTGGCTTTGAATACAGGACAATACTTTATACAAGTGTAATGACCATTCAAGTTAAAGGTTTGGTCGCTCATAATGATCACAAGTCCAGGAAGAAATAATGAAAATGTAATCCTATTTGCTTTCCTGACTACCTACAAACAAACCCAAATGGTCTTGCAAATTAAAGATGCTTTATTCCTCGTGCCTAATAATGCCTCCTGTACTATACTATATAATACTATATATGTATTTTTTTTGCTTATTTGTTTTTTTTGTTATCATTTATTTTATTTATAGAAAGCCAACAGATTCCATAACACCATGGTCATGTCCATACATTTAAAGGCAGATAGGACAAGACAGCACATTGTACATAAACATTGGTACACGAGAAAGGAACTTACATGTTTTGACTACTGTGCAAGGATTATATTATTGAATACAAATATATATATTTAGTTTTTAATGATTAACATTATAGGATACAATGATAGTATCTGACATTATTATAGGAAATTAGAAAATATTTTGTCTGCCAACAATTATACAGCTTCTTACTGCCAAATCTGCAATATAAGCAGTAGAGATAGGCATTACTAATGGAAAGTAAACACTATATAATTTTAATCACAAACAAAACGTCTAGGGCAACCATTTAATAATAACAATGTGTCCACATGTCAAATTTTCACTAAAATGTGTTTCTTTACAGGATTCAACTACAAATTCAGGAAACCAGTTTAACCGCCAAGCCTTCCCAGGTAGGTTGGTCAGTGCTCATCAAATGTTTTAATCTACCCTATGGAAAAAAAAAACACAGATGGTGAATGAATGCTTCCAATTTATGGACCAAATTGGTTATATTTAGGTACCATGGATATGCATGAAGACCCCCATGATTATACTTTAGTTGAGGGATACCCAGATTAATCCCTTAATTGTGTTGGATTTGAGCAATCAAGCCTAAAATCTGACACAACTAAGGTTATAGTTTTGGGAACTGGGAGAGACTTCCAAGTATACTTCAGTGAGATTGGATATCATTACAACAGGTATGTGATAGCAATTTTTGGGGCTTACAATATTGGGGACACTTGATAGCATTTCTCAGAGGTTATATTTGTGTGATGTGATAGCACGGTAGTGATTTATGAGTGAACTTCACTTGTTTTTCTCTTGTGGGAGCTATGGAATAGAGGTCTTTGTAAAGCGAGCGAAACCAGTAGGAAGTGGTCATAAAATCAGAGTATATTATTACTATCTTTTTATGTACAATTAATAAAAACACAGTTAATTTATTCTTATGATGAATTACCAAGGCGTCTTCTTGACCTTATAAGTGCGGAGTTTCAAATTAGCCAA
Organism: Discoglossus pictus; assembly: GCA_027410445.1. NCBI lineage: Eukaryota > Metazoa > Chordata > Amphibia > Anura > Alytidae > Discoglossus > Discoglossus pictus. Next base: position 63,502,240 of record CM050174.1, read on the forward strand.
ACAGTGACTTCTCTCAAGCAACATGAAAGTTAAATAATTTAATATTGTATATTGCTGTTATAATTCATTACATATGAATTGTACTGATGATTTCCAGAGAAATTTGATTGGTCATAAAGCAACATGGAAGGTTTCTGAATTTCACTAGGAATATAATATACCTGTGTATCTATTTGCTTTTGTGTATTTTATTTTATTAACAAGTGCTTAAAAGCCCTTATTGGTGTGCAGTGTCTCATAGTAACCAATCAGTGGGAACATTCTGCAACATGTTGCTTGAGAGAAGTCACTGATTGGCTAATTTGAAACTCTGCACTTCACAGTCTGTGTATTCATGAACTGCAAACAGATACAAATGATTTTAGGCAGTAAAGCAGAGCTTATAAAGGCTTCTTAATAAAATAAAGTATATAAAAATAAATACATACCGTGAAATCTAGAAACTTCCCACATCCCTTTGATCCCTCCATTCCCTTTATTAATTTGATTGCCCTTCTGTGCACCTTTTTCAGCTCCACAATAACTCGTTAGAGCATCCCAATGATCCTTTAAAATGCTATGAAATGTTGATGTATTGACTTATTTTTTTCAGAAGGACAAGGCACAGAAAGAGCTCCAGAAGCTTGCCAAGGATACCCTTATACCACTATTAAGCAGTAAGTAAAGCAAAACTCCATAATTATATTGTCTTCTTTTATTTGAGTGTGCCTCACTAATCTATTATACCTGTTTGTTCTACAGAAAGACTGAAAGAAGGTTTTCAAATTCCGTCTTTTTCCTTGCAAAATGTAACTTTAAACATTAACCAGGTGAGATAATCTCCAGCAGTAACAATAATACTCTGATTATTTGCATAAAACAGTGATGTGCACTTATGACCACTGGACAGTTGAAAAAAAGATTTGTTTGAAAACTTTGATTCTAACAAAGGGCATAATTAAATAGAAAATAGTCATACAGCTAGTTTTTAATTAGAATATAATATTTTAAAAGCCTCTGATGGGCCCTTTGGTTAATACATGATACATAAGTAGAAGTTGTGTGTGCAAGAGGGCTTTTAATTTTCTGAAGGGCTATGGTTTTTGATCTTAGACAAAGAAAAAGCTCTCTGATCCTTCATTCCCCAACTTCTCTCCACTCTCTCCAAAATACACACCCTCATGATTCAGCTCTGAGGAAGTGATGTAAAAAATTAAACTTTATGAAAACACTGTGTCTATTATCAAGTCAAATTCTTCAATATTATAAATATTACACTTTCATAAGTCTTTAAGTTTACTTGTAATGGGGCTTCCATATTGGACCACTAGGTTGCTTAAATTGTATTTTAAAGCAGTAGAAGTAATATATGCATCCAAAGTCCATCCCAGGTGACCGTGTGAAGCAAACATTTTATAAATAGTGAAAAATGAAAGACTGTATTTTTTTACTTTCTAAAAATATATTTTACTTAAGCTATTCTTTAGCACAAGTATTGTGTTGAATAAAAATATATCATGTAACATATGCAAATACTCTACTTATATTACCAAGTAAATATTATAGTATTAGGAAAATATAAACTTTAGTGAATTTGACTGGCCTGTAGTGATTGTTGGCAGGTAACTCGTAATCTGATTGCAAGTAGCTAATAGCAGTGTGTCAATATTAAGAGTGGTTTTAAGTTTGTATAAATGCACGGATTGGGAAATAGAATAGGGCCTATACTCTGTATTAAATGCCAACTTTTTCATAAGGACTTAAAGTACCTAAAAATAATAAATGAAAAAATAGTTTTTGCAACAAAATAGAGTGTATTGTTATGTGTTTGGTCCTTGTGATGTTTAGCCTCGTCAGAACAATGAGTCTAAGAAGCGCCAGAGACAAAAAGTTGAAGCATTGACTTGGTTATCTAAAATCTTGAATAAAACAGTGTAATATACATTAATTTTAACAGTTTTATTTGGTATTCAGTCCTTTATTTGATTATGTAAAGCACTACTGAAAACCCCCCAATGTATTTTCAAAATGGACATGTCTTTTCAAGGTTGGGCATATGTAGCAATTTCAGTGTCTAATATTTTTTTAATTATTATTTTAGAAGTTCATACTGATGGCAGCAGATATGCAGCTTCAATCTGAAACTCTTCTGGGGAGTGTGAAGAATCTAACAGCCATAACATCCCCATAAGACATCCTCATCAGTTGGATACCGACCTTCAGCCATGATATATTTATATAAAAAAAACTCAAAATGTTTAATATGTTTTTCTGCATAGGAGGACATCTTACAAAGCATTCAGTACATTGAATATCATATGTTTTGAAATGCCCAGTAAAATAGCACAGCTTTGTATGTGTGGTCATGTATATAATATTTTGCATTTGTAAGATTGATATGTTTTTCAATTCTATTAAAATATTGTAAATTAGTTAAACATTATCATTTGGTCTTTGGCATAACTCTTACATGTGTTCTTAATAAATGCTCATTGTATCCTACTGAAAGGGGCATTTTGGTTAACAAGATTAGTTCATGTTATCATCCTCAATGTCAGGATGTGATGAAGATCACATTTCATTTATTTTTACCTCTTGGAAGCTTTCCCTCTCTTTCTGTTCACTCTCATGCATGCTGATAGTTTATACAGCTGTCACCTCCTCACAGTAGAAAGGCTTTGCTCTACCTGTGTTTCATGCTGTTAGCAAACAGACAGAGGCATAATATTTAAAGCCCTTCCACTTTTATTCTGAATACTTTTTAGAAGTAAGTGAAGTGTAAATAACATTGTGGATAAAAAAGTAACCTAGTTAAAACATTTATTAGAAAACAAAAACGTTTCCTTAAGGAAACTTGGTGACACCTACATTTGTAAAATGTGCATAGAAATACAAAGACTTAGATGCTCTAAATTGCTATAAGTTATTACAGAAATGTAGACATAAAAACATATAAATAAGAACAAAAAGAAAAATACACCAATTAAACTATTGGGTACAACCAAAAAAGACTGATACATAAATGGCAAAAAAGCCCCAAATCATAAAATTAAACTTTATTGACAATAAATAAAAAATACACAACAAGCTAAAAACAAATTCCACTCCAGATGACGCCATCATTTTGCACATATATCACAAATAAGTAGATCTCATATATGAATAAAATATAAATACTTATAAATATATGTAGAAAAATATTCACAAAACCAATAATAAGTGTAACCTGTAACATGACCCCAGCAAGATCCATAAGCTTGTGAAATAACGACTGACACCAATTTGGGAGTAACACAGGCCACAGCTTTATTAACCAACTGGATTAACATAATCCATAACTCAACATAAATACCGTAATTAACATAACATTGCTTAATTAACATAACGGAGGAGAAGCCCGGCCAGGACAGTAACCTCATGCCCTGGGCCCGCACCCAGGGCCACCCAGTGCTTTTCCAAGCACTCCCATGAGACAGGGCAATGCCCACTTAAGCCAGTGGGCCAGGCAACTCACCTCCCGCCACGGAGCACCTAAGGGGCACCTCCTGAGGCTGTGATCCCCCCCTTTCGCTCAATAAAGCTAGTGCCCGAGTTACCCCTTCCTTGAATTCTAATTTCAGCAGTTCCAACCCAATCTCAGTTAAGTGCACCTTATCCGGACAAAATAACTCATCTGCTCCTACGCCTTCGAATTCCAGGTACCTAATGGAAATAAAACCTAAATTTCGCACAAAACTGGCCATTTGCTTATTGATTTTTTGGCTGGCCCTATCAACTAAAACTGGGTCTCTAGCACTGCGCCATGATTGCCTTTTTATAATCTCGGACCAGATGATAAAAAGGGCTGGGAGCTGGGAAATATCCCTCCTTATGTCCTTCAACATTTTGCGCATGGGAACGACCCCTAAATCATTGCCCCCAGTGTGGATGAGCACCATATCAGGATCACCGAAGTGATGTGCTTAATTGTCCAGCAAGCCTCGCACCTGTGCCCACCTCAAGCCTCGGAAACCAACAATCGTACCTGCAGGTCCGTTTCAGGTATGCCCAGTTGAGCGTTACTCCTGGTGACTGCGGCTAACCTGTGAGCCCCGTAAACGTAGGAATGGTTGATAATCCAAAGCTGTCTCTACCCACCTGTAATACACAGAAAGTCTCATTTAGATAACCCTTCTGGGTCGCACATAAGACCTATACCGCTGCGATTCCCATCTCACGATTATCTTGACCACCTACTTTGGCAAGCCTAATCTCACCACCTCGGTAGCAGCTCCTATACGGAAAGAATGGGTCCCAAACTCCGCAGAATACAAACCCAAGTGCTCAAGCGCCACCTTTAAGATTGCTGTGAACTGAAACCGAGACAATGCCTGTATGAGTAGCTGGCCAGGTGCCCGTGGCAGCCATTGTAAATACTCCTTCACATTTGCATGGGGGCAGCATCCAAGGCCAATTCTGTGCAATGTCACTTCTCTTCCTTTCCCCTCCTGATCACTCTTGGACCTCCTCAACCATAACACCACTCTGTCACTTTCCAGACAGACATCCACTGCTTGCAGCCACCCAGAACCATGCCTGTTCGCAGAGACTACCTCCCCGATTCTGAAGGCTCCATAAAACGCTAGGGAGAGAGCTGTCAAGAAAAGCAGGGATTCAAAGGGGTCACTGCAGAGTAATTCCAACTCCTGCGCCACACGCACCAGCAATGAGAAGGTAATCGTAAGCCTTTTGTCTTGCCTCTGATCACCTATAAACATTCCATTTACCACTCGGCGAACCAAAAATTTCTTTGTCAGGTCCTTGTACCAGCCACCTTGAACATGAAGGCCAGGGCTGTGACCCGCCAACTAACCGATGCCTTAGAGTCGCCGTTTTCTGCACACCGCAACATTAACCATAGTAACAGGCCTAATGATTCTTCTTCCGAAGCGGTACCAACGACAACCTCCACCAAATCGTTCCATTTTTTCCATACCATCTTATAGGCCGCCCACGTCCGTGGTGCCAGTGACTGTCTGACATACTTGGCTATCCGACCGCTCTAAGCTCCCAGAGTTCCGGGTGGATGTCCTCGCCTTGGATTTTCACCCCTGTAGCCAGTGTCCTGAAACGTGCTTCCTGCAACCGAGAAAGGGAATCAGCAATGCCGTTCTCAGGACATAACACGTGGAATGCCCGTAGCCATATGTTCAACCTCAAGCAAAGGAGCACCAACCGCCGTATAAGGTGTAGCACCGGCAATGATGATGATGAGAGTCTATTGATTGCTTGAACCGTTGCCTCGCAGGCCGACCCAACGCGAACCTGCCGATCCTTGAATTCCATGCTCCCTCCATGCACCCTGCTGAAAGGCTGAGTTCGATCTCAGGCCACCAGAAACCCACGACTCGGGCCATGCCACGCCAAACCCTTTTAATCCTGCCGCTGTATACAGCCCAAGTTGGGCACTCGTCACGCTTTCCAGGTGTATTAGCGCAGCGCCATTAAAGGACTGAAGGAACGATATCCAGACTTTCGCGTCCTTCTTCATCGCTCCTGACGCTTTCACAAAGTGATGCCGCTGCCGTAGCCAGTGACAATCACCTGCTGAACACCCTGCCCATTGGGATGATTCTGCACGCAAATTTAAGCTTCCCCAGAATCGATTGAAGGCGCTTTAAGGTTACCCTCCACTGTAAGGTCTGCCACCTTCTCGACAGGCAAGTTGCACTCCATTCTTTTGGAGTCAATCCGTATGCCTAGGAATGCTTACTCCATGGTGGGACCCTCCGTCTTCTTGTGTGCTAATTGAACCCAGAAGGTCTGGCATACCCCCGTAAATGTCTCGTGAATAAAACCACACGTATCATGGCCCGCCGGCCCTACGAAGAGAAAATCATTGAGATAGTGGGTGATGCTGGGGTAACCCGCCACTGTTCGGGCCACCCATTGAAGAAAAGTGCTAAATGTCTCAAAATATGCACACGAGATGGAGCAACCCATGGGCAAACAAAAGTCCACGTAGTACTCTCCCTCCAAGAAACACCCCAGAAGCTGATGGCTACAGGGATGAATGGGGAGCAAGCGGAAAGCTGACTCAATATCCACCTTGGCCATCTTGGCGCCGACGTCGGCTGCCTTAACAACCCCGTGTCACGGTCAAAAGACGCATAGGACACGTTGGACCATTCTTTACCAATTCTGTCGTTAACCGAGCCCCCCTGAGGGTGGGACAGGTGATGTATTCGGCAAAATTTTGCAGGCTCTTTTTTTGGCACTATTCCCAACAGAGAAATTACCAAGTCTTGGGTTGGGAGAACTGAGAATGGACCCACCAAACTACCGAGCCCCACTTCCACCCGGATCTTTTCCGCAGCCACCCCGGGGAACTCACTAACTGACTTCAAATTCTTTGGACACGAAGTGGATGGAAGGAGGGAACACAGGATCTCAAAACCATCCCGAAAGTGCCCCGGCTTTTGTCTTTCCCGGCAGTCTACCGTAGCGTTCTAGCCACGGTAGCATTGGGGCCAACTGAATAGGAGTCCTGCCTCTTTGGAGAGGACTCCCCCGTTCTTGCACTTCCCTGGTCTTGCAACACTTGGATACCGGGTGATCACCACCGCAGCCCAAGCAGGAGTGCTTAAAACGACAGTTCTGGGCCCATTTGCAAATGCCATCATTAAAGGAGCTGCAAAAAAAAACTCTGCCGGGTGTGCCTGACGTGGCGTAGCTCCTTGCCCAGCATGCGTTCCCGTAAAAGGACGGCATGGCCCACATCGTGGTCATTATGTTCAGCCAATAGGCTACTGCCTTGTCGCTCCATGCCATGTTTGGCCTTGACGCCATGTACACCCAAAACTCCTCATCGTACCGCCACCACGTCATCCCCCCGTAGGTCCGGTACTCATTCCTGATCTCCACCAGGTATACGAACAGTCGAGAGCATTGCTCCGGGTGCCGTTCACTTAGTACACAGGCCATTATTGAGAAGGCCTGGAGCCAGTTGTCGAATGTACGAGAAAGCCGCCTAAAGGAATTCTTACGATCATCGCCTTCCCTAGGGAAACGCTCTGGGGGATCTGCTAACCAGGATATGGGCAATAATGAGAACAGTTCGACGAATTCCCTGTGCCAGATCTTTTCTTTGACATCCAGAGGCAAATGCGCCCCGAGGTTGTCTTGGGCGCACACAATGGTGGGCCTCCCAGCCGACTCCGCGGACCCGCCCGTCCTGACTAGGGGACTGTTCTGAATGCCGGGGATGACGCCCCTTGGGGGCTTGCCAGAAGGGTAGAAATTTTGTTTTCCGTAACGGGGAGGGGGTTAACCCAGAGGATTACCCTCTTACACCCAGGCTATTTCTTAGCTGATTGGGAGATCGTGGTCACACATAAGAGATTTTAGGGATGCAAGCAACTAGGGTGCCATGGAAGTAGGAGCCCCCCCTTCGTATCACTCCACCCCCAAAATCCTTGTACGCTCATCTGACTCCCGTCATTCCAGCTGCCACCCTGAAATACACTCGCCGCTTGGTCCGAATGAGAGTCCTTGCCCGCCTTGTCCCCTGAGTGCTCTTATCCCTGCAGGCTCCTGAGCAGGTGCAGCTGCAACCACCTGACTTCTCACTTCGGGGCCTGGACCTGCCTCTGGATCTGGGAAGGCAAGATGAACAATTACTAGCTTTCCTATGCCTGTATCCCGCTGCCCCGGCAGTCTGCTTGCACCCTGAGGAGTGCTCGGAAACCAAATCTAGGGCAACGGCAGGTCTTAGAGACTCAACTGACCCCAACGGTCTAAGGGCTTGGCCAATGCCGTAACTAAGCCCATCTTGCGTGTCTGTATCCCTTGGCGTCCCCTTGGCTAGAGTATTTTCGTGACCGGTCAACCTAAGCTGTGGCCTAACTATTTCATCCAGGGACTTCTGTCTCCTTGCTGGGGTGGAAGTAAAAGCCAAAGGACTGTACCTGCCCATTGCTTTGCGAGCCCTGGATGTCTTTTTCCTCTTGTGGATCCCATGACCTTGCCGGTTGCTCTACTGGGGGAGCATAGTCCCTGCAAAACACCTATCACAGCTTCAGTGGGTGCAGCAGTGGGGACCGCTGGGGCCAACCAGTGACGAACTGTAGGAGTCTTTTTAGGACTCGCTGGCTTTTTACTCTTAACCCTAGAAACCCGGGACCGGGTCTGAACTGGGGTGACTCTGGGGTCTGGTGCAGGCCTTGGGGCAAGATGCTAGGCAGTGACTCGAAGGCTAGGCCCTCGCCTGTGCCTCCCTGTGGCTTTGACCTCTCTGCAGTGGGTGGGATGAGCTCCTTGCTCTCGGGGACCTCATCTGCCCTCTGTTTGGCCCTATTGCTTGAACTGCTGCTGTTGCGTGGCTCTGTGGGCCTATGGTGCCCGTCTGGGCTAGTGACCTCCCCCACGGGACTCAAGCTAGTAGCCACTTCAGACTGCGCCTGCGCCTCCATTGAAAGGCCCTCACTCCCCAGATAAAAAACACATCTATCCTGGACCCACCTAACCCCATGACACAAAGCTCGGGACCTAACCATTGCCAAAAGGGCCTCTAAATCCCCAGGATCCATGAGCAAGCTAACACCAGCCCCCACGGACGCAGGCAAACAACACGCAACCACACACCCCCACACGGACAGTGCACAGACACCACACACGCAACACACTGCCCACTAAGCCGCACAGAACACACAACGGCAGACCACTCAGCGCCGAGTCCAAATGGCCCACGCAACCCACACAGCCCACACCACCCACGCATACTCTCACACATCACAATGGGGCTGCAGCTGAGAAAAAGGTCAAGAGTTTGTTGAGGAGTTGAGTTGCAGCCAGAGCCCAGAAAGAGACAGTTGCAGGTGGGCCAGAGAGAGTGTTGCAGCTCAGAGGAAGTTTTGCAGCTAACCCATTGTCCAGAGGGAGTGTTGCCGCATAGTACCATCCGCTGACGAAGATAAATTGATACTGGATTCCAGAGGATAAAGGCCAGTACAGTACATAAAGTTTGGACTGTTTGTCCCTCCCAGGTTTATTTGAGAGTGGATATAGATAGTTAGGAAAACTAAATATCCCTGATAACCCTAAATGCCTATTTTATTTAAAAATATATCCAATCCCTTTTTAAAGTTATCTATTAAATCCACTCTCACCACCTCCTTTGGTAGAGAACTCCACAAATTAACTCCCCTTAACATAAAGAACTATTTTCTTTAAGGTGAAATATTTTTACTTCTAATCTCAAGGGATGTCCTCTTGTCAGTTTAAAACCTATTGGCACAAAAAGCTCACTTGACAAATCTTTATACTGACCCTGGATGTATTTATATAGGGTAATCATATCCCCTCTTAGATGCCTTTATTCTAGAGAAAGCAAGTTTAATTTGGTTAGTCTTTCTTCATAACTTAGCCCCTTCATTCCCCTATTAGATTTGATGTCATTCTCTGTCCTTTTTCCAGTTCACAACGGTACTCCATATTCCAAATGAGGGAGTACTAGGGATTTGTATAGTGGCAGAATTATATTTGCTTCCCTTACTTCTATACCCTTCTTGATACATGCTAATATTTTATTTGCCTTTGCAGCTGATGCTTGACACTAAGAACTGTTACGTAGGTGGTTGTTCACAAGCACTCCCACATCCCTTTGAATATCTGATACCCATAGATTTTCTCCATTAAGATTATCAATTGCATGGCTATTTTTCCTTCCCATATGCATAAATTTACATTTATTCCTAATAAATATCATCTTCCATTTTTATTTTCTAATTTCTGTAATTTATGCAAATCCCTTTGGAGGGAAAGTACATAATTTTCTGTTTTAATTACCTTGCACAACTTAGTGTCATCAGCAAAAATGGAGGTAATACTTTCCGGGCCTACTTCATAGTCGCTAATAAATATGTTAAAAAGGAGAGGACCTAATACTGAACCCTGAGGAACCCCACTTACCACATTAGTCCAATCGGAGTATTTTCCATTTATAACAACCCTTTGCTTCCTGTCTTTTAGCCAGCTCTCAATCCATGAGCAGATATTTACTGCAATTCCTGAATCCCTTAGTTTGCACAATAGTCTTCCATGTGGCCACTGAGTTGCCTTTATCCAATTTCCTACTAACTTCCTCATAGAAACTAATTAGATTTGTTTGACATGACCTATCCCTCATAAAGCCATGTTGGCTCCTAATTATAATCCACTTTCAATAGACATATTCTTGTACATTATCCCTTATTAACCCTTCTAAAAGACTCCCCACTACAGAAGTGAGGCTTACAGGTCTATAATTCACAGAATTTGATCTTGCTCTTTTCTTAAATATAGGTCTCACCTGTGCCATTCTCCAGTCATTTGGTAGAGACCCAGTGTTGAGTGAATCTTGAAAAATTAGATATAACGGTTTGGCTATTACAGAACTTAGTTGCCTCAGTACCATTGGATGTATATACAGTGCTCAGCGAACCAAAAGCCTCACATTTTGTGGCAAACATCATTGCCTGGCTTACAATTTTATGCCCGTCATTTTTTGACTAGCATTTCGATAGTATATACAGTGCCTTGCAAACGTACTCACCCCCCTTGGCATTTTTCAATGTTTTGTTGCCTCACAACCTGGAATTGTATTGTTTGAGGATTTGCATCATTTAATTTACATAACACGCCCACAACTTTGAAGATGTTTTTTTTTATTGTGAAGCAAACAACAAATAGGACAAAATAACAGAAAAAGTCAATGTACATAACTATTCACCCCCCTAAAGTCAATACTTTTTAGAGCCACCTTTTGCGCAATAACAGCTTCAAGTCGCTTTAAATAAGTCTCTATGAGCTTGCCAAATCTTACCACTGGAATTTTTGCCCATTCCTTCTTGCAAAACTGCTCCAGCTCCTTCAAGTTGGATGGTTTGCGCTTATGAACAGCAATCTTTAAGTCTGACCACAGATTTTCTATTGGATTAAGGTCTGGGCTTTGACTAGGCCATTCCAACACATTTACATGTTTCCCCTTAAACCACTTAAGTGTTGCTTTAGCAGTGTGTTTGGGGTCATTGTCCTGTTGGAAGGTGAACCTCTGTTCTAGCCTCAAATCATGCACAGAGTGGTACAGGTTTTGCTCAAGAATATCCCTGTATTTAGCATCATCCATCTTTCCCTCAACTCTGACCAGTTTCCCAGTCGCGGCTGCTGAAAAATGGTGGTGTTCTTTCTGTGATATTATGTGCTGGGTTTGCAGCAGACATAGCTTTTTCTTTGATGGCTGAAAAGTAAAATTTTAATCTCATCAGACCAGAGCAACTTCCTCCATACATTTTGGGAGTCTCCCACATGCCTTTAAACAAACTCAAACCGTGCCGTTTTGTTTGTTGCTGAATTAATGGCTTTCTTCTGGCCACTCTGCCATAAAGCCCAACTCTGTGGAGCGTACGGCTTATTGTCGTCCTATGTACAGATACTCCAGTCTCTGCTGTGGAACTCTGCAGCCTCTCCAGGGTTACCTTAGGTTTCTGCGCTGCCTCTCTGATTAATGCCTTCCTTGCCGGGTCCGTGAGTTTTGGTGGATGGCCATTTCTTGGCAGGATTGCTGTTGTGCCATGTTCTTTCCGTTTGGTTGTGATAGATTTGATGGTGCTCCTGGGGATCATCAAAGATTTGAATATTTTTTTATAACCTAACCCTGAATTGTACTTCTCATCAACATTGTCCCTTGCTTGTTTGGAGAGTTCCTTGGTCTTCATGGCAGTGTTTGGTTAGTGGTGCCTCTTGCTTAGGTATTGCAGCCTCTGGGGCCTTTTAAAAAAGCTGTGTATATGTAATGACAGATTATGTGACACTTAGATTGCACACAGGTGGGCATCATTTCACTAATTATGTGAGTACTGAAGGTAATTGGTTTCACCAGAGCTTTTTATGGGCTTCATAACAAAGGGGGTGAATACATACGCACATACCAATTTTCTGTTTTCTATTTCTAAAAAATAATTTGATGTATGTATTTTTCTCATTTAATTTCACCAACTTAGACTATTGAGTTCTGATCCATCACATAAGATTCAGATTCAGATTGAACTTAAGGCTGTAATGTAACAAAATAGGTAAAAAGTCAAGAGGGGGGGATTGTTTTGCAAGGCACTGTATATATATATATATATATATATATATATATATATATATATATATATATACACACACACACTCATATTTAGCATTTTACAAGTGGATCAATGTAAATTTAAATAATCCACCCCGGACCCCAGATTTTTCACACTTTAGTTTGAACTGATGGTCTTGTTTTTTTATACAAAACCTTAAAACAAAACAGACATAAATAAAATCCAATAATTACATTGAATATTATAGAATTGGTGAACATTGGTACTTATAGGGATAGGCTGGATATTGGTTCTTACAGGCACAGACTGAACATTGGTACTTACAGCACAGGCTTGCAGTTTGGCTCTTACAGGCACAGGCTGCACATTGGCAATTTCAGGTTTAGACAGGATACAGATTGGCACTTACAGACAAAGGCCCTCATTCAATTGCAATTTGCCCAATTGAATAGGGCCCTAAATAAGCACATAACATATATTTTTTAAAGAAGTTTTTTGTTAGCAAGCATCTATCCAAAAGAAAGGTTTTCACTAACTAAAAACTTCTTTAATAAAAATATGCTATGTGCTTCTTTAGGGCCCTATTCAATTGCCCACATCGCAATTGAATGAGGCCCAAAGAATGCAGTCCGGCACTTACAAACACAGACTGGCTGTAGATAGGCACTTATAGACACAGGCTGCAGATGGGCTCTTACAGACACATACAGGCTGCAGTTTGGTTTCTACAGACATAGAAAGGCTGCAGATCATTACTTCCAGGCACAGTAAGGCTGCTGATTAGCACTTCCAGGCACAGAAACATTGCAGATTGGTTCTTACAGACACAGACGGGCTGTAGATCACTGATACAGATGCAGACAGGATGCAGATTGTTTTTTCCACAGACACAGTCAGGTTACAAATTTGCAGATTGGCTCTTAAAGGCACAGGCTTCAGATTTGCACTTACAGGCACAGACAGGCTGCAGATCCGCACTTACAGACACAGACAGGCTGCAGATTGGTTCTTACAGACATAGACAGGCTGCAGATTGGCACTTACAGACACAGACAGAATGCAAATTGGCTCATACAGGCACATGCAGATTCCAGGTCAGCTCATACGGCACAGACAGGCTGCTGATCCGCACTTACAGATACAGGCAGGCTGCAGATCGGTTCTTATAGACACAGACAGGCTGTAGATCGCAGATACAGACAGATGCAGATGCAGATCAGATCTTACAGACGCAGTAAGGCTACAGATCAGCTCTTACAGGCACAGACAGGATGCAGATTGGCTCTTAAAGGCACAGGCTTCAGATTTGCACTTACAGACACAGACAGGGTGCTGATTGGTTCTTACAGACACAGACAGGCTGCAGATTGGCACTTACAGACACAGACAGGATGCAAATTGGCTCATACGGGCACAGGAAGATTCCAGGTCAGCTCATACAGGCACAGACAGGCTGCTGATCCGCACTTACAGATACAGACAGGCTGCAGATCGGTTCTTACAGACACAGACAGCCTGTAGATAGCTGATACAGGCACAGACAGATGCAGATAAAATCTTACATACGCAGTAAGGCTACAGGTCAGCTCTTACAGGCACAGACAGGATGCAGATTGGCTCTTAAAGGCCCAGGCTTCAGATTTGCACTTACAGGCACACACAGGATGCGGATTGGCTTTTAAAGGCACAGGCTTCAGATTGTCACTTACAAGCAAAGACAGGCTGCAGATCGGCTGTTACAGACTCAGACAGACTGCAGATTGGCATTTACAGACACAGACAGGCTGCAGATTTGCCCTTAAAGACACAGACAGGATGCTCATACAGGTACAGGCAGGCATCAGATCGGTGCTTACAGGCACAGACAGGCTGCGGATCGGCACTTACAGGCACAGACAGGAAGCATATGAGCTTTTAGAGTCATAGTCAGACTTCAGATTGGCTCTTATAGGCACAGATAGGATGGAGATGGGCTTTTAAAGGCACAGGCTTCAGATTTGCACTTACAGACACAGTCAGATTGCAGATTGGCTCTTACAGACACAGACAGGCTGCACATTGGTTCTTACAGGCACAGGATGGCTGCAGATTAACATTTACACGCACAGACAGGCTGCAGATTCGCTCATACAGACAAAGACAGGCTGTAGATCAGCTGATGTGATACCTATATTTAAAAAGGGAGCAAGAGCAAATCTGGGGAATTATAGACCAGTGAGCCTCACTTCTGTAGTGGGGAAGCTTTTAGAAGGGTTAATAAGGGATAATATACAAGAAAATGTCTATTTGAACAGGATTATAAGTAGGAGTCAACATGGATTTATGAGGGATAGGTCATGTCAAACAAATCTAATTAGTTTCTATGAGGAGGTTAGTAGGAACCTGGATCAAGGCAACTCAGTGGATGTAGTCTTTTTGGATTTTGCAAAGGCTTTTGATAAAGTGCCACATGGGAGACTATTGTGCAAACTAAGAGATACAGGAGTTGCAGTTAATATCTGCTTATGGATTGAGAGCTAGCTAAAAGACAGGAAGCAAAGGGTTGTTGTAAATTCAACATACTCCGATTGGACTAATGTGGTAAGTGGGGTTCCTCAGGGTTCAGTATTAGGTCCTCTCCTTTTTAACATATTTATTAATGACATAGAGGTAGGATTGGAGTGTGGTGTCTCCATTTTCGCTGATGACACAAAGTTGTGCAAGGTAATTAAATCAGATAGTGATGTGCTTTCCCTCCAAAGAGATTTACATAAAATTGAGGAATGGGCATCTAAATGGCAGATGAGATTTAATACCAATAAATGTAAAGTTATGCAACTGGGAAGGAAAAAAAGCCATGCAATTTATAATCTTAATGGAGCAAATCTAGGTGTATCGGATATTGAAAGGGATTTGGGAGTGCTTGTGGACAACCACCTACGTAACAGTGCTCAAAGCCAAGCAGCAGCTGCAAAGGCAAATAAAATATTAGCATGTATTAAGAAGGGTATAGAAGCCAGGGAAGCAAATATAATTCTGCCACTATACAAATCTCTAGTACGCCCTCATTTGGAATATGGAGTACAATTTTGGGCACCACTTCATAAAAAGAACATTTTAGAGCTGGAAAAGGTACAGAGGAGGCCAACAAAACTAATAAGGGGAATGGAGGGGCTAAGTTATGAAGAAAGACTAACCAAATTAAACTTATTTTCTCTAGAAAAAAGGCGTCTAAGAGGAGATATGATTACCTTATATAAATACATCCAGGGTCAGTATAAAGATTTGTCAAGGGAGCTTTTTGTGCCAAGAGGTTTTCAACTGACAAGAGTACATCCCTTGAGGTTAGAAGTAAAAAGATTCCACCTTAAGGAAAGAAAAGGGTTCTTCACAGTAAGGGTGGTTAATCTGTGGAATTCTCTACCAGAGGAGGTGGTGACAGCGGATTCGATAGATAACTTTAAAAGGGGACTAGATTTCTTTCTAATTAAAAAGGGAATTCAGGGTTATCATGGATAATTAGAGAGACAGTATTGATCCAAATGTTTTACATTTCCCTTTGAGACAATTGGCTAAGTCTCGCTTGTGTTTTTTTTTTTATTTATTTACCTTCCTCTGGACTAATTAATAATAAAAAAATTAAAAAAACATTAAATAATTGATTAATAATTAATTAACAACTAATGAATTAATAGTTAATCAGCATATTGCAGATCAGAGGAGATCTTAAAAGGTTGAACTTGATGGACTGAAAGTCTTTTTTCAACCTTAAATACTATGGCCCTCATTCAATTGCAATTTGGCCAAATGAATAGGGCTCTAAATAAGCACATAACGTATTTTTTTTAAAGAAGTTTTTAGTTAGTAAACATCTATTCAAAAGAAAGGTTTTCACTTACTAAAAACTTTTTAAAAAAAATATGCTGTGTGCTTATATAGAGCCCTATTCAATTGGCCAAATCTCAATTGAATGAGGCCCTATGTAACTATGTAACTTACAGGCACAAAGAGGCTGCAGATTGGATCTTTCAGCCACAGACAGGAAGCAGATTGTCGTTTACAGACAAATACGGGCTTCTGATCTGCACTTACAGACACAGACAGGCTGCAGATATGCTGTTACAGTGGTAACAAGATGCAGATGTTCTTGCAGACACAGTAAGGCTGAAGATTGACACTTGAAGGCATAGGCTTCAGATTTGTGCTTACAGGCACAGACAGGCTGCAGATGGGCTCTTACAAACACATACAGACTGAAAGCTTCTGATCCGCACTTACAGACACAGACAGGCTGCAGATATGCTGTTACACATGGTAACAAGATGTAGATGTTCTTGCAGACACAGCAAGGCTGAAGATTGACACTTGAAGGCATAGGCTTCAGATTTGTGTTTACAGACACAAACCAGCTACAGATTGATTCTTAAAGACACAGTATGGCTGCAGATTGGCTTTTACAGACACAGACAGGCTTCAGATTGGTTCTTATAGACACTGACAGGCTGCAGATTGGCACTTACAGAAACAGGCAGGATGCAGATTGGCTCATACAGGCACAGGCAGGCTGCAGATCGACGCTTACAGGCACAGACAGGCTGCAGATTAGCTCTCACAGACAGAAAGGCTGCGGATCAGCACTTACAGGCACAGACAGGCTGCAGATTGGTTCTTACAGGCACATACAGGATGTAGATTGGCTCTTAAAGGTACAGGCTTCAGACTTTGCACTTTGAGGCACAGAAAGTCTCCAGATCAGCTCTTACAGGCATAGACAGGAGGCAGATTTGCTCTTACAGACAGGCTGCTGACCCACACGTACAGACACAGATAGGCTGCAGATCTGTTTTTACAGACTCAGAGAGGCTGCAGATCAGCTGTTACAGGTACAGACAGGATGCAGATCAGTTCTTACAGAGTGACCCCTGGTGGATAGAGAGGTTAAAATAATCACATGAATTAAAAATTATGTACAGATAAAACAAAACAATATCTCTCAGAGTATTAATCAGTAGTAGTAAAGACATACATGGATCATCCATTTTATTTTACCTCCTTAAGTAACAGGTGGCAGAATATTGTGAGTTCATGAAATGTGTAATATTTGTCTACTGTACTGTATTAACCACTTCTATTTTCTTCCATATTTTTCTATAAGAAAACACTACCAAATATGTAACTTAAAAAAAACTTTAACCTTCTTGCACCAAATATTCCTTAAAGCAAAAATCAGACTGAATTTTGAATATTCTATGTAATTTTTGTTACAATATCCAGATGAGTCACTTTAAGATTTGTTTCCAGTAAAGTATCATTTCTAAAATTATTACTTTGAAAAGCTAGACATTCATCCAAATTTATATTGTCTATATGAATGTTCAGATTATTTTCACATTTTCTTTTTAATTCATGGAAGGATTTCAATTATTTCTATTTTTTAATCTATATATCATAATTATTCTTGCCTTTACATTTAGATGTACTAAGCATTTCTTCTCAAAATCAATAAGTGTTTTGACCTTGCGTTAATGAAGTGCCTAATTTGTAGATATGAATAAAAAGCATTTTATTGATTCCAGGTATTTCTTCTATAGGCTCTAGAGTTATCGACTCTAATAAAGAATAAAGGAAATAAATAAACATATATATATATATATATATATATATATATATATATATATATATATATATATATATATGAATAATTAGAGTATTGTGGTATATATTGATACCTTTTTTATTGGAAAAACATATTCAGAAATATAAGACTAGCTTTCGAGAGCTTCATCTCTTTCTCAAGTCTGGAAAAACACTGATATAAGACTTCCCTAATGAATTACAGGCTTTTTTTCTCCTGGATGGAGTGATTCTCCTGGGTGAAATGGTGTGAAACTGTGGTACAGTAACTTTCCTCATTGTGCTTTTTGATGGAGCTTTTGTGGAGGTTCATTCTCATGTGCAGTTTCTGGCTGGTTTTCCCAAATGTAGCATCCCCTTTCACATATAGTACCTCGTTCAGTTGCTGTTTTCTATCCCACTATCTCAATTGCTGTTTTTCTACTCCACAAACTGTGGTGAAATGTATTGCTTTTAATTATGACTCTGCTGTGCTCTTATCTAAATCTTATCTGGTCTGTTTCTCACTAATCTCTGCCCACTTAAATGTATTTTTAATTTTTTTTTTCAGTCTTTTATTTTGTTTATTTTTTTTACTTCTTTAATATTTTTATCAGTATTGCTTTTGATTTTAAAAACAGAGGATCATCTCTTGAAAGCTTGTCGCTATATTATGAATACGTTTGTCCAATAAAAAAAGGTATCACTATATGCTGCAATACTCTGATTATTCATCTAGATTATTGGACACTCACGGCTACCTCAATCTTTATATATATATATATATATATATATATATATATATATATATATATATATATATATATATACATACATATATACATTTCCTCACTGACACATGGAGAGAAGGCTATACATTAGTCAGTGGGGCACACAGAGAAGTGGCTAAGCTGTGAAATGTGTCTCAAATTACTCTGTAGCTAACACGTATAATTATTTTCTGCTAGTCCAGACATGTTGTGTCTAATGTTAAGATATCTATGTACAAAATGTGTTAATGCTTTTGTAAACTCATTTAATAAATTGGGAATTGTAGAAAGCAAGAAGTGTGAACTTTATTTTTACACGTAGAATCTCAGGGGGTCAGATAGAATGACATAATGACATTGTCGTATGTTCAATTGTCTGTGTTGTCGCTCTCTGTGCGCAATCTCCCTCTCTCTGTGCAACCTCTCCCTGAACCCTCTGTCTCTCTGTACAATGTTTCACTCTCTCTGTGAGCGGTCTCCCTTTCTGTGTGCCCTGTCTCTCAGTTCACACTCTCTCTCTCAGTGTGCCTTCTCTCTCTCTCTCTGTGTTTTGTCTCTCTGTGCCCTCTGTCTCTCTCTGTGCCCTCTCTCTGTGCTCTGTGTGCTCTCTGTTTCTCTCCCCTCTCTCTCCATATCTCCCTCCCTTTCTCTCTCTCCATCCCCCCTCTCTCTCTGTCTCTATGTATCTCTCCCTCCCTCTCTGCCTCTATCCCTTCCTCTCTCTCTCCTTCCCTCTCTTTCTTATCCTCCATCTCTCCCCATCATTCCCTCTCTCTCCCTCTCTTTCTCCCTCCTTCTCTCTCTCCCTGCCTCCCTCCCTCTCTGCCTCTTTCACTCTCTCACTGCCTCCTTCGTTCTCTCACTACCTCCCTTCCTTCCTCTGTTCTGAAGATACTTTAAAGTGTAAGTAATGAAAGTGATTGAGCAATGTGCAGAATGTAGCAAATTTGAACCAATATTTGTTGAAAATTATAACATGATAATGCAGTGTGAGGAAGAGAATAAGGAAATAGATAAGAAAACCTGGTGTCTGGGAAAAAAAGAAATAAGTTCCAGAATTGTATGTAATTATCTATTAAGAATCAGCTTAATAGGGCAATTATGGGTAATCTTCCTGTTGCATCATTTGCAGAAAGCAGTAAAGAAACATTACATAGTAACATAGTAATTGAGACTGAAAAATACTTTAGTATTTAGTGAAACTTTGCCAATTGTCTTGAATGGTACCGGCAATCAGATTGCTCCCTGGATCAATACTCACTCTCTAATTATTCAGGATAGCCCTGAAGGTCCTTTTTATTTAAAAATATATCCAATCCCTTTTTAAAGTTATCTATCGAATATGCTGTCACCACCTCCTTTGGTAGAGAATTCCACAGATTAACCACCCTTACTGTGAAGAACCCTTCTCTTTCTTTAAGGTGGAATCTTTTTACTTCTAACCTCAATGTCCTCTTATCAGTTGAAAACCTCTTGGCACAAAAAGCTCCCTTGACAAATCTTTATAGTGACCCTGGATATATTTATATAAGGTAATCATATCTCCTCTTAGACACCTTTTTTCTAGAGAAAATACGTTTAATTTGGTTAGTCTTACTTCATAACTTAACCCCTCCATTTCCCTTATTAGTTTTGTTGCCCTCCTCTGTACTTTGCTCTAAAATTTCCTTTTTATGAAGTGGTGCCCACAATTGTACTCCATATTCCAAATGAGGGCGTACTAGAGATTTGTATAGTGGCAGAATTATATTTGCTTCCCTGGTTTCTATACCCTTCTTAATACTTGATAATATTTTTTGGCTTTGCAGCTGCTGCTTGGCTTTGAGCACTGTTACCTGTTGCATGGTTATTTTTCCTTCCCAGATGCATAACTTTACTTGTATTCAAATTAAATCTCATCTGCCATTTAGTTGCCCATTTCTCTAATTTACACAAATCCCTTTGGAGGGAAAGTACATCATTTTCTTATTTCCTTGTACAACTTAGTGCCATAGTCAAAAATGGAGACAATGTTTTCCAGACCTACTTCTGAGTCATTAATAAATATCCACCCCACTTGTCAAATTAGTCCAATCTGAGTATATGGAGCTCAATTCATTTACAACAATGCTTTGCTTCTTATTTTGTAGTCAGCACTCAATCCATGAGCAGATATTTACTGCAATTCCTGTTTCCCTTAGTTTGCACAATAGTCTCCCATGTGGCACTGTATCAAAAGCCTTTGCAAAATCCAAAAAGACTACATCCACTGAGTTGCCTTGATCCAAGTTCTTACTAACATCTTAATAGAAACTAATTAGGTTTGTTTGACACCTATCCCTCATAAATCTGTGTTGACTCCTACTTAGAAACTTGTTTAAACAGACATGCAGCACTATGAAATCTGCTGGAGTTACAGAGTGACTAAATTGAACTAGGCCGCAACCAAAGGGCCGAAGCTACATGCCCGGAAAACCCTTCCCTCTCCTGCCACCTATCGGTGGGCTGGAATGGATGTGGTTCGCAGTTACTATCCAATCCCGTTATTGTGGAGTGCGACACAAGCCACAGAACCAATGAAAAGCAGGATCCTGGAATTGACTGAGTTGTAGATTCTTCCGAAGTAGCACGCAGGTCCTGGAGTTGGAGGTTGGATAGAGAGAGAGAGAGTGAGAGAGAGAGTAGGTGATATTGGAGAGCAGGTTCTTACACATATTCATTTCTATTATCAGCACAACTTTTTTACACTATTTTACACATACATTTTGATTACACATATTACAAAAACACATAGAGTAAATAACACACATATATACACACAGAGCCAGGTCAACACATCCCCACAAATACTTTTTTTGTTGATCCTTATTTTGTTTTTGGGATTGAAATGGAGGGAGGAGGGGAGAGGAGTAGAGAGTATGAGAGGAGAAGAGGGGGAGAGGAGAAGAGGAGAGAGAGGTGGCCACGGGGAGTGTTGGAGAGGAGGCGGAGGAGGTGAAGGAGGAGGTTGTGGAGGAGGTTGAGGAGGTGGATATGGTGGTACTCCTGTGTGAGGAGGAGGATGGCCAAGGAGATGGCCACAGCCTCAGCAACAAGTGGTGGCCCCAGAATGACCATCACCGGTGAAAATGTAGCAATGGGATCACATAATTTTCTCTAGTTGTTGGCAATGGCATCAATTCCAACAGCCCCATAAGTAAATGTCCCCAGTAAAGGCCCCCAGAACATAGAACAGTACGATCACACAATGGAGCAAGTATCAAAAGCCACATATAAACTTGGAAAAGTTTTAGGGAAAGGTGCTTATTCAAAAGTAATAGAGGCCTTTTCTCAAAAACTTTCCATGGCAGTTGCCATAAAATAAATTGATAAAAAAACAGTGTCCATCTGATTATATAAATAAATTCTTTCCACTGGAGATATCCATATTAACTCAATGCTCCCACCCAAATGTTACCAAACTTATGGAAATCATGGAGAGAGAGAGAGAACAGAGAGAGAAACAGGACAGATAGGGAGATAGACAGGACAGATAGAGAGACAGGACAGGGAGAGAGAGAGAGACAGAATAGAGAGAGACAGGACAGAGAAAGATGGGACAGATAGGGAGAGACAGAGACTGCACAGAGAGAGAGAGACAGGATACAGAGAGAAAAAGAGGGAGGGTGGGGTGAAAGACAGAAATAGGACAGAGAAATACAGGATAGAGAAAGAGAGAGACTGGACACACACAGAGAGAGACAGAGAGGCAGGACAGAGATAGGCAGGACAGAGAGAAAAAGAGACAGGACAGAGAGAGAAAGAGAGGGGAGAGAGAGACATAGATAGAGGACAGAGAAAGAGAGAGACAAGAAATAGAGAGATAATAGAGAGAGGGGGGGACAGAGAGAGAAAGAACAGAGAGAAAGGGAGAATAGAGAGAGAGAGACATGACAAAGAGAGAGTGAGGGCAGAGAGAGAGACAGGTCAAAGAGAGAGAGGGCAGAGAAATATAGACAGGACAGGGAGGGAGAGAGAGTGAGACAGGACAGAGAGAGAGAGAGGACAGAAAGAAAGACAGGACAGATATGGAGAGAGACAGGACAGAGAGAGACAGGACCAAGAGAGAGAGAGAGAGAGAGAGAGAGAGAGATGAAGGGCAGGGTGAAAGGGAGAAATAGGACAGAGAGATACGGGATAGAAAAAAAGAGACAGGACACAGAGAAAGAGAGACAGGGCAAACAGAGAGAGGCAGGACAGAGAGAGACAGGACAGAGAGAGACAGGGAAAACATAGAGAAAAAGAGGGGGGAGAGAGATTCATAGATAGAGAACAGAGAAAGACAGACAGAGAGTGTAAGAGACAGAGAGATAGAAAAGAGAGGTAGAGAGACAGAACAGAGAGAGAGATAGAAAGAAGACAGAGTGAGACAATTTACTAGGTTAACAATATGACCTAGTCCCAGAGTTTATAATATTGCCATGAATTACAATTTTAGAATGTAAAATTAAGCATTTACACATCTCCACATTTTTTCCTCAGTTACAATTTTGTTCAGAAAATCCATACAATTTAATATCTTTTGCAGCTTCCATCACACAGCATGTCATTGTCTATTTGCTGGCAGCATGTCACTGGTCACTGGTCGAAAACGTAAACCATGCACTCGTATGTAGCATTTCAGTGCGGGTACATGCTCAGTTAAGCCATTCCGTAACTACCCATTTAGAAACAGCCAATAGAAAATGAGACCACCATCATTACGGCAGTAAAACATGGAGGTTACATGTTTGGGGGTTCGATATGCGATACTGTTCTAGTCCATGTGGGTGGCCTGATATGTATTAATTAATTGATTCCTGAGATAGATATATCCCAGAAATGACACATAAATGTTTTTATTTTTTATTGCCGATTTGTGAGCTTGAGACTATTGTGCAATTAATTCTAACGTCTTTCATCACTTTCCCCATTATTTACAGTGCAGTGTTGATTTTTTATTTGCATTCACAGTGCTACAGACAGGGGTTAACCCCCTTATGAGTCCTATCTGGTACCTGTAGGATTTTCTCCTACATTTGCCATTTACTGGTGTGAAAACATTTTCAGGCCTGAGGAATTGTAGCAATTGAATAGCGATTTGTGATTTTAGCCATCTTAACTCTTGCAGACGGGCGAGATCAAAGGCATTGGGAGGCTGTTCTGGTTTTAACAACCGTAGGATTTCAAGGCCATAACACATAGCCCGCTTGTAGCCTGCAAAAAGACGCCAATTGAATAGCAAAAAAACTTACGGCCTCCATTATGGGCTACTGTAAGTTACAATTGCTCAAGTGCATCGGGCTCATGGTATTTGATCTAGTGAAAGCTGGCATATAGTGAGCAGGGCCCACATTCTTCAACATTATGAAATTCCCATTTTCAGTTGTAACAATGAAATTACTGCCTTCAATGACCCTTTATGTAATGTAGTTATTTTTTTTATTTAAACCAAAAACAGAGACCATTTAAGCTAGATCCAATACTATTAAAGGGACTTTATTGATAAAGATAAATATATATTTTTTCTATAAAATGTATTTTTTTCATTTTAGAGTACTAGACCTAATCTAGTGGATACTGGTGGTTGCAGGATTATTTGTCTTCCCTTTTGGATGTAAAGCTCTCACTTTTTGGGCTATGGATGAAGGGTTGTGTTATATTGGACCCCAATTAGTATTTCTGCGGTCCTTTACTTTTTTACAGTATTGGAGAGGTAATGTATATCTACCTTTTGCTCACTTGGCTAGTAGTGGCTAAAATAGTGGCAGAATAGATGGCAGGAGATGGCCACCAAGTGATGTTGGAGTCTTGTTACATAGGATACCTTAAATTCCTACCACAACCCCTTATTAAGTGGGGATATTTTGAGGCCCCTCCATTCCACTCATGCCATGGCCCTGTAGAAGAGGGGAAATAAAAAAAATGAAGTATTAAACTAAGGTATCCTATGTAACAAGACTCCAACACCACTTGGTGGGCACATCTGCCGTTTATTCTGCCACTATTTTAGACACTACTAGTCAAATGCAAAAAAATGTATTTGGGAAATATTTACATACAGTATATAAAAAAAGTTTATTCATATTAGGACAACGGTGAATTTAAAACCATTAAAAAAGAAACCCCATTAAAAACATATTTGTGACAATAGGAACAAAAGAAGGTGCACACCCCTGTATTATATTTTTAATAGGGTTTCTTTTTTAATGGTTTTAAATTAGCTGTTTTCCTAATATGAATAAACTTTTTTTATATACTCTATGTAAATATTTCCCAAATTCATTTTTTTGCATGTAAATAAAAAGAAAGCAAAGAAAATAAACAAAAAGAAAGCAAAGAAAACAAGAGAAAAATCAGGATGAAAATGGTGTTGACAACAGGCAAGTTTAGTAGGGAAGGAGACTCTACCTTACTCATGGCTTGCAGATGGCAGAATGGCCAGATAGCCACTTCCTCTACTTACTCCAAGGAATCCCCAGCCCTGCCGAGTCAAAGGGCTCCTCCCACCAACCCAGGGGACCTGGATGGTTTGTCTTTTAATATATTATCGTATCCAATGTGATAATCATTAAAAGAATAAAGTGAGCTTTCTGAACGCTATGGTTCAATAATTGGACATATGTTCATATAGATCACCTATTGGCAGTATTATGTAGGTGGTCAGGGACAAAGAGTATGGGAAGTGGTCAGTCTCAGAAGGGGAGGCTTTTGTGGAATCAGATATAGAGTCAATATAAAGAGTCAATATATAGAGCAAACCTGCCTGTCTATATGAGTATATATACACAAGTCTGGCGCTCTTAATTCTTAGTATATATCTCTATCCCCTCTTAACTCAATCCCCATAGGTCCTTGGCTGCTTGTAATATAGGCAGTAGTAGTTAAAAATTCATTTAAGCCCTCAGAATGCCTTTGCACTTTCCTATTCAATATATTCGCGCCTCCATTAACTTGGAGGTTCGCTCTTCCTGGTTACAGCGTGCGTGATGACGTCACGCTATGCTTGCCTGCTTCCTGACATGTTTCTACGTGTAAAACATCTTTCTCAAAGGATTAAGGCGTGTACTGGAGCTGTGAGCTATTTATAGGAAACGGTAGTCATGGTTACCAATACTACCGTGTGTGCTACACATCAAAACAACTCTTTTGTGGAAAATTACTTTTAAATATAAATAGAAAGAAAGCATAAGGTGAAGTGGGGATATCATGATATCTCCATATGTAACTATATAGATAGTAAAAAGTCTGTCTCTATATATCGGGCCTTATAGTATAAGGTGTTATCAACAGATTTACATTGGGGAATTAGACCATATCTCATAAGTAAATATATATACAAGATTATAGAAAAAAATATGTGATAATGTGTAGTAAAAAGAGGGAGTGTAAACCTCTTATTATAAAAGGTGTAATATATTGCACCCAAATGGTAGATAAAAATTACCTATGATATATGTGAAGAAAAAACAAAGAAATATAATTGTGAAAGGTATAAACGTGAAAAACCATAAGAGTGATGATAGTAATATCTGGTCACTAAATAAAGTACAATAAATGCAGTGCTCAATATGTGAGTAAGGGACATAAAGGTCCTATATTAATGGACCCATAGGCCCAGGTCTAGTCTTTAAATTCATAATGAATGTGTGAAAAAAGATATATATATAAAAATGTTAGAGTGATAGCTATAGTGATGGTATAAAATGTGAAGGTCCTATATTAAGTGACCTGTAAGTCCAAATCTGGTCACTAAATAAAGTGCCATAAATGCAGTGCTCAATATATTTAATCTTGACTTATATCTATGACAGTTGTTCTGTACTTATAAATAATTCATAAAGAGATCAACAAGCATTGACTGTAAAGAGAAGAACAGGCTAGATAAATCAGACAAGTAGACCTATTTCCAAAAATTAAGTAAGACATATTTGGATTATAATGTCTATTATACTTAAATGAAGGATGTATAGGAAAAACGTTCATTTAGACCATTAGGTACTTGTGCTTTAAGTTTGTAAATCCATTTATATTCACATTGTAATAATTTCCTTTGGAAATTGCCCCTCCTAAGTCCTGGAGTTACTGAATCTATAATGCAGAATTTAATTACATTAGGATTGTTGTTATGGCAGTATTTAACATGTCTTGCTATGGGAGTATCATATTCATTAAGAATAGAATATATATGCTCCCCCACTCTGCATCGAAGCTCTCTGCAGGTTTTACCTACATAAATCTTGTTACACCGGCATGTGGCTATATATACCACTTCTGATGATTTGATTGATTTTTGATGTGTAGCACACACGGTAGTATTGGTAACCATGACTACCGTTTCCTTTAAATAGCTCACAGCTCCAGTACACGCCGTAATCCTTTGAGAAAGACGTTTTACAAGTAGAAACATGTCAGGAAGCAGGCAAGCGTAGCGTGACGTCATCACGCACGCTGTAACCAGGAAGCGCGAACCTCCGAGTTAATGGAGGCACGATTATATTTAATAGGAAAGTTCAGAGGCATTCTGAGGGCTTAAATGAATTTTTACTACTACTGCCTATATTACAAGCAGCCAAGGACCTATGGGGATTGAGTTAAGAGGGGATAGAGATATATACTAAGATTTAAGAGCACCAGACTTGTGTATATATACACATATAGGAAGGCAGGTTTGCTCTATATACTGACTCTATATACTGACTCTATATCTGATTCCACACAGCCTCCCCTTCTGAGACTGACCACTTCCCATACCCTTTGTCCCTGACCACCTACATAATACTGCCAATAGGTGATCTATATGACTTGATATGAATTTAACAGCATTACATATACAAGTATATTTGGGACTTTATTTTACAGCTCAGAAGTGATTGAGCAAGTGCCCTTATCATACTCTGAAAAACTATTTGCTATGTAATCACACTCCACGAATGATAAACGAAAGAGTGACAATAAAGGTTACAGCAGCCATCGAAGGAACCATTGTTCATAGTGTTTTTAATCTTTCCTTTAAACTCTTTTAATCTATGTTGTTTTTTCATTAAAAATTTCTACTATTATGTGAATGTGATTAACCCACTGTTGCCCTTATATCATATTTTATTACAAAAATACCTGTAAGCTTATAAATAAACTAGGGAATTGCTTGTCAAAAAATGACGGGCATAAAACTGTAAGCCAGGCAATGCTGTTTGCCATAGAATGGCACCATGCTGAGTGCCTTTGGCGCTCACAATGCATGCCTTCAGCGCTCATTGCAAGTCTCCCTCCCCATGTAGTTTAGGGGCGTTGCGATCAGTGTTACTGCCTTGAGTTGGGTTACAGCCTTGTTTAAAGTATTACTTGCTTGGGTTAAATGTTACTGGCTGTTACTGTGTTGCATTAAGTCGTACTATTTCATGGTCTTTTTTATGTCCTTCGGACTGTTTACATCCTTAAGCCTCGTTTTCGTCTCGTTTATGTTTTTTCAGCAGCCATTTCTTTTGTCTCTTAGGCGATTTTGTTTGTTAAAAGTTGCAAAATATTGTTTGAATTAACTTGCAACCTCACTCACAGGCTCCCTTGCTCTCCCCCTGTGCGTGTGTGAGTTTGTAAGTCAATTTGAGGCAATTTTTTTTAGTTTGTTTTTTGAGTTCCTCAGTTCGGCCGTTAAATGCGTTGTTTTGCGAGCTCCGCATTTTTCTGGGGTCCGCATTTTTTGGTCAGCAATTCTTTTTCCAAGTGCTACAGGCCGCAGCCTATGTCCCACGCGCCTCAACTGCTCGCTTCGCAAGGCTAACAGTGCAATGAGCACCTTTGGCGCTCATTGCAATCTTTCCCACGCGGTCGTCGACGGCTCGCCTTACTGTGCGAGGCTCGAAGTTGCGGTCCTTGCAAGCGTGACAACAACTCGCAGCTTGACAATTATAATATGTGATGTATTCTTACAGATTCCTTTACTATGTTAGGAAACAAGAAATAATTATATTAATCAATTCAAAAACAGTTATTTTTACTAATGTACTTTTTAAATATATTAAATTAACACCACCTCAGTGTTTATATATCTTTATACTGATCATTTGAATCTCAAATGATAATAAGGTAATAGTTCCTTCTGATACCATAGCTCACAACAGTTTTTAAAAAACTATTTCTGGTGGTTTAATTTGTCTTGTCAACAGCTTCATGTTGATACTGTCAGAACTTTTAACGCATTGGGCCATATTCTATTAGAAACCTGTAACTGACTCTAACCCATCATTTTGGCTGCAGGTTTTTCCCCCTAAATGTTTAGATGTATTATATTGACTCAAGCCCACAATTTACATCTCATAGCCTCCACACGTAAACCCTGCCTTTTTAAGTACGATTTCAGGGGGGGTGGGGTGATCATATGATATTTAATCTAGCCTGTAATTTACTTCTTAGACATAGCCAATAGTAAGTCCGTCATCATAACACCAGTACAACATGGAAGTTACACGTAATCTGCAATTGGAGCCTAGGTATTAATGAGAGCCAATAAGTAATATTTGCTGATTGGGCTCGCAATCAAGCAATCTTTAAAATGCATTAGATTGTTTGGTCTAGTCCATGTGGGTTCCTAGTTCTCCCCCTATGCTGCGTGTGAGTGTGTTATTATTTTTTTGGTAATTATTTAGCTTTTTTTTTTTACTTACGCTTGAAACAATTTTGGCTGTTAAATTAGTAAACTGCTTGCCTCGCCATCAGCTGCAAAGTGCTACGTTTTCCGGCGACTATCGCAGCCATCGACATGAGCACCTTCTGTGCTCATGTCTATGCTGTTTTAAAGTCCTCCCTGCCTTGTGGTGCACATCGCAAGCCCTGCAGTGAGCGCCTTTGGCGCTCATTGCAGCCTAACTCTTGCGGGCCATTGGTGCTCATTGCAGCCTAAATCCCACGGGCCTGTGGCGCTCATCACAAGGACTGCAATGAGCAACTTGGGCGCTCATTGCAGCACAGCAACTCCATCTCTCGCTTCACAAGGCCCGCAACATCGCAAACGTCCCCAACATTCGTAAGATCCACAACTATATATGTGATGGCCATATATTGATCGTGAACTGCAACAAGTGTCTTTAAATTGCCTGCTATTGCTGTTGGATATACTTTCCTGGCTGCTCACTTGTTAAGGTGCCAATGTAAGTGCCATGTAAAGAACTGTTAGCATACAGTACAGGGCTTCTTACATGTTTAGCCCTACAACACAGGTTATTATGTCTAATAACAAACATTTTTGTATTAATTTTATCTACCTTCTAGAGCTTTCTTCACCTCCCTCCTTACAAATGTATCATGCTGATAGTATTCAAGCAATCGTTATAGGTATTTTTAATCCGGTAGATGTAATTATCAAAGGGGTTGTGGCTTCTCCCTTTATTCCTGTGCTGTGAGCAGGCTCCAACTTGATTTCAGTAGAGAGGTCACTTTTGTTGCATGTGTTTTCTAAGAAATAGTAGATGATTACCATATGAAAGAGGTGTCCATGAGCATGGCTCTTTCAATGACAATATTAAGTCAGGAGAGAGGTGGAGAAAGTTCCAATACATCATATATAAGATTAATTTTTTAACTATTTGTATTGCAGTTGGGTGTATAAAATCACATTTCTTAAACGACCAAGCATTGGATTAGATGCTCACAAACTGCTACTTTAACTGGTTGCTTAAATTGTATTATCAAATGGCTTTATAATTAGTCTTGCAGCCCAACACCCTGATAATGAGTCTAGTTTTAACTAATTAATATGATAAATTATTTAATCTAGCCAAAAGTGAGCTCACTCCTACATTTATTGAACAGAATGCAGATGACAACCATCGGTTTATTTAGTTCCGCCCAATGGTGTTTATAAGAGGTTTATATATAAGGATCTGTCAAGAAAGCAATTGGATTATCTCTAATTTAGCTGATTATCTTTTCTTTAAATATTGTTCGTTTGGCTGCATTGATATAGAAAGGATTGAAAAAGATTAGTATACAGAAAAAAAATCAGGTCCGACTGCTTTTTGAATAATAATTTCAGAAGTTTCAAGCTTAAGTGTCATCTTGTGAAATGTCAATATTACCACTGACGTTTCTCACACAGATTAACTATAAGAATGAAAGATACTGTAAATACTGGTTCTGGTTTCTGTAAAACTGCTTTAATGTGGGCAGCTGTCACTATCAGCAATTCAGTTTGTTTTGTACTAATAAACGGTGTAACATACTATTAACTTTCGGTTTAAATTCCCAGTCCGCATAAGGTACTCTGATGGGAGCCAACCATCATGGTCATGGTTTGATCATTTTATTATTTGTAAAATAACCTAAGCATTTAAAATATTTAAACATTTCTTGGTGAAGGACTTAAACCACAGATCATGTTAATATTGGCAGAAAAATTCTCAATAATTTAATAATTGTTGAAACTTATTTATGTAACTTTGGTTAACTGCATTGACTGTTAAGGTCTTCAACCTTATCTACCAGGTATAGCATGCATTACCATGCACAGAAAAGGTCCTAGATATTGCAGAAATTGTACACATAAAAATAATCATTATTGAAACTAGTAGTAATTAAAGTGCCTTAACGTTGAAAAGTAAAAGTAAAATTAGATTATTTTATGTATCAACTGAAAAATCCAAGCTTGGCCCGGATGGTGCTTTCAACCAAAAAATACACCCAATTGGAGAAAAAAAACAAGCCACAGTGTTTTCTGAGATACACATCCACCACACTGAGACTGCAGAATACCTTGTGGTCCCACTCCACAGAAACGCCATGGCCTACTGCACACCCTCCTTGTAAAGCATCACAAGCTTGAGGTCAATCTCAGTAAGATAAACAGCATAAGGAACAAGCAAACAATCAGCATCTGCACCCTCAAGTTCATGATGCTGTAATGAAAAAAATAACTATCTAACAAAATTGGACATAAACTTGTTTACCTTTTGCATGGCCCTATCCAGCTTTTTAGATAGGCCTCCCTCCAAAATCTATGCTTGATTGTGCCAGATGAAATCATAAACATTTGTGCAGGTGTTCCCTGAGGATGCGGCCATGTTAGGAGCTACCACATTTACCAGACTTATCCCTACCACTAACATGTGGTGCAGCACTTGGTACCACAACATTTTTAATTGTGTGGATTCCTCACTAAATTTATTAAATGGCATACTGGTCAGTGATCATGGGAGGGGGACAGTTAACAACTCCAGAATATCCTCCCTATAGTAATAAACCTTAAGCTTCCCCAACAATGATTGCAAGCACCGCAGGGAAACTCTCCCAGCACCCCACATGGGTGCTAACTCTAATCTCCAGTCTGCTAGCCTTTCCTCTGGCAAACTGCACTCCATCTTCACTGAATTGATCTCAGTCTAGTAGTTGGGCTTTTAATATTATCATCTGTGTGGGGACTCCAAATTTGCGAGCCAACCCCTGGAATGTCGACATAATGTGTCAACAGACAGAATAATTAGCAGCACCCATGAACAGGAATACCATCAAAGCATACCCAGACTCACAACAAGCAATACACTCTAAGAATGTGATGAATATCTCGAAGAATAGGTAAAATATGGAGTACCCAATTGGGAGACAGAGTTCCACATAGTACTAACCACTAAAACAGCAATAGGTGAACTGGCAATAGATGAAAGGCGGATGCTACATCAAGCTTAGCCATTACCATGCGCCAAACATGGGAAGTGCCTAGGTCAAAAGAAACATTAAA
This sequence comes from Discoglossus pictus, assembly GCA_027410445.1. Taxonomy (NCBI): domain Eukaryota; kingdom Metazoa; phylum Chordata; class Amphibia; order Anura; family Alytidae; genus Discoglossus; species Discoglossus pictus. The sequence goes on from CM050174.1 coordinate 63,534,414, forward strand.
GTACATTTTTTTATTGATGCCATCAGTGACCAAATCACATCTGGGGAAAAAACAGGTGATGGATACCCTTCTTCTTGAGGACCTCACCCAGGGATGAAATCCACAATTACGATAAAGATATTTCACCTATAACTCCTGGTCCCACTTACGGTATTTGAACTCTGAAACAGATTTCAGTTTAGGATGCAACTCAAACAAGTTCCCAGCTACTAAAAAAATTGAAAACTATTGCAAAACCATGAGAGAAGCAATCTAGCTTCTGCCACCCTGTCCCTCACTTTACAGTAGAGTTCGAGCCATGGTAGCATTACCAGCAGCTGCACCGATGTCCGCCCTTTAGGAACTGCCTCCAAAGGCTAGGAGGTATCTGAAAGCATTTAACAAGGGCATGAACTGTCCTGGAAATTATCTGAAAACAGCATCACCTGTCATCTCTCCCCCATCACTCCGTATGATCCCTTTTCTGGACCTCAGAATAACACGAGGAAGTAAACAAGGAAAGTTTCTCAATAAATTCACTCCAAAAGATGTCCGCCTTAATGTTCTAAATGAGTGCTCAGGTTGTCTAGGTGACAAAACACTGATGATTTAATTGATTATTCAGAAACCTAAAGGGATGTCATGTGGCCGGGTACAAAGATGGAGGGGGCCACCTGAGAGGAGTACTGCCCAACTCTCACTTAAGGATCACTCGCTGCTAAAGGCTAAAACAATCCAAGCACCACTGATCCAGCAGCAGCCACCCTCAATAATCTACTAACTAGTAGCCACATTAAATTCAAGCCCCGCAAAGCTCACAAAGGCTGCAAGCTTGAAGAGTTGCAGATTTACGGGGCTATTAAATTAGAACATACTGTATTAATTCTAAGACCTAACATCACTTTCCCTTTTAATAAAAGTACAGTATTGTGGTGACATGTGCATTTTAAGTACTATGAGTTGGACTTTACCTCCCTTGTGGGTTCTCTCTAGCAATCATTGGCTTCTTGGCTCCATTTGCGATTTACGAGTTTGAACGCAAGGGATTTTGATGCAATTTAATAGCTCAATTGAAACATAGTGGTTGCTGGCTTGAAAGAACAAAGTATTTGCGGCCACAAAGTTCCACGTTCCACATCCTGTAGGCTTTTTTCGGCCTTGCTGCATCTTAACCGGCAAGTTGCTTTAGGAGGCCAATTTAATAGCTTAAAGTATTGCGAGCTACGTTACGAGCTGCGTTTTTACATGTAGCCCGAATTTAATGCGGCTATAGATTAGCCATCCTATCACTAACCACATAATCTCCCACACTAATGTTGTGGGAGACCTATCAAAACCATAAACCCACTTAGTAATGGATGGGTCTGCAGTGAAGCACTCCTATGCCGGACGACTCACCTAACCTCACCTAAAAGCATCCCCAAGCTAGGCTAGAAAGAATAACCATCTCACCTAGAGCCAAGCATGCAGTGCCAGATGGGGAAATGCATCCAGAATAGTAGATACCACCATATCTCCACATGGATGGACAGAGATTCACGTATCTTCTCCAGTCCCTGCTTTTGTCTCATGCTGAACAGTAATGCCTGCAACTTTAGGACCTGCTGAGACAACAGGATCTATTACTATCCCGTCTCTGACTGTGCTACCAATAAGTCACTGTTCTATCTCCCATGCCCACCTAACATTCTCATTGGCTTTGCCTTGATAATTTGGGTAGGGATACCTCTGGATTTAGTGTGAGAGGTCACAAAGGAAAGAAGACGTACATGGTCGTGTCCTTGTGTTGGATTGCACTGGGTGAATGTGTCTAGATGGTGGGAAACCAGACTCAGAATGTTATTTTATCTTCCTGTAGCATCTCTTGTTCTCCTTTCTTCGTTTGTGTTACTAAGGGTGACAGATCTTCCCTTTTTCCAGCCTTTTCACTAGGGCCAGTAGGCGATGCAAAAGGCTGGAGGTGAGTTGTACCTTTAACTGTTACCAGGCTTATCCATATCACTTACATGTGCTGCAGTGCTGGGTGCTACAATATTTACATTTAGGGGCAGAGGTCCCTCACCGACTTTATTAAATGGGCATGCTGGGCAGTATACAGGGAGGGCGGGCTGGTAAGGGCTCTCTAACCAGAAGAGGGACAGCAACGTGATTAAGCTTAGGCAATGCCAGTTGCAACTGTTCCAACACTGGAGGAAGTAGCTTGGTACAGAAGTGGATCCCCCAGTCACCTAATGGGAGCACACCTCAGCCAATAGGCGTTCCAGCGCTGCACAATCAACTTTCTTGCCATTTCTGTAGATAAGATAAGGAAGGAATGGAGAGAGAGGAGGTTTGAAAAGGAAGGCTGAGTTGGATGAGTAGGGGAGAACAAGGAGAAGATCATTAGAGCAAAGGAGGGAGAAAAGTAAAGAAAACCAAGAGAAGAAAACCAAGAAGAAAACAAAGATAAGTGAGCTAAAAAAGGTTGCTCTCTTAGTGGGATATCATGTCCATAGAACTATCCTATTTAGGTTAGTTCATTCTCTGATTGAGCACCTATGACTTTGTTGTTTTATGTATGCAAATTACCCTTAGGGATTAGTCTTCCTAAGTGTGATAGGAAATTCTAGATGTAGACTCCATGCTCTCTGTGCCTTAGGGAGCTCAGCTACACCTCACTGATGAGGCCCAATGAAGGCCGAAACGTACATCAGGGTTTCCTGTTTCTCCTATAAAGGGTAGAATTGCCTAGTATTTCGGGGCTGGATCACTCTAATGGGTGAGACCAGACTCATATACTACAGGACACTTCTCCCTGTGAAGGGCACACATAAGCTAAAAGAGGTTGCGCTCAGAGTGGGTTATCATGTCCATAGAAATAACCTATTAAGGTTAGTTTATTCTCTGATCTATTTTGGTATTTTGTTTTATTACTATATACAAATGTAAACTACATTTTTTCAGCATAAATTCAGCTTTCTGGCAGCATATTTGTTATTAGTATTGTATGAAACATTAATTTGGATTTCTGTATTTTTATCAAGCCATACCGTTCACTGGAAGGTTTGATCACGAGACTGATGCTGGAATATTTTGAACATTTCATGAGAAGAAGGGACTCGATAGAGAAGACTCTGATTCTGGGAAAGATTGAAGGCACAGAAAAGGGACAGCATGGAGAGATGGATAGATGAGGTTATTGAAGCAATGAGCATGAGCTTGATGCATCTCAGATGTGCCTGGCGATCTGCGGTCTGTAAGGTCATGGAGAGTTGGACATGACTAAATGACTAAACATCATATTTTTACCAAAACATATCCTAATTTTCAAAGTTATAATTAATAATCAAATGCCTAGATCTACTGAGCAAGTACCCATTATATAGAGCATAATTTTTGTATCAATAACTAGTGATTTCGCGAACATCAAATTTTCGGTTTGCGAACCGCGGACGCGAATTCCATCAAATGTTCGTGAACGGACGAACATCGGCGAACCGCCATAGACTTCAAAGGGCAGGCGAATTTCAAAACCCACAGGGACTCTTTCTGGCCACAATAGTGATGGGAAAGTTGTTTCAACGGGACTAACACCTGGACTGTGGCATGCCGGAGGGGGATCCATGGCAAAACTCCCACGAAAAATTACATAGTTGAGGCAGAGTCTGGTTTTAAGCCATAAAGGGCATAAATCACCTAACATTCCTAAATTGTTTGGAATAACATGCTTTAAAACATCAGGTATGATGTTGTATCGATCAGGTAGTGTAAGGGTTACACCAGCTTCACAGTAACAGACCAATCTCCACGTTTAATGCACCGCAAACAACCGCAAACAGTCCCTTTGCACAACCGCAAACTCCCCATTTGCACAAGGTTGGATTCCAAGCTAGCCATGTCCCGTTACTTGTACTCAATGATGTCATTGAATGTCTCTTCCTCCACCCAGCCACCAAGGGTCGGCGAAAGGTGACAACAAGCCCCCTGGGTCGCCTGCTGTGTTTGGTCTTCCACCTCCTCAAAGCCACCTTCCTCCTCTGACTCCTCTTCTTAAGACTCCCAGAGTCTGGGGGCTTCCACTGCCCAGCATGGAATATTATACACAGGTCAGAGTCTGGGGGGTTCCACTGCCCAGCATGGAAGATTATACACAGGTTCAGAGTCTGGGGGCTTCCACTTCCCAGCATGGAATATTATACACAGGTCAGAGTCTGGGGGCTTCCACTGCACAGCATGGAAGATTATACACAGGTCAGAGTCTGGGGGCTTCCACTGCACAGCATGGAAGATTATATGCGTCAGTTTAATACCTGTTCCGCCACCTATCTTTCCTCCCAATAGCACATTCTATATGTCATCAACCGGCTTGTGTGTATTTAGAGAACCACACTTTAAGGCCCTTAACCTGGGACAAGGTGGCTTGGCTATCAGAATTGCCTCAGAGCCTTAAAAACTCGCCAAACCCCCTAATCAGACACTCACTATCATACTGAAAATGGGCCAAGAAACACACGGGTTTGTTCTCTGGATCAACCCAAATGACCCCAATTCTTGACCACCCTCAGGCCCAGAAACACATGAGCACAACATCACAACACTGGTGGAGGTCAAGGAAACTAGATAGACTGGGAGACTGGTTAGTAAAGAGCCAGATGCTCATCTATGAGGAACTGAGGGACAAGCATGAGCTACCGCTGTCAGAACATTACAATTACTGTAGGCTGAGGCATTTCACACACTCCCTGACCCAGAAACAGGGGACACCGGTCATAAATTGGTTCTCCAAAATTTGTAAAGATAAACCTCTATCAAGGGGGGATCATTGGGTCGCTTTACAAATATAAAACATTTGTTACTGGTTGAAGCGTTACTGGGGGAAGTACCGGAGTGGGGGAGCCCTGGAGACCCTTCAGAAGCAACCGGCGGCAAAATCATCCCAGGAAAGGAGAGGTCGCTTACTGAAGCCTGCCCTAGGGTAACCCAAGGGTGATTGCCCAGGTTAGATATTGTAAATAATAAGCTAATACTGCTTGAGGGATGATAGCTAATAGGACTTTGGTGTATCCTGCAGATATACTCTTTACTATTGTCTGTTTTACCATGTTTTAGGTATCTCTTAAATTGCAATCACAGTAAAAAATTAGAAAAATTATTAACCTAAAAAGTAAAAATAAGAAGGAATAGCCAGCTAACTTTCACAAAATGTCTCTATTGTAAATATGTATTTTTGCACAACTGTTATGCAAGACTGTTCAAAAATGCTTTATTTTTCATTACATGCTATACGCCTTCTAAAATAAAATAATTTAAATGAAAAAATTAGGTATTGTTGCAGCGACCAGAAAAATTGATGTTAGTTTGCCAGGCAGAAAGTGCCCTAAAACATTGCGTCTTGAACCCTAGTTGGTGGCGGATAAGTCACGCAAGTCATCCGGCATTCAGGGATAAATTACAGCAGCGTGTGGACCATTATTAGCTCAAGGCAGCTCATATATCAGGCCTTTTTTAATCGAATGTATCGCCCACTGTCAGTCCCTTCGGGATCCATCCCTCATTCATCTTAATAAAGGTGAGGTAATCTAGACTTTTTTGCCCTAGGCGACTTCTCTTATCAGTGACAAAACCTCCTGCTGCACTGAAAGTCCTTTCTGACAGGACACTTGAAGCGGGGTGGGACAGAAGTTCTATGGCAAATTGGGAAAGCTCAGGCCACAGGGCAAGTGTGCACACCCAGTCAAGGGGTTTATCGCTACTCATAGTGTCGATATCTGTAGTTATGGCGAGGTAGTCTGTTACCTGACGGTCGAGTCGTTCTCTGAGGGTGGACCCCGAAGGGCTGTGGCAATGCATAGGACTTAAAAAGCTCTGCATGTCCTCCATCAACAACACGTCTGTAATGCGTCATCTCCTTGCCGGCGTGGTTGTGGGAGGAGGAGGATTATGTTCACCTCTTCTGCTGATAGATTGCCTTTGTGCTGTGACATCACCCTTAAACTCTGTGTAAAGCACACTTTTTAATTTATTTTGGTAGTGCTGCATCCTTTCCGACTTGTGGTAATTCCGTAACATTTCAGGCACTTTCAGCTTATACCAGGGGTCTAGTAGCGTGGACACCCAGTACAGGTCGTTCTCCTTCATCCTTTTTATACGAGGGTCCCTCAACAGGCACGACAGCATGAAAGACCCCATTTGCACAAGGTTGGATGCCGAGCTAGTCATGTCCCGTTCCTCGTCCTCAGTGATCTCACTGAAGGTATGTTCTTCCCCCCAGCCACGTACAACACCACTGGCACCAGATAGGTGACAACGAGCACCCTGAAATGCCTGTTGTGGTTGGTCTTCCTCCTCCTCCTCAAAGCCACATTCCTCCTCTGACTCCTCTTCCTCACAATCCTCTTCCAGCGTTGCCGCAGGTCTAGCAAGCGATGCTGATAAGGCTGTTTCTGGCGGTGATGGTGACCACAACTCTTCCTCTTCCTCTTCAAGCTCATCTATGGCCTGATCCAGCACTCTTCGCAGGGCACGCTCCAGGATGAAAACAAATGGTATGATGTCGCCTCCTCAAAAGGACGCATAAGCCTACAGGCATTGCACATGAGCGTCCAGTAACCGGGCAAAAAAATCCCCAGCTCCGCAGAAGCTGTCCTAGCACCCCGGTCATACAAATACTCGTTAACTGCATTTTCTTGTTGGAGCAGGCAGGCGAACATTAGGAGTGTTGAATTCCAACGTGTCGGGCTGTCTAAAATCAAGCGCCTCGCTGGCATGTTGTTTCGCCGCTGGATATCTGTAAAGTGCGCCATGGCCGTGTAGGAACGCCTGAAATGGGCACACATCTTCCTGGCCTGCTTAAGGAAGTCCTGTAAGCCTGGGTGCTTATGCACAAAGCGTTGTACAATCAGATTACACACATGTGCCATGCACGGCACATGTGTCAACTTGCCCAAATTCAATGCCGCCAACAAATTTCTTCCGTTGTCACAAACCACTTTGCCGATCTCCAGTTGGTTCTCTGACAGCCACTGATTCACCTGTGCGTTCAGGGGGGACAGGAGTGCTTGTCCGGTGTGACTCTCTGCTTTCAGGGAAGTCAACCCCAAGATGGCGTGACACTGCCGTATCCGGGATGAGGAATAGTACCTGTGGAGCTGGGGGGGGGTGCCGTTGATGTGGAGCAAGACATAGCAGCAGCAGAAGAGGGCTCAGCCAAAGAGGTTATGGAAGAGGATGGAGTGGGAGGAGTAGAGGAGGTGACAGCAGGCCTGCCTGCAAGTCATGACAGTGTCACCAACTCCTCTGCAGAGCCACGTATTCCATGCTTGGCAGCCGTCACCAGGTTTACCCAATGCGCAGTGTAGGTGATATACCTGCCCTGACCATGCTTTGCAGACCAGGTATCCATGGTCAGATGGACCCTTGCCCCAACACTGTGTGCCAGAGATGCCATTACTTCATTTTGTACATTCGAGTACAGGTTGGGGATTGCCTTTTGTGCAAAGAAATTTCGGCCGGGTACCTTCCACTGCGGTGTCCCAATAGCTAAAAATTTTTTGAACGCCTCAGACTCCACCAGCTTGTATGGTAAAAGCTGGCAGGCTAAGAGTTCAGACAAGCCAGCTGTCAGTTGCCGGGCAAGGTGTTGACTTTGTGACATTGGCTTCTTACGCTCAAACATGTCCTTGACAGACACCTGACTGTGGGCAGATGAGCAGGGACTGCTCAGGGTGAGACACGGAGTGGCGGATGGTTGAGAGGGGGCAAGCAGGGCCGCAGTGGTTTGCGTGCCTGAAGATGCTGGACCAGGAGGAGGATGGCGGCTTTGAGTTTGTGTGCTGCTTGTACTGATGTGTTGATCCCATAGGCGTTTGTGATGTGACATCATGTGCCTTCGCAAAGAAGTTGTACCTAGGTGGGTGTTGGACTTCCCATGACTCAGTTTCTTTTCGCACAGGTTGCAAATGGCATCACTGTTGTCACAGGCAGACACACGAAAAAATTGCCACACTGCTGAGCTCTGCAATGACGGCATTCTGGTGGTGGCAAAAGCATGCGTTGACTGGCGTGCTGTCTGGCTGACCCTGGGTGCCTATGCATGCTGTCTGACTGTGCCACTAGCTACTTTTGACGACCTCCCGCTGCTTCCAACTCGTCTCCTCCTCCTTTCTGTCTCCCCATCTGAACTTTCCTCCTGTTCTTCTTCTCTTATAGCGGGCACCCACGTGACATCCACGGACGCATCGTCATCATCAACAGCTTCACTTGTATCTGACAACTCAACAAAGGAAGCAGCACCGGGTACAACATCATCATCAGACCGTACGTCCATGTGTGTAATGCTGCCTGACTGGGACATATCCCTGTTATCGACATCCTCTGGCACTAATGTTTGTGCATTACTCATTTCTTCCAACGGATCTGTAAAGAACTCTGCTGATGGATCAAGTGAAGCGGCTGTGGTGCTAGTGTTGGTGGTGGCGGCAGGCGGGCGAAAAGCGCATATGCTCGCCATTCGTTGCGAACGCGAACATGCGAAAATCGCTGCGAATAGTTCTCTGGCGAACTGTTCTGGACATCACTATTAATAACCAATATATTAGATACTGACAAGATCACAAACAGAAAACTTAAAATATGTATACCAGGCTTAACCTAATTGATAGATCCTGAACGGGACCTCCGCGGCAGTCCTACACACAAGCGTTGCCGTGGGGGGTACTACAAGTACCCCCCCCCCCGGCACCTAAAATTAATCCCCCTCTTTGCTGGAGGTGCCCACATTAAACACTTGCTGCAGGGGTCCATAGGGATCCCCGCAGCCCCCACACATTAACCCCTTGCAGCGGGAGCCTCGATTGGCATAGATCAGGCCCCCGCTGCATTTAAAAAAATCGAATTCCCCACCGCTGCTCCTTAAAGGGCCCGCGGCAGAACGTTAGCCAATCCCATCCGCGGCACCTAACATTAACCTCCCTCTATGCTGGGGTTCCCCATCAGGACCCCCAAAGTGTCACCATATTTACCCCTTGCGGCATGGATAGTGACCCCGCTGCATTAAAAAAATCTAATTTCCCACCTTGCCGGTCCTTAAAGGACCGTAAAGGTCCTGAAAGGACCAGCGCTAAAGAAATATAAACCCCTGCCACGGGGCGTATTATAAGTACCCTGTCACTCATGGGGGTCAATGCAGACCCCCATAAGCCCTTAATTAACTCTATAACTCATGGGGCTCTAAACAGAGCCCCATGAGCCCTTAATTAACTCTATAACTCATGGGGCTCTATACAGAGCCACATGAGTCTATAATTAACCCCCTCAGTCCAATAGAGGTCTAACATAGGTCTATATATTAATATCTAGGTTAACCCTACAAGTGCCATGAGTGTCCCCCAGGACCCTCATGACAAAGTATAAGCACTACACTACACTATTAACCCTAACTATACCCCATTATCCGCGTAACCCTAACTATATCCCATAAACAAATACTAAACCCAATCTAACCCTAACTGGGCCTAATAACCCTTACTGGGCCAATCTAACCCTAACTGTGCCTATCTAACCCTAACTGGGCCAATATAATCCTAACTGGGCCTATTTAACCCTATCTGGACCTAATAACCCTAACTGGGCCTATTTAACCCCATCTAGTCCTATTTAATCACATCACTTATGGGGGTCTATACAGACCCCATAAGCCTCCATCTAAGCCCATCCCTTATGGGGGTCTTATTCAGACCCCTGTAAGCCTCTATTTAACCCAATCAGTCCCATAACGGTCTATGAAGACCCTCATAGGACAATGAGGAGTCTATTATTAACCCCATAAGTGCCATGAGGGTCCTCCAGGACCCTCATGACACTAAGTACAAACACTACACTACACTATTCCCGATCAATAAACAACTAAATCTAAACTAAACCCCCTCTACCCTAACCTATTAACGCCTACCTACCTAACACTATCTACCTACCCCCCTATTACACCACCAGCCCCATTAATTACACACAAAAAAGCTAAGGTACAAAACATAGAAAAACCTAGGATTCCAAAAAAAAACAAAAAGCATATGTTACCAAAAATAAAAAAGGTACAAAAAATATAAAGAGGACAGTACAAACCACCCCTACCTATTAAAAAAAAAAAAAAGTACATCACAGACCCCCACTACAAAAAATAAAAAACTAATTACACACCTGCAAAGAACATACACAAGAAGGCATACACAAATATACATAACATTACAGTAATCATTACATTATAAATATACCCCTAACTACAATACATTTCCCCCGATCTAGACATCACCCCTTTTTTCTTTTTAGTAACCTAGGTTGTTTTTTTTTTGTACCTTAGCATTTTTAGACGAGGGTTAGTTTAGATTTGGTGGTTTATTGGGCAGGGGAGGGGGGGGGGGGTGTAGTGTAGTGTAGTGTTTGTACTTAGTGTCATGGCACTTATGGGGTTAATAATAGGCTTCTTGTTGTCCTATGAGGGTCTTTATAGACCCTTATGAGACTGATTGGGTTAAATAGAGGCTTATGGAGGTCTGTATAGACCCCCATAAGGGATGGGGTTAGATGGAGGCTTATGAGGGTCAGTATAGACCCCCATAACTGATGGGATTAAATAGGGCTAGATGGGGTTAAATAGGCCCAGTTAGGGCTATTAGGTGTATAGGTTTAAATAGGCCCAGTTAGGTTTAGATTGGCCCAGTTAGGGATAGATAGGCCCAGTTAGGATTAGATTGGTCCAGTAAAGGGTTATTAGGTCCAGATAGGTTTAAAGGTTTAAATAGGCCCAGTTAGGGTTAGGTTGGCCCAGTTCGGGTTAGATTGGCCCAGTAAGAATTAGATAGGGTTTAGTATGGGTTAATGGGGTATAGTTAGGGTTAATAGTGTAGTGCAGTGCCTAGACTTTGTCATTTGGGTCCTGGAGGACCCTCATGGCACTTGTAGGGTTAACCTAGGGTTAATAGTGGCCTCTTTATAGACCCCTATTGGACTGAGGGGGTACATTTTAGTCTCATGGGACTCTGTATAGAGTTATAGAGTTAATTAAGGGCTTATGGGGGTCTGTATTGACCCCCATAAGTGACGGGGTTCATTAAGGGCTTATGGGGGTCTGTATTGACCCCCATGAGTGACAGGGTTAATTAAGGGCTGACAGGGGTCTGTATTGACCCCCATGAGTGATGGCGTTAATTTTAGTCTCATGGGGCTCTGTATAGAGCCCCATGAGTTATAGGGTTAACTAAGTGCTCATGGGGCTCTGTTCAGAGACCCATGAGTAATGGGTTTCATTTTAGGTCCCTGGGGGATACTTATAGTACCCCCCACGACAGGGGTTAATATTTCTTTAGCGTGGCTCCTTTCAGGACCTTTACAGTCCTTTCAGGACCCGCGAGGCGGGAAATCTGAATTTTTTACATGCAGCGGGGTCACAATCTATGCCGATCGTGGACCCCTGCTGCAAAGGGGTTAATGTGTGGGGGGGGCTGCTGGGGACCCTATGGACCCCTGCAGCAAGGGCTAAATAAGGGGAGACTTTAGGGGTCCGGATGGGGACCTCCAGCATAGAGGAGGGTTAATGTTAGGTGCCGCGGGGGTACTTACAGTTCCCACCCACGGACGGAATTGGCTAGCGGTGTGCCTCGGGCCCTTTAAGGACCCGTGGTGGGAAATTTCAAATCTTTAAATGCAGCGGGGGCCTGATCGATGCCGATCGGGGACCCCCGCTGCAAGGGGTTAATGTGGGGAGGCTGCAGGGGTCCCGATAGTTTTTACCCTTTTTGGACATAGGTTGTATAAATACATGCTTCTGGAATCAGATCTCTTGTATCTATGTAACTGCCATCACCTACCTTAATGTTTCTCCTTCCATTGCAAACAGCTGCACTTCTGGTAATCTCTATGCCCATAGATGTCACAAGGATTCAGGCTGCATGTGTGTCATGGCAATGGCTATCTTGGTTATGGGCAAATTGCCCTTTTTCAATATGGAAGCTCCCTGTGAACTACAGGGTAGTTGTTGCTACTGTAAGCATGCATGGGGATGAAAACATGCATCAAAATACAATGGTGCTTGCTTTCTACTGTGGTTTAAAGGATCCTATTTGTCAAATACAGTATCTATAATTGGACCTATTATTGATGAGTACTGATCAAAATTATATTCCTCCCCCTCCTCAGGTATGTTCATATCCATATATATGCTCATATATATGTCTATTTCTGTGTGATAAACTCTCACAGTCCACTTTTCAGGGCCAAACATGAATGTGAAGGTCTGAGACCTTTAGCATGGACGGAATGTATAAAAATGAGTCTCAAGGTATAAAGATTATGCTGTATTTAGGACAGATATACATGCAGCCCTATTAAATTCCCCCAACGGGAAAACCTGTATCTCGTAACGGAGCCCGCTAGACTTACGGCTATTAAATTGGCCTCGTACAGCTACCCGCAAACAATTTGCGGGTTATATGCATAAAAACTCTATGGGCTGTCGAAATCTGAAATCCGTTGCTGCAAAGCCTTTGATCTGTCAATCCCGTAAATGTTACCGTCGCAAAACGCTATTAAATTGCTATGAATCCATTAATGTTCAAATCTGTAACCTGCAAATGGAGCCAAAAAGCCCACAGGTACTAGAGAGGACGCGTAAGGGGGTTAAAGTCCTATCCGTAGCACTGTAAATGCACATATACACACTACTGTACTTCAAATTAAAGGGAAAGTGATGTTAGGTATTGAAACAAATAGCACAACATTTTCAATCTAGCAAATCTGCAATATAAAATACTTTTCTAGATGTTTAATTTCCGTGTTATATCGATCCCAGCAATCAGTGTGTTAATACATATAATAGAACCCGCATGGACTAGAATATTATATTTACTGATTTATTAACATTGCATTATTTCTGGAATGCGGGTCCTATTGTAACTCGTAATTGAAACCCGTAAGGGTTTGAAATCTAACCTCCATTTTTCAGTGACGTAATGATGACAATCTCTTTTACCATTGGCACCCTCTAAACCCGTAACTACGGGTTTGACTAATCGATCATGTTCACGGCCGCACATGCAACGTGGACAAGAATGGTTTACGGGTTTGTGTCTCAGACCCCGTTGTGGCGGCATGGTTGAATGTAATAACTCTGTAACTCAGGCGAATTTCAAGCCTGCATGCTTCGCTGGTGTGACATTGCCGCTACTGACTTGGAATCAAATATGGCCCATGATGTATTTCATTTAGGGGGAAGGCTTTTTACTATTTTTACTGGACTATATTCACTTTGTATAATGAACATCTGCTGCTATCTTAAGAGAAGGGGATTGAAGAACCGGATTGAATCTACAGGTAGGATTGGACTCTTTGATTATGCTGATCCCGTATTCCTGATGCTTCTGCTGATGATCCTGATATAACACTCAAAAACTGAGAAGCCTCCCCTTCACGATCCTGAATGAGAATTCCTGTACTCAAAAGCATGAATTTTGGGGGTAAAGCAGACCCCCTCCCCTGAGTTTTGACATATAGATAGATTTTACAGATGTTTGGCTACTAATAACCATGTATTTCCTACTATGAAGGATCAAAAATATATTTGTTCCGTGGTGAATCTTCACTTATTTAACTTCGACATTGGTCTTTTGTAATTTTATATATTATAAAGTTTGCAGAACCTGTAAAAATGCATTATAGAGGAAAAAGATGCAACTGGAAGGGGAAAAAAAAATGCTACAAAATACAGAGCAATCAAAAATCCTACCTGAGATTTTGGATAGGATTACCAAAGCAGCTGAAAGTTGTATAGAAAGAGCTTTGCAATTGAAGAAAAAAACTGGGATTTCTAGAGCCCCCCAGGACATCAAGGATTCCTTTTCAGAATGCACAAGTAGGGGTCCATCAAATAACGATTTAAGAGAGTACTACTCAAATTCATGAGAAGACAAAACATCCGAATCAGAAGAAGTTTTGTTCCAATATTTTTTTCTTCTGGTCAAACCTTTGGTCCTAGCATTCCAGAGGGCACTGAACTTGAAAGAAGAGAATAATAGACCCCCTTTCCCAAATGGTCTAAAGAGGAAAGTTACCATGTTTATTTTTAATTTTTTAATTTTTTTCAATACATTTTTATTAGACAGATAGGTATATAAACGTCAGATGTTTAAGGCAACAAATTAATAGAGATACAATACACAGTGTGATTTATGATCTAACACTTATAGTTATCTGTCTTCCTCCCCATCTTTTAATTTTTCTATCTGGGGGTTAAACAGTGATTATTTGTAATATCAACATTATCTAAGTATATCTTACTGTCTTTTTCTTATTTGTCAAACTTCCATTAAAGTAAACTGAATTTGAATTGAGGAGTCGGTTTTATTTGGACCAGGATATTGGAAATGTAGTTTTAATACTCTCAAATGTGATAGAATGGTCTCTATGTTTAAACGTCTGATAGGGACAACACTAACCATAAAGGAGATGTATGATAATGCTGGAATATGGTGGAAAGAGACAAAATAAGATTTATTTAAAAAGGTAGATCTCACAGTGATAAATATAAAAATATATCTGTCATGTGCTGTCTAGTTGTGTCAAGCTCTGCACTTCAGAAAGGTCAGGAAAAGGTAAAGTCAGAATATATAAACCAAATTATAACAAGAATGAGAGAATTCCAGTATGACCATCTCTCTTCTCTAACTTATGAGGATGAAGCAAAAAGAACAGCTTTAGGTGGGTATGTGGTGAGCTTAGATCAGGAAAAACTCATTTGACCTAGTTATTCATTTTGTATTTCTTTTCTGTATTAGAATATTGGAATATTCGAGAAATGTGTGCCTTGGCTGAAAGCTCTCTGTAGGAATACTGAGGGGAGGTTAATTATAAATAGATGGATTGGATGAAGTTGTCCCATAAGATCAGGGGTATCCCCTTAATCCCCTATTGTATGTTTTTTTTCTATTGATCCTTTACTGGGGATTATTGAGACAAATTAAAATATCTAACTAGCTCCAATGATCCATGTAAAGTGATTTTTTAGCTTATGATTTATTAGCTTTTGTGAATTCCAGAAATTCATATGAAAATCTACTTTTGGAGTATGAGAAATAGAGATCTCGAGTTCTGAAATGAATTACAGTAAAACTGTTGCTTTTTGGATTGGATAACTGGAAATGTTAGTATCCTGGGAATTACATTTAATAACTCAGATTCAGGGGAACTGAACTGGGCAGAAAAACTTAAAATATGTAAACCAAATGTCATGAGAAGGAAGCAATGGCAACTGTAATTTTAAAATAGAGTTAGGATTGTTAAATTATTTTTGCTGCCCACTTTTGTTTACCTAATTTTTGTGTTTCCATCTCCTGAGAAATCTGTGATAAGTCTAATAATTTTTTCTTCAAGATCATGTGGGGAACACAGGTTAAATCTGGTCAGCAGGGATATTACATCCAAACAAATGAGGCCTAAATGTGATAAATCCAGAGATATTTTTCAATTTGATATTTTTGTGTTTCAGTTTAGCACAGGCGAAGCGTAGCAGTTTCTTAAAAGGTTGGTGTTATGACCTGGGGTGAGGTTCACCCCTAACCCTCCTGCTTCCTGTTACAGGAGCACCCCTGGATGATCAGTGTTCTGATAACCTCAGCACTTCTGGCTTCTCCACGCCAGGACACCAGGAACACAGGGGGCAAAAAGCAAGCTTGGCAAAATAATAAACTGACAGAAACACTTTATTATGTCTCAACCAGAGCCGACTTTTCATTACTGACAACTTCTCAACATGACCGTTATAGATTAAATCATTGTAAATTAGTTAACTGTTCATGAACAAAACATACAGACTCTAACATCATAAGTCAAACACACAGAGAAGCAACTTAACATACAGTAATTAACATACACAGGTAATCAACAAAACATATGAAATAACTATAGAACATACTGTAAAGCTACTAAGCCCGAGACCACAACCACATAAATAAGAGTCCTAGGGGCAAGGTGGTCAGGGGATCATGAAAGTTGGTTATCAATATGTGAGTCATGGTTTCATGGTGTAGGTATTAAAATAGGATATTTACTATCATATGTGATCCAGGCAGTTAAAATTGTAAGGAAAAAGAAAAAACACAAAAAGTGAAATTGATCATGGCAAGAAAACAAGTTTATAAATTAGTACTAAATACAACATCACCCAAACTAGACCCGAAGTACTGTCTTTAGTCTAGCTATAGTATAAGCTTACCCCAAAAGACAAAGGATTTACCATGGCTATTGTTCCAAGAAAAATGTGTGTCAGAGAAAACAAAAATATAGAAACATCAATGAAAGTAGTTGTCCGAGAGACACATGTAGTGACATAGAGACAATGGAGCATTTACTTTGAGATTTCTCACATTCTCTAGCTGTTTGGAATAAGATTACAGATCTTCTAAAAGTTCCATTTTTTTAAAATCAACCTTATCCTCAAATACCTTATGGGTTGTTTCCATAAAATGTAAATGTTTTTTTATTTTTTATCATAGAACTGTATGGTTAGTAAATATATTATGTGTTTACCATTTACGGAATGCAAGATGTGCCGTATCTATTAGGAGACATGTAATTCCTGTAAAAGTAATGACTGATAATATTATAGAGGACTTAAAGAGTATTTCTGTGCAAATGTACAAAATCACTTCCAAGGGGAATGACAAATGCTTCAACGGATGCCAAACACTGGGTGACTGGCAGCTAAAAACATTATTGGCAGGTTTTGGAAAGATAGTCTTATTAGATTCCAAGATGTAATCAATAAAATTAATTACATCTTTATATACGAAAGGATGACCCATATCTTAATAGACTTATATCGTAGTTTCTTGCATATTTGGGAGCCTTGGATGTCATCGTCGGAGTGTATTATAGCCTTACAGCATCTTGAAGCTCTTTTACCAATCTCGGCGGAGAGTGGGGATAGGAGCGGATTAAAACAAGTGCTTTCAGAGACAGAGCTGGGATGCTTAGACATTCATTACCTCATAACTCCTTATGTGGGCTCAACTAATAGGTAGTAATGGGAGCCGATTAGTCCACCATGGACCCCCCTCCTTTCCCCTCTTTTTTTTTTCTTTCTTCCCTTTTTTTTCTATCCTTTACTCCCCTCTTTTTCGTTTGTTCATTCAAATTTTCTTTTTCTTCTCTGGTATATACGGTTAAAGTTTTACTCTTACCCTTGTATGGAGTACTTGGGAAACTTCCAATGCTCTCAATGCATAAGAAGCTTTCTAAAGGCATGGCATGTTCTAAGCAGGCTGCAATTTTTGCTGATTAGTGTGAAACCTTATATATTGTAATGTTGAAGGATAGAAATAATCACAAAAAAAATCTGTAAGATAGAATGCCTTTTGTTAATGGAGCATCTTTGCAGATGCAAGACATCCAATTAGCCTTGGGAAGGACTAGTGATCATTTCAGGGTCATTATGAAATGTCTAAATTTACAAAAATTGAAATGTTATTATTTTTTTCTAATTATTGTTGTGTTTTTTGGGTGTTTTCTAGTTACTTGTTTGAACGAAGTGCATGCTCGCAATGCAATGAGTTGCTAAGTCCCTTGTGCCTAAGTTGTGCGTGTGTCAACGGCTCGCCTCGCTTTGCGAGGCTCACAGACGTCCCTCGCTGAGTGAGGGACGCAAAAGTGTGACCAACATCGCAAACGTTACCAACACTGACAACTATATATGTGATACATTTCAAACATTCCCAATAGCAGTTAAATTTCTGAATACATTTTACTGAGATATTTATTTAAAAAAAAAGAAAACACACTGACACATCAAATATTGTATTTCTGATGTGACAGAAAACAAATCTTTTCATGTTACTTTAAAAATAGACTTAATGCTTCTAAAATGTGGAAAATAAATCTTTTATATGTGATTATGTTACTACAAACTCTCCCTTTTTTTCTTTTTTCTTATGTGCCATCTACATCTGCCAATGCTCTCATTAGTGGTAATGAAAAGCTCACTAGCTTATAAGGACATACCTTCCTGCGAAAGTAACAGAATGAATAAGGTGACGGTGTAAACCTGCAGTAAAAATAGCACATACAAATACATTATTTATTTATTTTTGCTTACTAAAATTATTCTGCCCATTATTAAGCTTAATTTTGTAAAAAATCATATAGAAAAAAATGTACCTTCATTATTCATAATTTGTCACAATTTATTGATGTGGGCAGAAAACTACCTCCACTGCCCAGAATGCCATAAATGCATTTAATAGAGAAAATACCTGTATCATGTTATATTACACTTGTGAATGTAATGATTACAAACTGTTCTTTATGCACAATGTAACTGCTGCACCCACTTTTATTTATTTAATGTGTTTACTGTATCTGAGCTCATCTGCTTTTCATATTGACTTTTAAGGAGCAACAAAAGAGAAAAATAAATACTGAGTTTTAGCCAAGAATATGTACTTTCCTCCCAAGCTTATAGAAGAAGTTCATTTTTTACAGTCATTATCAATACCTGTATTAAAGTACCACTGTATGATTATATATGTACTAGCGACTTGCCCGTCAAAAAATGACGGTCAATAAAAATTAAATGTTGTGAAATTTTTTTGCAACACAAAATGAGTCTGCTCCCTTTGTCCCTTTTTTTTTTCTAAAAATAAATACACATTAATTTTTTTAACTTTTTATTTTTTGTAACTTTCAACTTATATTCAAATTTTTTATTGTACTTTTTAATGCATACATATTGTAAAGTCTAACATTAAATTTTGTAACAGGCAACTTGTATATTAAACAATCTTTCAACATTCTTTTAACAATACTAACACTTTTCAATTGATATTTATCACTTAGTAACTGCAGACTACATTAACTTTAAGTAAGTACATTTTTTTCGGAAGAACATTTTTTTTTTTCATTTGTAACATTTTTCTTAAACTCTTGTTAAACTAAATTAGCATTGAATCCAGAGGAAGGCAAACAATAAAAAAAAACATTCAAACATTTACAATTGTATCTTAGAGGGAAAAAAATTAATTCCTTCCTGACCCCATTAACTGGCGATCGGATTACTCCCTGAATCAATACTTTGTCTTTAATTAATACATTTCCAATTATTATTAAAGGCTTCAACTTTATACTAACAATACATGTTTGCCTATACCACATATATATTTAACAAACTGTTTTCAAACTTCAAAATACACATATTTAACACTCCTAAATTGTAACATCAAACAATAACATTTAACTCTTGCAAGACACGAAACTGTGAGAATTTTTTTGTGGGGCCAATCATATGAATATGAAACTTTTAACCCATTCCAATATGTTTAAGGATGTTTACTGTTTTTTTTTTTGTTCTATTTATCCTTTGTGCAAATGTCACATAGAGTTTCCTAAGTGAAATAGTGGTCCCCTATTTAAAGAGTCCCAGAGTACTTACATTTTGTACTGGAAGTCAAACCACTGTTCTCTATGTCTTTTTTGTCCATTGTATATAGTTGGTTCTTGAAATATTGTTTTTGTGCAATCATATTGAGTACCTTAAAATGTTGTCATGAAATGAAACCACTGTGCTCTATGTTTCCAACACCTCATAGTAAACAATGTTTTTGGTGTAAACGCATCCATCGTCCAATAAATGACCCTGACTTTCGTTTTCTTCAACAGTCACTTTAATTTCGTTTGGATTCGTGCACCTTGAAAAAGCAACATAGAGTTGTCCATGTGCAAAAACTGGTTCCTTTAAAAAAATCCAACAGACTTAATAGTTTGGCCTTGGGATTTATTGATGGTCATGGCAAATGCCATTATTACTGGAAATTGTCTCCTTTGAAGGACAAAAGGCAAACCACTCTCACTTGGAGCTAAATCAATTCTTGGTATAAAAACTCGTTCACCTCTATGGGTCCCAGTTATAATTTCTGCATGTATAAAATGATCTTTTAACTCATGCACAATTATTCTGGTGCCATTACAAAGTCCTTTTTTTGGATTAATATTTCGCAATAACATGACAATTGCACCTTTTTTCAATTGTAAAATATGTGGTGGCATTCCAGATGGTGTTAACGAATTAATAAATTTGATACTAAAATTTGATTCACTCTCTTTATCATCAGCCAGAACCGAATCTGCACTGTAATAATTATTTTGTGGTGCATTGATGTATTTTAAAATTTCATTATTTACATTCAAGGCATCAATATTTTTTGATGTTAATATCACTTTGTTTGCAATGTCTGAGTAATCCTCGTTATTAAGACTGTTTAGAAATATGGCTGATATGAGTGATTCATTGCAAACCATTTCTGATGGAATTTCAATGGTATCATTTGGTAAATGCTGTATTTCTGGATGTTTTCCTTCTCCGATTTTAATAAGCCAATCATTGAATTCATTTTGGCCTTCCGATCTCATATTTAATTCTAATTTGAGATGTGTAAATATTTGCCACAGTTTACTGGTCTTGATACATGTTTCAATGATCTCTGTTCTATTTCCGTGTGGCACAACAGGTAATGTTTGCCTAAAATCGCCTCCTACCAGCATCACCTTTCCACCAAATGGCAACTTATTATCCATCACTTCTTTTAAGAATCTGTCAATACATTGCAGTGCATGACATGACATCATTGTTGCCTCGTCTATGATAATTAGTTTAGTTAGTTTAATTTTTTTTGCTTGTATGGAATTGAGTCGAATATCTGACACTGATGTTTCCAAAATGGGAACTGGCAGCTTAAATCCACTATGCACAGTTCTACCACCATCTAACAAAAGTGTAGCAATTCCAGTTGTTGCAAATGGCATAGCTATCTGACCGTGTGATCGAATATAACTCATCAAACAATTGTACAGATACGTTTTTCCGGATCCACCTGGGCCGTCTAGATAGAAATACCGGTCTTTGACCATTTCATCGTCTGTAGCATTTGTGATGGCATGAAATGCTTCTAACTGTTTAGTATTTAAAGTTGCCAGTTTTTCTTGTGTTTTTTTTGTTTCTGTAGCTCAGTGTCATAATCATCAAAATTGATGTCATCTATAAGTCCTGGATCTGGTGAATTAAAACTTGCACAATTTAATCCATGAGCGAACAATATTTCTTGTATTTCCATCAATGTTTTTAACAGAGCTATTGGTTCTCTGTAACGTTTTCAAGAAGTCTTCTGACATGTTTAATTTAAATTTTTCCCACAAAGTGAAAGCATCAGGTACATTGCAAAATATGCATATGAATGCAAATTGTTGTCTCATTTGCTTTGGCATTTGACATAGTGCTGCTTCTTCAAGACACCTCTCCCATTCTGTATCATCAGCTATGAAATGTTGATGTCTTGCAGCTAATAGGAATGTATCATAAACTATGTCATTCACTGTACGTAAATGCTCAAAACTCTGTGCACCGGGAACATGTAGCAGAAGTAATCTTAAGCTGAAACGTTCAATGTCCCTTGGACTGACGGTATAAATGCGTGATATAATTTGTTGTGCATCTCTTCTTCGTTCTTGCCATCGACCATTTACAAATACATAGTTATATGGTATCTCTATGTATAAAAATTGTCTGGCCTGTGTATACTGACAATTTAATTTAAACCATGCAGTAAGTGTGGTATCTCTGTCTTCACTTTGACATAATGCAAGTCTTTCATTTCCTGCAGTAAAGCAAACCAACTGACTTGAAAGGCAAATGTACAGCTAAACGATAGATAGCATGTGACCGATCATGCATCTCAAATTTCAAAAGGCGCCACATTGCTTCAGGAGCACTCACATAGCGAGCATCTAAATAATTTGATAGTTCGTGTAAAATTGAATTTTCGTTTTCATTTGCAGCACCTTGTACAACAACAGTAGCTGCGTCATATCCTTTGTATATATATTTATACACATACTTAATTGATTTAATCGAAGTGCAAGCTTCCACATTGATGTGTGCATTGTACTTGATGAGCAAATGTGGATTGTAAGGAACGACAAATCTATTATCAGCCTTTTGGCCACGGATAATAGCTGTTTCTCTTTGTGTTCTTTTATACAAAGGATATCTATCACAATTTGCATAAGTTTGCATTTGAAATTGTTTTGGAAATTCTTTAGTACATTTTTTATTTTCCATACATGGAGAATTAGGATTCATCTCTCCACATGGGCCATGAATCATTCTATGTGTAACAATCTCCAAAAGTTTTTTATATTTTTCTTGGTCTGGCAATTCTGCAGAAATGACTGAATCCACTCTCTCTGCAGTGTTCAACTTATCTTTTTCCTGCAGTATTAAAAGTATGTGAGCATGTGGCAGTCCTCTTTTTTGAAATTCAATGGTGTAAACAAATGCCATACATTGTCCAAATAATTTTGCTTTAGTGATATGATGTATTAATGAATTCAGTTTTATTTTGAATACTCTTGCCACTAAATCTGGTCGGTCAGAAGTAGTTTGTCCCAGATACAAATTTTCCTTGATCTCTTGGCCATTGTGGATTACATGTGAATGTAATAAATAAATCTGGTTTTCCAAATTTTGTGACAATAGCCATGGCATCATTATACCTTTCTCGCATATTGCGAGGAGATCCTTGGAAAGTGGATGGCAAAATAATTGCTCTTCCAGCTCGAATGTCTCTGTTGGAAGCTAATTCTGCCACATAATCCATTAATCCACAATTCTGTTCTACTCATAATTTATTTTGTTGAAATTTAATGAAATTTAGATTATTGGCTTCAACTTGTAGATATGAATCAATAATCCATTGTTGAGTGAGTTTGCCTCCATGTAAAATTGGATTAAAACAGTCACGGATAGCAGTTTGTGCAACTTTATATTCCAGCATGGAAATATTCGATCTAATCCGAAGTTTCATATTGGGATAACTTTCCAATTTTAATTTTGGTTCCCATCCAGGTTCCCCATTTGGAAAGAAAATGGGATATGTCATTGGATCTAAATTACAGCTTAATATATTGATGTTGATAAATGGTTGTTCTTCATTGCGTGGATATATTCTAATATCCCGCTGAAAAGGTGGTTCACCATCCTCTTTTTTAAACACCATGGCAACCTCATTTACTGTAGGTAAATTATATATTTTTTGATCAGTGTTGCGATCTCTTTTTAACACCATATTGACTCTTGGTGTAGGCAATTGATGTCTTTCAGCATGTTCCTGTTGTTCTTTTTCCAGCTATGCTAATTGTTTGTATGCTTGACTATATGGTTTTTTTTGCATAATTTTATCCAGCTGTTCAAAGACTATGCACAAACACTGTCTATTTTCTGGAAGTGTCATTCTTTGTTCCACAGCTTCCATCGCATCCAAGACATATAACTGTGCAAATTTCCTTTGCTCTCCTTCTTGTGGGTGTAAATGTGAAGTTCGGTGGTATATTTGACCATGAACTCTGAAACAGTAAGGACCATGTCCTGGTACATTTTCTGCTAATGTTGCACCCATTGAAGCAAATGAAATAGCACTGTTATGTTTTGTTTGAAATTATTATAATTTGGAAATGTTGGATCACTCATAATACATTCTAAATAATATGGAAATGAATGTCTTAGTGGAAGTTTGACCTTTCCTTTCTGACAGCAACGAATGAAATTTCCGTCAGTAGGTCTTTCCTTTATGAAATGATACGCCCCACAAAACTGACAAAGCACATAATGTAACCCACAATAATGAGTATCTACTTGTACGGCAGTATTAAACACATTGTCATGCATTTTTTGAACATAGATATCAGACCCACTTTCTATATGTACATCGTTGTCATGTGTGTCTACATTTAAGTCATTCTGCACAATAGAATCATTAGACACTGGTTCACATAGATGTTTTTGTTTACTTTTATGTTTTTTGCAAGGCCCAACAGACTCACTTTTGGCTTTCTTAGTCATCTTTCTTTTATTTAAAAGTCTCTGTTGATCTTCTTCTCTCAAGCGTTGTGAAGTTTCCGGTGTCTGAGCATCTCTCCACCTGTGCTTCCTTTCCCTTGCCAATCTTCTTTTGCGTTCCATTTTGTCTTCTCCATTATCCGCCATTTTAATCTGTAATTGTAAATAGAAATATAATTAGTGTTTGTTCTTTGTTTTGTGTACATATTAATTTTTACTTTTTGGACTGTTACATTAAAGTTGATGATTAAACGTTGTACTTTTTTTCAATGAAATAAATGAAACCATTTTTCAAAGTATTTTATTGACATATATTAAATAGGAAATAACTGCAGATATATATATATTTATATCAATTATTAATCCTTAATTTCAATTCCAATCCTTCTTGATTGACTTCACTGCATACATTGAATGTTTTTTTTTTGGGAAGTGTTCTAAGCTTCTTCTTTTTGTTAAATATTTGTATTACTTTCTTATTGTCTATTCAACTTTACATAAGTGCATGTTAAAATTTATTAAGATAGGCTTTTTTGATGCATCAGGACCAAATTGAATGTTTTACTTGTGAAGATGATCTTGATGTTGTTCAAAGGCTGCAAAGGTCACGCTGTGTGTTTATTCACTTTCAGATTGCAATAAACTGTAAAATAAATTTGAGAATCTTTGTAATATTTGGCTTCATCCATATCATTAAATGAACATCAATCAAGAGACATATATTTGTATACATTAAAAACCTGAAAGCATATTCTTTAATATGTTCCTATACTAATATAATTAAAATTCTATACCTGTCCAAATTATCTTCCTAAAGTTCAATGGTTGCAAGCGTCACTATCTGTGTTCATTCAGGTCCCGCTCAACTGCAATTATAGCAAATTGTAAAATTAATGTATAATATGTTGCTTCATCCGTATCAATCAATCAGGGTGAACATAGACATTTTTGCATAGATTAAAAACATAAAATAAATATATCAATTAAAAACATAAAATAAATATATAAATTAATCATCATGAACACAGCTATGTTAGCATAGCTTAAAAACATACAATCCATATTGCTGTTAGTCTTTAAATCACAGTCAATTAATGTCTATTAATCTTAAATTAATGTCTGACTAAATATAATGTCAAGATGTAAGCATGAGTATATTCCCTTTTTTTGGGGGGGGTGGGTATTTTGAAATGAGTCTGTTACAACTGAATTATTAAAAGAATGTACATTACTAATGAAATAACAATCAATTAATGTTCATTAATATTTAAGTAATTTCTGACTAAATCTAACATCAAGACGTAAACATGAGTATATATATTTTTTTTTGGGGCGGGGTATTTTATAGTAAATATCTAAGAAGTGAATTATTAAAATAATGTACATTATTAATTAATGAAGCAATGTGTTTCTGGTTTTATGCACATTCTTAAACGTTAAGCTTTTTTGATATTACTGATTAGTAATGATTAATTAATTAATTAAATAAAGTACATTAGGAAGGTTATTTACAAATCTTTGACACAGGTAAGCACAATATATAAACAATTAATTATTAATTTATTGTACATTAATAATGAATTAATAAATGTGTTTCTTTTTTTATGGACATTCTTAAACGTTAAGTCACTTTGATATTAATGATTAATTAATTAATTATTTAATGTACATTATCAATATTATTGACAATTGTTTTAGACAGTTAAGCCCAATATTATTTTTTCTATTAATTAAATTCCCTTTACTGTTTAAATTTCTTTATTAAGTAACTAATAATGTAATAATTCATTAATGATACTTAATGATATGTACCTTTTGTAACGTAATCTTGCTGAATCAGTATCCTGAGGAGCTATCAATGTCTTGCGATTTTCCAGCATCAGAAAAGTCCAGTCAGACTGTCATCACCTGAGGAGAAAGTGTCAGTTATGTGTCAAGTGTGCCCTATATATAGGCTTTGTGGGCGAGCCAAATGCATTGTTTTTGGCGGGAAATACGCTGTTCCGCGAGACCAATGCGTTGTTTTAGGCGGGAAATCGGAGTCGGCGTGAGACAAAGGCGGGAAATCTGTGTTAATCCGGAAATGTGTGATATGCGTCTTATCGGATTATCCGTAAGTGTTTTCCGATTTTTGCGATGTCGTAATGTGTGTTATGCGCCTTCGCGGATTATCCGTAAGTCGTTTTCGTGGTGAGAGTGCTTGTAGCCTCGTTTTCATTTTGTTCGGCTGGCATTTTTTCTCTCGCTTAGCGTTTTTTTTACTGTCTACATTTTTGTATTTTGAGGTAAATCAAGGTGTAACTTGCTTTTTTGAGGTTGTGGATGCTCCCTCTTGCTGTCGGTAAAGTTTTTATGTATGTGCTGTGTGTATTTATTGTGTATTTTTTTTTTTTGATGTTCGCAATTTGCGGCCGTATTTTTTTGCTACATGGCTACGTTTTAACGGCTCGCCTCGCTACGCGAGGGTCGCCTGCAATGAGCGCCTGCGGCGCTCATTGCCAAAGTGCTCCATATTAACGGCTCGCCTCGCTACGTGAGGCTCGCCTGCAATGAGCGCCTGCGACGCTCATTGCCAAAGTGCTCCGTATTAACGGCTCGCCTCGCTACGTGAGGCTCGCCTGCAATGAGCGCCTGCGACGCTCATTGCCAAAGCGCTCTGTATTAACGGCTCGCCTCGCTATGCGAGGCTCGCCTGCAATGAGAGCCTGCGGTGCTCATTGCCAAAGCGCTCCGTATTAACGGCTCATCTCGCTACGCGAGGCTCGCCTGCAATGAGCGCCACAGCGCTCATTGCCAAAGTGCTACGGTTTAACGGCTTGCCTCGCTGCGCGAGTCTCGCCGGGCGATGAGCACCTGTGGCGCTCGTCGCTAAGCCCGCTAAAGTACTACGGTTTAACGGCTCGCCTCGCAGCGCGAGGCTCGCCGGGCGATGAGCGCTTGCGGCGCTCATCGCTAAGCCCGCTATATCGTACGGACCACGCAAACAGCGTGACGACGACTCGTAGCAGGACAATCATAATATGTGATAAATATATATGTATACTAGTAACTTGCCCATCATAAATTATGGTATCATGTATTGTTATCTTCAATTGTCTGTGTAGTCTCTGTCTGTGCACCCTCTCTGTGTGCTCTCTTTCTCTCTCTGTGTGTGCCCTCTCTCTGTCTGTGCTCTCTCTCTCTCTGTGCCTGCCCTCTCTCTCTGTGCCCGCCCTCTCTCTCTGTGCCTGTCGTTCTTTCTGTTCCCGCTCTCTCTCTCTGTTCCCACTCTCTTTCTCTATGGGCCTGCCCTAAATCTCTCTCTGCCCCTCTCTCTCTGTCTGTCCTCTCTCTCTCTCTCTGTTCCCTCTCTCTCTCTCTGTTACCACTCTCTTTCTCTATGGGCCTGGCCTCTATCTCTCTCTGCCCCCTCTCTCTCTCTGTCTGTCCTCTCTCTCTGTGCCCGCCCTCACTTTCTGTGCCTGCCCTCTTTCTCTCTGTGCCCATTCTCCCTCTGTGCCTGCCCTCTCTCTCTGTGCCCGCCCCCTCTCTCTCTCTGTGCCCGCTCTCTCTTTCTGTGCCCGCCCTCTCTCTGTTCCTGCTCTCTCTCTCTGTTCCCACTCTCTTTCTCTATGGGACTGGCCTCTATCTCTCTCTGCCCACTCTCTCTCTGTCTGTCCCGTCTCTCTCTCTCTCTCTGTGCCCACCCTCTCTATTTGTGCCCTTCCTCTCTCTGTGCCCACTCTCTCTCTCTGTGCCTGTCCTCTGTCTGTTCCCACTCTCTCTCTCTGTTCCCACCCTCTTTCTCTATGGGCCCACCCTCTATCTCTCTCTGCCCCCTCTCTCTCTTTCTGTGCCCCCTCTCTCTCTCTGTCTGTCCCCTCTTTCTGTCTGTGCCCGTCCTCTCTCTCTGTGCCTACCCTTTCTCTCTGTGCCAGCCCTATATCTCTATGGGCCCACCCTCTATCTCTCTCTCTCTGTACCCGCGCTCTCTCTCTCTGTGCCCGCTCTCTCTTGCTGTGCCCATCCTCTCTCTGTGCCTGTTCTATCTCTGTTCCATCTCTTTCTGGCCCCTCTCTCTGTCTGTGCCCGCCCTTTTTCTCTGTGCCTGCCCTCTATCTCTATGGGCCCACCCTCTATCATTCTCTCTCTCTGCCCTCTCTGTCTCTTTGTTCTATGTTTATCTCTGTGTGCATGATTTCTCTCGTCGCTGCCTCAGTGGGCATTCTCATTGCGGTCAGGGACGTATGCTTGCACATTCCCAGAAAGGATTTACTGTCAATTGTGATTGTGCCGTCCGCGCAGTAAGCACTGCGCAGGCGTTACTCACAACCTGTAAAATATTAAAGTGTATGTGGGACTGGTGAATTTTTTTAAGAGCAAAATCTCACGAAAATACTTTTCTTTATCAAATCTGAAGATATAGTGCAAAATCAATGTCACGCGTTAATACAACATTTCTAATAAATGCTCTGATTTACTATGATTCACACTCAGGGCCACTGAAGCCCTCCGGTATTACCTATTGGGAAGAAGGTTCACCATAGTCTCTGACCATGCCCCATTACAGTGGATGCACCAGAACAAGGAGAAAAATTGCCGTGTGACGAGATGGTTCCTGTCCCTCCAACCCTTCGACTTCCGTGTTCCTGATAGAGCTGGCAGCCTTCATGGCAATGCAGATGCCCTATCCCGCATACACTGCCTTACTGCATTGGCCGCTCAACCCCATAGTGTCGAGCTGGGGAGGGGGATATGTAACAGAATCATTGATGGAGTGTACGTGGGAGAGAGACTGAGCAGAGCCCTGTGTCCACTAAAGGTTAACACAGCAGGCTAATCAAGCAGGCCCAGCTGGGTTCCACCTTTAAAGGTCTGATTAGCACCAAGCTGAAGGAGAGAGCTCAGTCTGAGCTGGACAGAGGACGCCAGAGTCTGCTCTGGAAATCCCCTGCTACAAGGGAGACTTGATATCCAGTAAGCTTTTGTCTGGACTTTTGTTTTGTGTGGACTTTATCTTGCTTAGTGAGGGAACTACAGCCAAGAGTAAAGTCAGTGCTTCTATTAGAAGCTAGGATTTTGTTTTGCACCATTTATGTTGTTTTGCACTCAAATAAATACTGCTGATATTTTAAAAGGGCTCCTGAGTACTCCATTGTGGTGCCGGATACAAGGGCACGAACCCTGAGTGTGACAGCAGCGTTATCACAATATATATATATATATATATATATATATATATACATCTATACACCTATATAAATACTCTCTTACCTGCCCAATGCTGCACTCCACTTCTTGGGGTGAGAAGAGGCCACGGCAGGCCAGAGGGCCGAGGTGGGCTACAGAGGTCCGAGGGGGCTGAAGAGTTTCATGCGGGGGCCACAAGTGTCAGAGGGGCCCACAAGGAAGGCCGCAGGGGGCTGCGGGAGCCACGGTAGGCTGAGAGAGGCTGCATAGGTCTGAGAGGGGCCACAGGAGGCTGAGGGGGAGCAGGGGGCTAAGAGAGGTCACCAAGGTCTGCGAGGGGCCACAATAGGTCTGCGGGGGCAATAATGGTCAGTGGGGCCACATTGTCTGCAGGATCCACCGGGGGGGGGGAGCTGGCTGCTACAGGGTTCCCACAGGAAGGTTGTGGGGGTCTTAAAGGTAGCCCCTGAAGCCTGTGGGGTGACACAGTAAGGTCTGCAGGGGCCACAGTGGGCCCTAGGGGCCACAGGGTCTTCATGGGGGCACAAAGGAACCTGCTGGGGCCACAGAGGGCCTTTGGGGGTCACAGGAGGGTCGCAGGGGCCACCGGGCAGCGGGAGATCAGGGGCCTTGGTGCCTTGCACAGTCAGCACCGGCGGTAGCTCCGCCTATGTCTGGGGATTTATGCAGTCAGGGTCAAGAGGACAATCAAGATGGAGTCAACACAAACATGGAAATGTATCTCTCTCTTACTCCACAAACTCCTGTCACTAATATAGTTTTCATAAGTGTGTAACGCTCCATAAGCAGCTCTGTACGGATGCTGCGAGTGCTCGCACGTAGTGGAAGAGGGAGGGGAGAGTGGGGTGTGAGACACAAGGGAGAGGAGAGGGGGGAAGAGACACAGGGGGAGAGACACAGGAGAGGGGGGAAGAGACACAGGAGAGGGGGAAGAGTCACAGGAGAGGGTAGTAGACACAAGGGAGGGATGGGGGGAAGAAACACAGAATAGGGTGGAAAGAGAGACAGGGGAGGGAGAGGGGGGAGACACAGGGGAGGGAGATGGGGAGAAAGAGACAGGGGAGGGAGAGGAGGAGAGAGACAGGGAAGGGAGAGGGGGAGGAAAGAGACACTGGGGTGGGGGGAAAGAAACATGTCCAGGGAGTTGTGGCTGTGAGACAGGAAGATTAGTCAGCAGTGACCAAGGGAAGGCCAATCAAATAAATTATTATCATCTGTATACATGACTAAGACAGTAATTGGGCCACTGCATCAAAACAGGACTGTGTTGCCTAAACTTAATAACTACTTATCTTAGACAAAAAACACAAGAGACTTTAAATATAAATGTAAATTAAGTACATGCTCCAGATGGATTTAAATGCAAGGGTTCTAAGGGAACTGAGTTCTCTATTAGCCAATGCATTATTTCTTTTGTACAAACTTTTTAAGTAAAGTTTTTACAGTAATTCATAAAAAGCAAACATAAATAAGACAAAATAATTATATAACATTAGCATAACATTTGTAAAATAAAAAATAAGTAGTAATATATAAGTACTGGAAATTCACTCCAAGTGCTTGGTAAATTGGAGTGGACCTGAGGAAAAAATAAGAAGAATGAAAGCTTTCCATTTCTGATTACATTTATTTTATCTTTTTGAGGCCTTATTTAATAAAAATATATTGTGTAAATCTTTAAAACAGATAGTATCAGAGTAATGAAGAATAGCCAAGTGATGCCATTATTCAGTCAGTTGTTTTAATAATGCATTAATAAAATTATTATTTAATGATTTGTAAAGGCAATATTGATTATGAAATTCACTTTTGAAAGATTGAGCCAGTCCAACTGATTGACTCCACCCTGGTAAGGTTGTCAGCAGGGGAAGGGATGGAAATTAGAGACACATTTAAAGGCCTTTAAGAATAGTGGCATTAGATAAGAGGCCAAACAAACTTTATTATTCTGCTTTTTTGCCATGGGATACAAACTAATATGGTAAGTATACTTCTAATGGTTTGGGGGGGGGGGGTAGAAGTAGTTTTAGAGTGATGTCTCCATATTTACTTATGTTAATAGATTGTTCAAGATAGTTATATGAGGTCAGGATGTGCTTTTATGGCAAAGGGACTTGTGTATATATAAGAATGTACAGTTAAATGGCAGATGAGATTTAAGTCAGAGATGTACAATATTATAATTACATAGTTACATAGTATTTGAGGTTGAAAAAAGTGTTTTAGTCCATACAGTTCAACCTTTTTAGATTTCCCCTGACCTTTGTAATATGTGGATTAATTGTTAATTGTTCCAGAGGAAGGCAGGCAGGCGGAAAAAACACCATTGAAACACTACCAAGTGTCTCAAAAGGGCAAACAAATTGAATTTCTTTCTGACCCCAGATACTGGTGATTGGATTCCAACCAGGATTTATTTATATAAGGTAATCATATCGCCTATAAGACACCTTTTTTCTAGAGGAAATACATTTATCTTGGTTAGTCTTTCTTCATAACTTAGCCCTCCATTCCCTTTATTAGTTTTGTTGCCCAACTCTGTACTTTTTACAGCCCTAAAATGTCCTTTTTATGAAGTGGTACCCAAAATTGTACTCCATATTCCACATGAGAGTGTACTAGGAATTTGTATAGTGGCAGAATTATATTTGCTTTCCTTGCTTCTCCGTCCTTCTTAATATATTCTAATATTTTACTTGCCTTTGCAGCTGCTGCTTGACATTGAGCTCTGTTACCTAGAATGTTGTCCACAAGCACTCTCAAATTCCTTTCAATATCTCAAACCTCTAGATTTACTCCATTAAGATTATAAATTGCATGGCTATTTTTCCTTACTCAGTGCATAACATTAAATGTATGCATTTTAAATCTCATCTGTATTTAGTTGCCCATTTCTCAGTATCATTTTCTGATTTAATTACCTTGCACAACTTAGTGTCATAAGCAAAAATTGGAGACAATACTTTCCAGTCCTAGTTCTAAGTCATTAATAAATATGCTAAAAAGGAAAGGGCTTAATACTGAACCCTGAGGAACCCCACTTACCACATTAGTCCAATCCAAGTATGTTACATTTACAACACCCCTTTGCTTCCTGTCTTTTAACCAGCTCTCAATCCATGTGCATATATTTACTGCAATTCCTGTATTCCTCAGTTTGCACAATAGTCTCCCATTTGGCACTGTATCAAAAGCCTTTACAAAATCCCAAAAGACTACATCTACTGAGTTGCCTTAATCAAGTTCCTACTAACCTCTTCATAGAAACTAATTAGAAATTTTCAACATGACCTATCCCTCATAAATCCGTGTTGACTCCGATTTATAATCTTATTCAAATAGACATATTCGAGTATACTATCCCTTATTAACACTTCTAAAAGCTTTCCTGTTAGAAAAGTGAGGCTCACTGGTCTATAATTCCCCAGATTTGCTCTTGCTCCCTTTTTAAATATAGGTATCACATCTACTTTTCTCCAGTCATCTGGTAGAGACCCTGTGTTGAGTGAGTTTTGAACAATTATAAATAATGGTTTGGCTATTACAGAACCCAGTTCCCTCATTACCCTTAAATGTATTCCATCAGGACCTGGGGCTTTATTACAATTTTTCCAACCTCTTTAGTAAGTCTTCCTGAGTTAATCAATTATTTGGTGAAATAGTGTAGCCCCATTTTGTTTCAGTATGCCCACCACTGGTACCCATTGGCATGAAATTATATTGTCAAGCCTATGAGTAAGCAGCATAGTCCACAAAATATCTTCAGACAACCCCTAGAGAGATTTACAGATCCTTTAAAATGTGTTGATTGTAGCTATGACGTTCCCTGTGTAGGGGATCTATTATGTCGGTTGATTTGTCAATAGATGTTACAGCCTATAATTTATAATAATATATGAAATGGAAGAACAATTACTCACTAGAGACAACAGGTTTTTTTTATCTATTGTTTTTAAACTGGGACAGTATATACCATTAGTAAACCAGATAAGAAGTAGATTATTCCTTCTAGATATTACATGTTTTTTTCCAGTCCTCTATTACTAAGTATTAAAATTACTATCAGTTGAGAGTTAAGAGGTTTAGGTATTTCTTAGGCTCCTGGCACAGGAATATTTTTTATTTTTCCTGTTATTTCTGTTTAGAACTATTAGCCATATTTGGGGCTTCAGCTAGTGAGCCTTCCATGCATGAGGACCAACTGAGATCATAGGCCTCTCCCCACCATCATGTTTCTTGAGAGGAAGTTGTATAGAGGTATTGTTTTGCATGGTGATTGGGCACACAAAAAAGGATATGTCCTAGTTAAGAAAATAAATGGTGTATATCTGTTCATTTTAATCTTTGCAGCATGTTTTTTCTTGATAATGAAAAGAGATGTTTTAAAAGTCATTCCCACTATTTTCCTGTAAAGAAAATAACAGTATTTTGTATATAAATTGGTGTAAAGCACCCTGGTAACAAATGCATTTTTCAATTTCCTTGTACTCATGTAAAGCAATATCTGTCACCTCTTTTTTCAATAATTTGAATGCCTTTTTTACTTTGTATATTGATCTTTAAAAATTCTTAACCCACAAGGGATGTGATTTACTAATTTTACTTTTATTTCCACATGGTATATGGTGATAAGTAAATATATTTAGTAAAGATTTGAATGTTGTCCCTTTTTGTTTAGTATTCTTACTTGTCAGTTCTCTGACCCAGTCTATATTTTGTATTGCTGCCCTTAGACCATTAAAGTTTTTGTTGGCCCCTTACACCTTTGTTTTTTAATTCAATCTCAAATGAGACTTTGTTGTGATCACTGTTTCCCAAAGTTTGCCCTATTTCAACATTTGATACCATACCAATATTATTTGTGGTTACTAAATCAAGATAGCCTTGTTACTAGTAGGCTCATGTATAACCTGGGCCAGATAATGATATCTGAGTGTTCTCAAGGACCTGCTCTCCTTATCTCAGGGTACTCAAAACCTTTCATTATTAGTACTTGCCCATGCTTAGTTGCATTACCAATCTTTAACAATAATTGCAGTTTCTCACTTTCAATTATATTTTGGGGTTTATTCTTTTATAGTTTGGTTGTCCGCTATTTAACTCTACCCACAAGGATTCAACATTATCTCTAGTTCCACCATAAATATTTTTGCTGACTTTAGGCTTAAATTCAGGTTTAACATATAGACAAAACCATCCAAATTACCTGTCCAGTCCTGAGAGTAATCCCACCATGTTTCAGTAATGCCTTCTAAGTTCCATTTCTTATTTACTCCTAATAATTCTAACTCACCCATTTCTCCTGGCAAGCTTCTGACATTAGCAAACATACATCTTATGTTGCTATGACTCTGCAGTTTTAAAGTGCTTTCCACTGCATTTGAATTAGTCAGAATTACCTCTCTATTGACTATACTAACCTTACCCCCTTCTCCTCCTCATGACTAGTTAATTAATTCCTTACTCCCTCTAAACGATCTACCCATTACTTCCATGTTTATCCCCAATCCTCCTGCTAGCTTGAAAACTCCTCCAGCTGTTCTACCGTCTTATCCCCTAGCACACAAGCTCCTTCTTTATTAAGATGAAATCCATCCCTGATATGGGCATTGTACACAAGTGAGAAGTCAGCCCTGTGCTCTAAAAACTGAAACATCTCCTTAGTGCACCACTTCCTTAGCCACGCATTAACCTCTCTAAGCTCCTGTCTCTCTGGGCTAGCGCATGCCACTGGTAGTAAATTCTACCTTGGAGGTCATTGCCTTTTCTAGTTCTCTAAAATCATTCTTTAGGATACTCCATCTTCCACGAACTTTGTCATTGGTACCAATTTGTACAAAGATCATCCCCTCCAGCAATAATATGTCTACCCGATCCACAACATGCCGAACCCAAACACCCGGGAGACAGCAAACTGTTTGATTGCTGGGATCTGGATCACAAATCACACTGTCGAACATCCTAATAATAGAGTCCCCTCTCCCCCAGTAGAACTGTTCTCCCGGAAAAGCTCTATCTGGCATTGTCATTCCTGAATGGACATCCCCAAAAGTTTCACTCAAATTAGCAAATTTGTTGGTGCTTGCTAACTCCAAACTGGCCTGCCTCCTCCTCCACAAAACACTTGGTGCATAAGTAAAATACCTTAGGTTGCCTAACATTGATCCAGTCTACATTTCTTACAATAACTTGCTTTAATCCTATTGTTTTTAGAGTGATAACTGTTTAACTCAATGTAAATGCTGACTATTCTGAAATGATTTCACTGTATCACTCTGTATAAAAAAAAAATTACGGAAGGTGCACTGATGTTATCTCAGATGTATAATATTGCATTTTATATAAAAACTGTTTCATAATTCAATACTTCAGCGCTAGATAATTATATTTGCAGTTGGTTGTAATTAAAAAATTAACATTACCCCAAATGTTATTTTTAGGGAGAATTTGTTTTCTAAGAATTTTCCCTCTGTTCTCCATTTTATCTATTACACACATGAGGTGGTGGGTAGATAGAGCAGGAATCATCAGAAACTAATAGACTTTTACCACTTCTTAGCCTCTGAGATAATTTTTTGTATTAAAGTTCTAATATGTATCATTGTTGGAACCTCTGAGTTCTTACTGTGTTATCTCTGTCAACAAAGGATTTACTAATGTTATATAAAGCATGTTTTTTTACATGTATAATAGACAATTTGGAACTCCAGTGGCCTTTCCATGTTTTAAGTTAGTACAGAGGTCCCAAATATGGCATAACTAAAACTATAGGTATTGACAAGTACTTTATCAACTGAATAATATATTATTTAAATGATTACTCAGTGCATGTTACGACCTAGAGACGAGGGGTTAACATATCCATAATTCTCCTATTTTAGCTTACAGGAGCAATCTCCAGTTTGTGACTATGTTCATATCAGCACACAGCAATTCAGATCATAACATCATTCATGGTGAAACAGAAAAATCATATCCCTTAATACGGATTTTACATCATACAAGAAATACTCATGAAACCCAGGATTAGTGCTGAGACAGACTGATCATTTATTCTTCCTTTTAGACACATTTTATGCCAAACAATGAACCCACATCTCCCCCTCCCCATAGATAAATCCCCTCTGGTTTTGCACTGCTGTCAAGGTTCATGTATCAGGTTTCCCTTGTCTTCAGATCCTAGGCCTGGGTTTTGCTATTAGGTGAAGCGTATGACTTTATGACTATACTTTGATCACACGGGAGGTTTGCTAAGAGGCCAGATGTATTTCTGGTTAATGCATTAACCCATCTCTCCTTCATAATTCTGCTTTCTTACTGACACTTTCCCATTCCAGATCTGATCTGGAAAGGGGCAATAAACCAACTTCAGAGGCAATAAACCAACTTCAAACTTTATGACTATCTAAGGTCAGAGAGAAGTTCTTGTAGAAAGTGTAGCTCTGTTAGTTACAGGTAAAATAACATTATGACAGTGCATATCACATAATATAGTAACCCCAACATTAATTATTGTGGCCCACATTACATTACACATAAAAACAACACGTCACAGTCCTTACAACAGATCTCATGGCAATTTTAATAGCCTTTGATATTAGCAACCCGATGTATTAGAGTCCCAAATAACAGGGTTGCTTGTGGGGTTCAGGGGAGTCCACAAATCAGTCATCACACAACAGTAGTTTGCAATATTTAGTTGTTAATCAGCCTTTCTGATCCTCCCACCATTTATTCCTGAAGCCCAGTGAGTAACTAGATGGATAAATCACCCCCTGAGATCTGAGAATGAGAAACCTTTTGTTTTGCACAACTTATACTGAAGACAATAGGTTCAGAGCTATGATGACCTCCTTAAAATAATAGTGTAGCCCATCCTTGGTGGGAAGATTAGAAGGGCTGATTGAAAGCTAAATATTGTAAACATCAATGTAAGAATTCTGTACGAAAATTAAATTGTTTAAAAATACATTAAATTGAGTACTTGTTATTGCCTATATTAGTTGGTTATGCCATATTTGTAACCTCCTCTTCACATGACCTGCCATGCATGACCCTCAATGTAGTAAAATTCAGGTATTAAATAGATTTCAAATGCAGGCGTTGTTGTTGACAGGGATATAACAATTAAAGAGTGTTTGATTTGACTTATATGTTATCATCTCTCTTTGCTTTCCTTAAGCTATGTAATCTCTGTATAAAGCCTGACTCTAGATGCTCATAGATCAATGATGAGCTCAAAAAAGACAGAAACGACTGCGAAGAGCTGCATGGAGAGATCTTAACAGGAGCGGAGGATTCAGCAGGTATGGTGTTATTGTAGGTAATTAATAATATAAGAGAGATCAGCAAACTAAGTAGAAATATGAAAAAAATAAGTACATATTATGGCATTTCTCAATATTATGCACGCTTTGTTCTTATATGCAAAGTGCTGAAGTCATTAAAGGGACATGGACGGTTTCTGGATTTCTCCAGGAATATAATATACCCGTGTATCTATTTACTTTTGTGTACCTTATTTTATTAAGAAATGCTTATAAGATGTTTTTTTCTGCCTATAATCTTACAAATAATTTTTAATTGGTTTACCCTGTCTGAAGCTAACGAAGACAGTGGCAACATGCTGCAAGATGCTGCTTGAGAGTGGTCACTAACAGGCTAATTGAAACACTGAGCTTCACAATCTGTGTATTACTGAGCTGTATGAGCTACAAACTATAACAGGTACAAATTGTATGATTATAGGCTGAATAAAAACAGAACTTATAAGCATTTCTTAATAAAATGACATACATAAAAGTAAATAGATAGATAGGTATATTATATGCCTATTAAAATCCAGAAAACTTCCATGCCCCTTTAAGACATCTCTGCACCCTTATTAGCCTGTTAGTGACCACTCTCAAGCAGTTGTAAAAAAACTAAAAACTAAAAATGTTATGCAATTTCACTTTTTATATTATTTAAAAGTAATTTTTGTGATAGCTTTGATCACATTCACACTATTGCTTTAACCTGACACTAAGCAGGAGTCTCTGCATTGCAAGATATATATTAGGCACTTTCCTTCAGGTCCTCAATGTACCAAAACAAAGTTATCTAAATGCTTATATTTGTCTATATATATATGGTTTTCTCTGATAATAGAATATCTGAAGACTCCAAAACCTACGCCTACATTTTTTGGTTGCAGCAATGAGAGTTTTATTTCATTTTTGACCTTGCAGGACCTTGACTCACACACACTGCAGACATGCACTAAAATGTTTGAAAAAAACTAGATTTAACAATACAACAAAGAATGCTAATTCCCAAGCTGTTTACCACCCAAATAATCCAATCTTATAATAAAGGGGCAAAATATATCTACAATATAATAATTACATCTTAATTTCATCATGATCACTACAGCGATAAAATGATTAAACAATCCAAGATTGGAGATACAAAAATAAAAAATTGGGCTTATCATATGAAATCTATTGACACAAGTTGTTAATAGTCTCCCATTGGAAGGGGCAAAAAGGAATTCTCACCTGAGTGTGTATTTCCCAATGCCACAAGGACTTTCCAGCTCTTGCTTTTAGACCCTAATATATATCCTGTCTACTTAGATATCACCCGCTAAGAAACCTCTTAGCATAACATCAAACCAGGAATACCAGTCAATAAATTATATTTTCCATCTGTTGTAATGGTATAATGTGTATCTCCTATGTTCCTGGCTAACTCGTACGTGCCTGGAGGTGATTTCAGCGGCTGTCTCCTTTAGCCTCGTTTTCATTTTTTTCATCCGCCATTTTTTTTCTTGCTTAGCCGATTTTCAAGTGCCAAAACTCCTTAAATGCGACTTGAATTGGCGTGCAACCTCACTCCCAGATGTCCTGGCTGATACTTCCTCTTTGTCACTGAGATTTAAAGGGAACTAATGTGTCCTTAGGGTTCCCTGGTGGTTCAGTGGTTAGGATTTGGTGCTTTCACCACTGAGACTTGGGTTTGATTCCAGTTAGGGAACCAAGAGGTCACATCACCCTGAAGCCATGCAAGGTTGGGCCTGGTTAGTACTTGGATGGGAGACCACCTAGGAATACCAGGAGCTGTTTGCTGTGGCCCACTGGGGTAGAAACTAACAACCCACTCCAGTATCTCTGCCATGAAAACCAAGTGGATCAGCATGGTGTGTTGAGGTCACGGAGAGTCAGACATGACTAAAATACACAAACACACACAACAAATTTGTCATTATTCTTTAACGAATTTCCATTACTAAGAGTATTCCAAGGTGTTGTGTTTTAAATCCATTACAGTTAAATATATGTGCTGCATGTGAATTATTCCTTGTATGATAAGAAATTATAGGAAATGGCGCCACTGATAATATCTATATTAGCAGAACTTTTGTCTTTCAGACGTTTTTGATTCTCTTCCCTGGGATTGTCAGCTCACTGGACTAGGACCCACTCAGTGGATAATGCAGAAAGGCTTGTGTCTGATTGCTGTCCTGGCAGTAGTGCTTCAGACTAACTCAGTGCTGCCATCATGTGTTGGACAACTGAAGTACAGCCAAGGAGCCCTAGAGTACAGTAAGTAAGAGAAACAGTTTGGTTATATTTTATTGATTAGGTTCCGTCTGTTAATTTCTTAGGTAGGGTGTATATGTGTGTGTGCATATGTATGTATATATATATATATATATATATATATATATATATATATATATATATATAAAATGAGTTGGAACCAGAGGGGAGATCAGTACAAAAAATGATTTGGCCCCACCCTCCATTCACTAGCTCCGACACTGCCCCATGGTTATAGTTTTGTATACTTTGTGGGTCTATAGGCACCACCATTGCGTAGCGATTAATTTTAGGCACCATGGGGGTCCATAAGGACCCCCATGATAACAGTGTCAATGTTAGGTACTATGGGGCCCACAGGGACCCCCATGATTATAGTCTAGATGGGTGAATCCCAGGGATACCCAGGCTCATAAGAAGTAGTGGGTTTTGATGGGTGAATCTCGGAGATACCCAGGCTCATAGGAGGTAGCAGTAGGTGGTATTAGCCACTTAATTGTATCAGCAATCAAGCCACAATTTATGATGTTTGCTCCTTCATGGATTTGAATTTAAGGCATTTTGGAGGCATTTTTGTGCCTTTTATAAAGGGTTAAAAGAACATGGAGGCTTTTTCAAAATGTTGGCCACTCAGAGACTTTCGACTAAACTTCAGCTAAATAAGATGCCATTATATGGGGGAAGCAATTTTTAAAATAGTTATGGGACAGGCACTCATGGTCTCAGGAATTCAAGAAATGATGAGCACTCCAGTGGTATTGGGGTTAATGCTACAAACCATGAGGTCCATGGTATGGTGATTCATTTTAGGTGCCATGGGGATCCATAGAAATCCCACGTTTAATGTTAAATCTACCATGGGGGAACGTGGAAACCCCCAAGCTAGTGAAGTTCATTAAAGATGCCATTGGGCCTATTAGGATCCCATAGCTATACTTTATATGGGGGATCCAACGGCTCATAGGGGCTAGCAGGTGTATCACAAAAATATTTAAAAGTTAGGTAGTAGTGTTTACAAAATAAATATTGGGTAAGATAATCAAGATTGTATAAAAGAGGAGATAACTACCCCTATTCCCTTGTTGTTTTCTAAAGGGACTATTTATCAACAGTTTACCCCCTATTTACAAATAGTTCCCAAAGATTTTGTGTTTTAGCTTACCCTGCTCATCTGCATATCCCCACTTACCCCTGCTTATCCTAACCTTTTTCCGAGCTTGATAAATCTACCCCAATGTATATGTGCCTTAATTTCAATTTATTGCAATCAATCTTTCAGGATTCATTATTTTTGGTCGATAATAAACAATTATGGAATGTATGTCCAAAAATTAATGTATCACTTATTTACCTATTATAATATGCACTTTTTTTTAAATAGCTAATAATCAAAATCAATTATTTCATTATAAGGCATTATTAAACATTATAGAGCAGTCCCGTTGTCTATCCCCCGGTAGTAGGACAACCTATTTAGTAGATTTAACTCAAACAGGTCATCTTTAAAATGCTGGTTGTTGACTCACTGACTAATATGTGTTAAAAGGTAACATGCTGGAGACCTTTTGGAGATCCTATTCCCGTATATCTTGTTCTATGGGATATACACTAAAATTTAACAAATCTAAGGGTTCTCTGTGGGTTGCATGGTGGTCCAGTGGTTATCATTCAGTGCTTTCACCACTGCAACTTGGGATCAATTCCAGTTAGGGAACCCAGAGGTCACACCACCCTGGGCCTGGTCAGTACATGGAGAGTCAGACACGACTGTGCGAAACACACAAGGGTTCTCTAGTATTTCATAATGTGGTACATATGGCCCAGTATTAGACATTGACTTTTCCCCCCTCATTTCACTTATATATAACAATTCTCTTTCAGTTTTTCAGGCACAAAAGTTTCAGCTTCAAGAGGCTCTGAGTAACATCACAATTGTCCCAGTCCACCTTGGGGCCACACCAGATATTACTGAGTGAGTAATGTTAAACCACCAACCATCAATCACTATATTGTTATGGTATTTTGATTTATTTAGGATTATTGATGCCACATGGGGTCTAATAGTCTGGCATCCTGTGAATCCTGTGATACCAGGGGTATCTGATAGAGCAGGGAAGAGAATTAAACAAGCTGAAGGTTGTATGAAAAAAGCCTTGAGACGAGTGTGAGGAGGAGATAACATGTCACTAGAAGCCTGTGCAGGGAGGAGATCGGTGGGGGAGGTTTTTGGAGATTAGATCGGATATGACGGAGGGTGCTGTGTTGTTAAGGGGAGTGTCAGGATTTTGCATTTAATTCTAGCAGGTATTGGAAGCCACGGAATGGATTGGCGGAGTGGGACAGCATATGAGAAATGGCTTCTTATTACATACAGCATTAAGTGGTGACATGAGTTAGTAGGGTGGGAGATGGTCAGTAGAAGAGATGTAGTTTTGGGTATCATCAGCCTAGAGATGATATTAAAAACTAAGAGTGTTTATTAGTTTCCCATGCAGAAAATGGTAATGGATTACAAGAGCGAAGCCATGGTGGCACATTTGCATATCCCTGCTCAGCTTCCCAGAATGCAGTGTAATAACTGTATTTCTCAGAATTCTGAGCAGGAAATAAGTTTTTTTTAATTTGTTTTCGACGTTCAAATGTTAACACAAATGTACTATTTATTTCCTGCACAACTGTACTGTCGAGGGCTTCTATCGCTTTTTTCCCCAACATAAATTAATCGTTGTTCTTCTTCCATATTTCCTGGGCTGTAAAAGTTCATTAATGGTCCTTGGGTAAAATAAATGACAGAAATGGATGTTTTTTAGCTGATTTATACATAAAACATCTAACTTTCAAGATCAAATATTTAACACTACCACTGAAATTTCTTTTAATAACAACCAACTGGAATATTATATGAAAATGACATTTGCTATTTTATTTTAAGCGTAACACATTAGAGAATTGTTGGAAATGTCATATTTTAGTACATATGCCCTGAGGGTAACATAGGATTGGAGAGGTTTTCCTACATTTCACCATGTATTACTCTACATCTGGCCTACTATGGTCTGCAGCATCTGAATAATAAATAGCTATACAGTTCCAGGTTACATTTTGGAAGTTAAGTTACCTTCAATATGTGACTGATAAACCATTTATAGCATATTATACTATGGAATAAATTGATACATTTTAATACTTTTTTTTTCAGGATTCTTCTAGATGGAATCGATATTCTTCATATTTCGGCACGACTCATACCCAACATTGGTGTCCAAGTATCTGTAAATATAGATTTGCACCTAACGTCTAAGGAGTAAGTTGATATCTAATTATTATAGAAATACACTTTTTAACAGATATGAACAAACACATAGTTTTAGCTGAAACATGAATGATTAGGTTTAGACACTGTAAAAAATTTTTTTTCTTTTGCTGTAATATTATGATAAGGACCGTTCCTGGTGGGGGGCAGCCGACAGTGCCGGTGTGCAGCCACTAGGTGGCGCGGCCGAGAATGTAATGATTTTCCTCAATTTCCTGGTGTTAGGGTTTAGGATTAGGGTTTAGGGTAAGGGTTTAGGGTTAAGGTTTAGGGGTAGAGTTAGGGTTAGAGTTTATGGTTAGGGTTACGGATAGAAATTGATTCAGCCGCACCAACTAGTGGCCACCCAATGGTGAAAATCCAAAGATAATACATATATATATAGCAGGATTATTGCATTAATTAGAAAAAAAATATGCAAAACCTTGATATCTTATTTGTATAGTTGTCTTACTCTGTGTCATAGCTCTCTTGTTTTACCCTCGTCACATGGTCTGCTAGTCAGCCAATCAATGCACTCAGATGAAACATCCCAGGATATTTTTACCTATGACTGTTCTTCTTCAGAGAAAACACTATCCCTGTAAATGAAATACACCATACATATGTGTCCCAAACAGAGCATCATCTTTTTTAGCTGGTTCATCATTTCTATAGAATTTTTACATATCAAACATCAAGGATCAGTTGCTCTAACCTAATTAGAGTTTCACACCTCCTGGTGCTTTATTCCCCCACATGGGCTAGGACTTGCACCAAGGGCCCTTTTGCTAGCCTACCTAGCACCACGTCTAGGTGTCTCTGAGTCTATGGCTTCAGATGCCAGACATCTCCGTCCAGCAGGAATTTGTTAGGG
Organism: Discoglossus pictus; assembly: GCA_027410445.1. Taxonomy (NCBI): domain Eukaryota; kingdom Metazoa; phylum Chordata; class Amphibia; order Anura; family Alytidae; genus Discoglossus; species Discoglossus pictus. The sequence continues at coordinate 63,578,240 of CM050174.1, forward strand.
TACACTGGAAGCAAAGTGTCTGGATGAGAAACTGGGGTCTAACCCGAGTGGGGGACCATAAATCCTGGGTGTACAGACCTAGGCTATGAGGAAGAAGGTCTCTGCTAAGCATGCTTAGGGGAATTGGTGTTTTGGTATATCCACTTCCTAGTCTATCTCCTAGCAAGTAGCACTACCTATACTGAGACAGAGGGGAGTCGGCTAGGGGGAGTTGAGGATCTCCGGAGTGTATTCATTTTTAATGGCCTGACAGGACTGCCATAACATTTCAAACAATTTGGTCTCCCTACTAGATTGAGTGGGAGGTCAGGAACAATGACTAAGGTCAAGTATTTCCTAATTTGCAGTTGACAGTGGGACAAAGCATCAAAGGGGTTTCACTGGCAAAACACTTGACACCACTTGACCTTTCTCTATTTCAACAAAGTGTTTAAATTACTGGCTGACAATTAAGTTAACTATACTTGATGATCTGATCAGATTTATGGATCTTCCATAGAAGTCTGTAGTGCCTTATGGATCTCTTACCACAAGTTCAAATCCAACCAGGAGCGTAGCCCCGCTCTGGGACTGGGAGCCAACTTGGCTTTTGGAAGTGATCCAAATCAAAGAAACTTTGAATTTAATTTTTTTACTCATGAGTTACTAGGGAAAGGTGGTAGTAATCACTTTAAATGGTTTTCCAGTTCCCTTGTTATTTAACCTCAAGTATATTTTTAATATTCATTTCCATGTGAGTTGTGTTATGTGCTATAAAGGATTTTAGTAATACCAATAAAAGTAAAAATTTAGTAATAAATAAAAGTGTAAGATAAATTGTGATTCTTTTAAAAGTTATTTTTCTTTTTTGTATTTACACATTTACACATATTCAGTACGAATATTCAGATAACTACAGTATTTAAATTGATTGAAGAATTTTTCCTTTAAAATAATTATATATAATTAATGCTGTGCATCAGTAAGTTTGTTCATATAGACTACCTATACTGAGGCAGAGGGAAGTCAGCTTGGGGGGGGGGGGGGGGGTTGAGGATCTCCGAAGTGTATTCATTTTTAATGGCCAGACAGGACTTCCATAACATTTCAAATTATTTGGTCTCTCTACTAGATTGAGTGGGGGGTCAGGAACAATGACTAAGGTCAAGTATTTCCTAATTTGCACTTAACAGCGGGACAAAGCATCAAAGAGGCATCACTGGCAAAGCACTTGACACAACTTGACCTTTCTCTATTTCAACAAAGTGTTTCAATTGCTGACTGATAATCAAGGTAATTGTTCTTGATGATCTAATCAGATTTATGGATCCCCCATAGAAGTCTATAGTGCCTCTTACCACAAGTTCAAATCCAACCAGGAACCTAGCCCTGCCCTGGGACTGGGAGCCAACTGGGTTTTGCAGTTAGCCATTGAAAGTAACTACTGATCGCCCTTAAAGTGATACTAACCTCAAAATATTTTTATTGGCTCACTACAATATTTATACCCTGAAGCATGTTATACACCTGGTGGAAATGGTTGTTGGAGAGGGGTGTCCAGGGCATATAATTAGGGCTTGGGGAAACATCAGCAAACATAACAATTCAACAATTGGACCCTGAGTCTCTTTAGGATTGTCTTTATGGCCATTACAATAGCCTTTGTCCAACTGGCCACCATGTCTACTGTACGTTGGAGTCCCAGGCACCAGGCTTAAAAGTCCAACAGACCTGGAGTTTGCGACACACATGCTCAGACTGAGTCTAGTAAATATTTTTGTTCTGCGATGTCTAGCATTTTAATTGAAATTGCATTTAATTAATGTAACATATTACAATATGACCATGAAGTACAGGATGGCAGAGCTTAGAGAAAAATTATGCTCCATGTCTAGCTAATATTTTTGGCCCCCGATGAATAAGACCTTAAGGAAGTGAGGTACTAGAATCACTCTCATCTGATCCTTCACTTTCGTCAGGTGTCTAGTGGGTCTCCCAATTCTCTGTAGTGCTATTCGATATATGTCTTTATTTGTGGTATATCAAGTGTGAAATCCCAATCTCTTTTATGATCTCACAGGCTTCCATATAGATCAGTAGCTTATTGCTAGTCTGCCCTCCCCCACATTTTTGTCTTTCTACATATCGATGACACTATATTGGACAGTGTCTGATGGAGAGGGCAGCACTACCGTTGATACAGATGAACACAACAGATATTGACATGAGCATCCTACAGAGGAATCGCTCCACGCACCCAGGCAACGTTACTAAGGTCAACCAACCCTTGTAACAATAACAATGATTTCTAAAACTGATTTTGTTGTGGACGAAATTCATGAAAATGTATATTATGTCCATGCTGCATTCCTTTTCTTACAATATATCATGAGATAAGGCACTAATTACTTTTAATCTTTATCCTGAGAGTCCTAAGATGGCTACTGAGCTGTATCCTGAGAGTCCTAAGATGGCTACTGAGTCATATCCTCAGAGTCCTAAGATGACATTTATATCCGTGACCAAATAAGGATATGAGCCCCGCCACCTTCCAGAGCCAATCAGAAGCTTCACATAACCTGACCATAATGACATCAACATCCGAGACCAAATATGGAAGGACCCTTCCTACCTTGTCAACCAATCAATAACTCACTCACTGTCTAACAATGAGTCGTATGATTGTTATATCTGATCAACTTATACTATATAAGTTCCTATGTTGTATTTGGGGGGGGGGGGTTCGTTCGTTGGGAAGAATACAAGAAGTTTTATACCAGAACTGCATAAATTCTTTTCTCTGTGTGCACACATGGCCAACAGACGGATGATTTGGAAAGGAACAGATAATATACAATGGGATTATTTTTATCCATCCAAAACAATTGGCGCCCAACTTTGTGGGAACCAAGGGTTGCTACCAAATTGTTTTGGATGGATAAAAAATAATCCCATTGTATAATATATGTTCCTGTCCAAATCATCTGTCTGTTGGCCATGTGTGCACACAGAGACAAGAATTTACACAGACCCATAAGTTCTGGTATAAAACTTCTTGTATTCTTCCCAACGAACGAACCCCCCCCAAATACAACATAGGAACTTTTATAGTATAAGTTGATCAGATATGACAATCATACGACTCATTGTTAGACAGTGAGTGAGTTATTGATTGGTAGACAAGGTAGGAAGGGTCCTTCCATATTTGGTCTCGGATGTTGATGTCATTATGGTCAGGTTATGTGAAGCTTCTGATTGGCTCTGGAAGGTGGCGGGGCTCATATCCTTATTTGGTCACAGATATAAATGTCATCTTAGGACTCCCAGGATATGACTCAGTAGCCATCTTAGGACTCTCAGGATACAGCTCAGTAGCCATCTTAGGACTCTCAGGATAAAGAATAAAAGTAATTAGTGTCTTATCTTATGATATATTGTAAGGAAAGGAATGCAGAATGGACATAATATACATTTTCATGAATTTCGTCCACAACAATTTAACCTGACCCGGACCAAGAATCTTTGCACCAGCACATTAACTGAGCTTATACACACATTCTATTAGGTCATAAATGGCACCGAATGTTAGAGGTTCCTTCTAAATGCTTATATTTGTCTTTAAGGCAATAATAACCTTCACATTTTTTCTTTTGAGATTAGAATATCTACAAGAATAACTTACTGTTTTGGTTGCAACCATCAGTGTTTTGTTGTCACCTAATGGGTGAAGGCAGTTGAAGGAATGTCTAGATTAAATGAAAGCACGTGTTTCAAATGAAAAGGGGTATCCAATATCAAAAAGAATAAGAGTTTAAAAACATGAACTTACCTCTCCAATGTTCTGGTTTGTTGTAGTGAACACAGTGAGCTTCATCTGAGAGTCCTGACAGATGTGATATCAGACTTGCAATTCATGCAGGATGTGTCTAGCAACCTCAGGCTGAACATCAATACTTGTGAAACAAGCATCCTTGAGCTGCGGGTTTCTCCGATAATTACCAGGTCAGTGCATATATGTCATACCAAGGTAACATGACATCTATGACTTACCTAGAAATGTAATAAAAAGAACCACTGTAGTATTTTTTTTTATGTATTGGGGAATTTAGTAAGATGATGCACAATGAGCTGTGATCTATGGCGGTTCATCACCATCAGTTCTGCCCAGGTCTCAAAGCAATTTATAAAATCACTGGTATTATAACTGGGTCCACAAAAAGCCACTGTAATGCCTGATGCTGCTCTATGTTTACAATCCTTATCCACTTCTTTGCCATTCGCAGAGTAGCACATGCGTGTAATAGGGGGTCAGGCATGTGCAGGCACCATATTGGTTGGCCAACCTGCAGTGGCTGGCAATATATCCATAATAAACACCTTTTAAAGTAAGCAAAAAAAGCCTGTGAACAGACAGTTACACTACATCTAAATAAACTATTTAACATTAACACTGCATCAGCCCCTATAAGCCCCATGAATCCAATTTCAACCCCCTCCTCCACCCCTTGTGCTTTGGATTGAAGAGCATATTAACCCCATTGGGGTCCCTTTAGGAGTTCTAAGTATAACCAAACATTAACACACTACTATGGAGGTCCCTGCACTTAACAGTAACCCATATTCCATGGCATACTATCACCAGGGAAGTCCTTATTGGCACCCATAGCACCCTAACTACTACCACAGGTTTCCTTATGGACCCCTATGAATACTATCCACCCATGGGAGTCCACAAGGACCCCCATAGTCCCTAACACAATCCCCCCTTTGATCCATGATACCCTAGTCCTCACTCTTCAGCCCTCAATAAAATGGGTAGTTGAATAATTCATCCTCTTGTTTGATTGAAGCTCTTAGTGCTCATCTTTGGCCCAGAGATCTCCCTGGTATACTTTAATATTACCATGGGAGCCCCTATAGACACTTGTGGTACCAAACCCTAAACCTGGCCCCATACCATTGGGGTTCCACAAAGACCACTATTCTAACCTAACTACAAGCATAGGGGTCCTTATGGAACCCCATGGACCCTATCCCCCCATGTAAATCCCTATGGATCACCATAGTCCCTATTAAACAAGTTAAATAATAAAATGAAAAATTCTTCAAAATTAAAAAAAATCAAGTTAAAAAACTAACTAGAAGAAAGACTTCCATGAAAAATGATAAAATAAAACTACTGAAAATAAAAAGTTAAGCTACCCTTTGTCGACACTCAAGCTGTGAACCTCAATGTTCTCGTCATTAATTTTCACCCCTCGTTAAATGAGCACATCCATGTTTATAATAAATTAATTTCTCTTTTGATGTTGCTTGAAGACCCTGATTCCTAATCTTTGGTCCATGGAAAGACTAAAAAAAAATGCTCTAAAAAATTAACTAACAGAGCTCTTCCTTCTAGATGCTCCTCAGTCAACTAATGGTTTTCTGACCGTGTCCTCACCTATTCTATTTTTATGGCTTCTTACCCACATGTTAATAGTATAGTATATAAAGTATAAGGCGTTGAGGTGGATGGCCCCCTCCGCATGATGAGAGTGGTCTCATAGCCGGACTCATAGTGGCTAGTTTAGTATGTTAATGTGAGATGCAGTAGATATATTATGTATATGTATTGCAACTGACCATGCAAGTGCATGGTATTATTTTATTTGTTAATGTTATACATCAATATTACCAACCATTGCAGGTTTGCAAACCAATTTAGCGCCTATACCGACACACTGTGCATGCCAAACCCATATAACACACATGCACTAATCCGATTGCAATGTGTACAGGAGTGGATAGGGGGTGAATACATTGTGCTCCATTTGGCAATATTGCAGCTCATCGTGGACCTAATTATAATACCAGTGATTTAGTAAACTGCATGGAGACTATTGTGGAGCTGATGCGCCGTGAGCAGTGGTAGATTGCAGCTCTTCTCGTACCCTTTTTAAGCCTTCCAGATAGGAGGTATCTCATTGGAGATCATATATTGCTTCTATTACATTACCATTAGATATAAGTAGTTACACTCCTATACCAACAATTTTGTTTTTATTAGTGGTGTTATTCATTGTCTTCAATGCAGTCACTAGCACAAAAAAACTAACCATGCTCGAACCAGGTAACTGCATTCTAGATGTAGTGACTCATGGGCTAGTCACTAATTAATGCCAGTAATCTCTCATTAACACGATAATTCAGTCTCTGTGGGGTTTTTGTGAGAAAGACTGCCTGATATCTCAAAATGGCAAATGTCAGTGTAGATTTACCATATACATTTTACTGAAAATACATTTTTAATTAAATTGTTGATAAAGTACTTCTTACCTATAAATGTATATATATTTGGAACCTCCACTGTGCCACTACAAAAAGTTATTGTAAAGTACAATTGTAATCAGTATGAAAATATAATACCCACTAAAGATTCTGGACTAGGATGGATAGTTTTAGTAGAACAATATAGACTGATGTCACTAATTCTGGTTTTGTTGTAAATAAAATAGACTAATCTCTTATATTTAATTCAGCCAAGAATCACTAGAGAAGCAAGTAATCAACCTTCTGAATTCTAAGGTGAGTGTGACAGTATGTTGTTGTATTGAGCCTAAACATACTATTCATATATAAAACAGCGAGTAAGTGTGCTATCGTGGGTAGATGGTGGATTAAAAACCCTTTAATGTATATAAAAAAGATTAACATCTACTGTACATATCCCAAAAAGGCCAAGTGACCTGTTTTCAACCCCAACTTTGTCAGTAAACCGTGCTCACATTGCCATTAAGGATTCTGGGTAATGGTGTGTAAATTAGGCTCTAAATGTATTACATTTCTGAATCTAACCCACTGGAATCCATTTAAGCATATGTGCTCCGCTGTCAGTAAGCCTTCAGAACCAAGGGCAAAGGTACCCAGGAGTACCAGGGCTGTCATCTGGACACTGGGGGGCCTGCACTGTCCTGCCTTTTCTTTGTTTCTAAACATTTTTTTTGGGCAGTGTATATCCCACCTGGAGTGTAAGTCGCCTTATGGAGTGCAAGTCACTGCGGAAGGGGTGCAGGTTTGGGGGGGGTGCACGGTTGTGTGTATACATTGATGACAGGTTATGTGAGCTGACATTGCTGGAGGTGCCACAGGGCGGAGCTGTACATCATGTAGACAAGAGCAGCAGCAAGGAATGTAAGGGAAGGGAAGCGGTTTTAGGAATGGGTCTTGTAGGATAAGAAAATTAAAAGAGGTCAGTGGCTGAGGGAGGGGGTCCAGAATTTGAGAATCTGTTACTCTGTGGGTGTCTTACAAGTGAGTAAGTAGAAATTATATATGAAAATTATACCGACGAGAATCAAAATGATTAAATATACCTAGTTTTATATCAAATTAAATGTTTTGCCTAAGGAGTCATTTAATTGCAAGACATCCAGCACTTAATCTAATAGTAGATAATATAATAACTTCATCGCTATGGACCTATCAATTTGCTGTTTACTTGTAGAAAATTAAAGTAAATTTATTAACAGGACTTTGTGAGACAATTTACACTGTTATACCAAACACGGTTCATTTGTAAATGATATCGGTATTGACCAGAAACACAAATCCCATCTAATCTACCAATTTTCATATCTAGTTAATCTTCTTGGTAGATGCATCTTTCTAGGCATTATTTAATTAGTCTTCTGTAACTATCCCTACGCTGTCTTTTGAAGCATTTTTCACCTAGCCATAAAAGTTAATTTTTCACACATTATTTTTGAATTACTCTCAATTTTTGGATTACAAATTCTCATTCTACTGTTGTATTACTTTTCATGTTCTTCTCTGCTTTTTTATATTTTCTAATGTCATATATGTATGTTCATTTTATACGGTCATCTCTTATTCATTCACAATTTGTGTGGTTGCTAATTCAAATAAGATTTAAATTTATCATACTTATTCACATATAAACTAGTCTAAAATTCACAGTTCTGCATCGTTATGCTTAACGTAAAGGCAACTCTTCAATTGGAATATAATGAATGTTATGGTTAAAAAATAAATATCTTTGCCATCCAAATAGATTATTAATAGGTATTTTTCAATAAAAGCTGCAATATTTTATTGTGATGAATTTTTAAATTGTATTTTTTTCTCCCCCAGCTGTGCTTGACCTTGTCTAATATTTTCTTGGGACTAAATGTCCAGCTTGGAGAGCTTAGAGGTAAGTTTGTGAACAAATAGTGTATGGAAATGCTGATATAGTAAGTGATACTGGTATTCATTATACCCCCTAGTGTTGGTCAGATGTATAACCTTAAAATTCCACTGTAATGATCCAACAATCATGATCTTTTGTGAAAAATATATACTGAAAAGTACAGTTTTTCCTGCATTTGAATAGGAGTGCTTTGTATAATTTCCAATTTATACTGCAGCTGCCTATTTAGTGAACATTTTTAAGAGTTATGAAAAGCACAGTCTGCTCACAAAATATATATTTTTTATTTTAATAACAATAAATTGAAAATATATTTATTACGGAAATGTCTTGAAAGCTGGATCATTGCATCAACCTTTAGTCTCTATATCAAAACATATAGTATCGTATTGTAGTATCAGTTTCCTAGGCAATAAGAAAATAAAATTGTACATTTTCCGATATAATTTAGTATTCAAAATCTAAAATAATAATGTAATATTATGACTAATCGAAATTAATAAGAAAAGAAGAATAGGAAAGAAAAAAGGAAAAGAAAGAATAGGTTTAAGATACATGAAGTAGGTTACAATACCAATATACTGTAACAAACATGCAATATGTAATTCGATTTTGGGTACTTTCCTTGTATTCAATAAAAATGATTTAAATAAAGAAAAATCTAAAATAATACATTAAAATGTGTTGTTTCTCAGAAGATATTAAAAAAACAATATTTTGTACAAAGCTAAGTTACTGCAGTTTTTAGGTAATTGTTTAGTATATCAAGTTAGTAGTTGTTACTCTCTGTTTCGACGTGCTTCCAGATGAGGTGGCATAGTAACGTGATCACATTGGCATTGGTAGTCATTACCAAGGAGAAGAAGCCCTAGAGTGGGTGAAACTTGTAGAGATATGGAAACAGAGAATGCTGCTATGGCGTCTCCTTTGTATTGCCAAACTAATGTGATCACATTGCAACATCATCTCATCTGGAAGGCCAAAGAGAACTGAGAACTGAAGCTACCAGCTACCAATTGGATGGACTAAAGGATATATACATATATATATATATATATATATATATATATATATATATATATATATATGTATATATATATTTTTTTTTATTATTTTTTATTTATTTATTTATTTATTTTTCTTTAAAGACTGTCAAAGAGATCAAAGAAATTCGGAATAGGTTTCATATAATCAGGCATTTTTTTCAGTTGCAACACTGAGGGCATCATATAAAATGTTCTTGTAAGAAACACTATAAGCCTTATTTTATTAGAAGCCCACAAAATCCTCAGACTCATAAATTTGGTTGCGGGTGTTTGTTTCTCAAAATATTTAGATGTATTCTATCAAGCCCACAGTTTACCTCCTGAAGCCTAAAGATTGTAAACTCTTTTTAAGTGGGATTTCAGGGGCTTGATCATATGATCTGACAATATTTACGCAAACCTGTAACGTACTTCTTAGACACAGCCAATAGTAAATAAGTCCGTCAGCATGACGTCAGTAAAACATGGAAATTACACGTATCTGCAATCAGAGGCTAAGAATTAATTAGTGCTGTTTGTCATGGCTCACTTGGCAGTCATCTGGGACTTGGACAGATGTCTGTCACAGACTGTTGACACAAGAGACGATACCTGGGGGTTTGGGGCTCCCAGACTCCTTGTTATACTGTTATAAGGTTATATTGTTATTTTGTGGTCTAGGGGATAAAGTATTATAAGTTTACCCCTTAGCATATTCCCATCCCTTCCATGTTTAGGCTCATTGTAATGGGTATCCTGTGAGGGATCTAATGGGATATATTGGTTGTATGTGGGTTAAACATTGGGTGTTATATTTGTAAATATGAATGTATGTTATTATATTAGTAGGTTATTATATTGTAGAGGGGAAGCCGTTGAATACAGCCAAAACCTCCTTTGTTCCCAAAGGCCTATTAATCCCATTAGCTAAGTATCCAGCAGAGAACTACACAATGGGGAGCTCACAGCTGGAGAGCAGACAGGCAGGCACCCAGAAACAATGGGATGGCCTGAAGGCTTCTCAGCCTTCATAGCATGGGCACAGGAGAACCAAGGTGCTTTCCCCTGGAGATTCAGAGCCCCAAATGAATTAGTTGGCCCCGCCTAGTAGGTGGACCTGGGGAGGAGTCTCATGGTTCCCACGTAGGGACCCTGCCTGATTGGCCAGAGGCAGTTAGGGGCTGACTAAAGGTAGCCCCTTCCTGGTAATTATGCATGCCTGTTTAAAAGATGTTGTTTTCCAAATAAAGTGGTTCATAATTTTCATCAAGACTTTGTGTGCAGGTGTATTATTGACCCAGGGGCATATGCTGGTAGAGGAGATCGTTTCTGACTCCCTGCCAGGTTTTTCCAGGCACACTACCTTAAGCTGGGACTTATGCTCTCGCATCCGCAAAGAAGGTCCATTGGTCTGAGTCACCCAAATCTTAGGTCTAAAACCTACAGGAGATAAGAGGACTAGGATCCTCTATACTCCATCATCATTGTAGGTTGTGACACTGTTAAGTAATATTTGGCAATCGGGCAGGCAATCTATATATAGTGCATTAGATCATCTGTTTTAATCCATGTGGGTTTCAGGATTTGTAACAACCCCTTAAGCCCCGGAATCGATATTACTCAGAAATAACATTTAAAAATAATATTATCTAATTGCATATTTTTGGGGTTTGAGTCTTTTGTCCCATTAATTCTAATGTCTTTCCATGCCTCCCCATGCTTTTAAAGTACAGTATTGTGTGTTTAATTGCTGTTGCAGATCTAAAAAGTGTTTACAATAGCCCTTGTGAGTCCTATTTAGTACTTGCAATATTTTTGACCGAAAAGTGATACTGTTTTCAGTTGTGCGTTAGACTTTATTTGCGATCTAGCACTACGGGTCTAATAGAATATCAATTTTGTGTAACTTTAATTGTTTAGAGCCTGTAATATTCATGCTGTATTAAAACCAATGGAGTTCTAAGGCCTGTTGAATAGGGCCCTACATTGGCATGATAAATCAATCTTTAAAATCTTGTTTAGGTGAACATATCTGCAACATTAAAATTGTAAACTTTTTAGCCAAACATTTTCTCAACTATCAGAAAACCAGATCAAGATTAAAATGTTGCTTGGAATAGGTAGATCTAGGAATGAGAGGTGGTAAGATAGAAGATGCCTTGCTAAAACCAAATGGCCTAAATTAGTGTTTAAACTTTAATGTATTTATCTAATTACTGATGTATTATACTACACCTCTCATTCCTAGATATTAATTTTTCTTCTTGGTTGCAACAGTTAATTACATAAAACAAAACATATAAGTGTACAAAATAATTATTTGGATATGAGATAATACATAACCAATTAAAAATTCCTATATAAGATAAATAATTATTTAGAAACATAAATACCTAAGATTATCACACTTCTTATTGAATGTAACTAAAATGTGAAAGAGTCATAGAGAAGATGAGGTAGCCATATATATTATAAAAATATCAATAATACTAATTCAATATTTGATTCTTTATATTTATATAAATGCTAAAATATCTACTACTCTTCTGAACCAATGTAGCAATAATACTTGAGAAGCATATTTGATAGTATCTGATATAAGTTATATATGTTATAAGTTAGTCCATATAACTTATCTTTAGATTGTTTGATGTGGATAAATAAATCTATCTATAATAGATAATCCACTGCCACCTGGAATCAGGTGAATACCTGATCTACTGTTTCTGACCTTCATTACTCTTCTAATGTGCCTAAAATCACAAATATCAATTAATCAATTAAGCCTTTTAAATAAGTGATGGATTTTCATGCTTTAGATGAAGCTTTGACAAAACATGTGTCAGGAGTGACGTCTCTTCCTGTAGATATTACTTCCTGGTTTCTGTTGCCATAATCTTCGTCTTTTTAACATTGTGCAGCAGACCAACTTTTGCACTTTCTTCTTTCACCCTCATCAATAGGCCCTTTAGCTCCTCCTCACTTTCAGCCAGCAGAATAATATTATCCACATATCTGAGGTTGTGGATACTATTCCCAACCATACGGATCCCTGCTTTGGATTTGTCCAGCCCAGCTTTGGATTTGTCCAGCCCAGCTTTATTTCTGCGTATAAGTTGAAGAAATAAGATGACAATATATAACCTTGTCACACTCCTTTCCCGATCTTTAACCATTGGTCCACATGCAGATTCTGCAAGAGGTGGATGTTATGATCTTATTTTGTTGTTGTTCAGTCCTTTAGTCGTGTCCGATTCTCGGTGACCATATGGGCACAGCATGCCTGGCCTATCTGTCAATGTTTCTTGTTGTGCTCATCCATATGGTTTTCTTGCCAAACATACTGGAGTGAGAACTTGCAACATTTTGTTGTGATCCACACAGTTAAAGAATTTAGAATAGACAATGGAGCAGACATAAATGTGTTTCTGGAACTCTCTTGCTTTCTCTATTTTTCATCACACATTTTCATATAGGATTACTATGCTGGCATGTTAAATTAGTGCAATTGTTTGATAAATGGAGCACTCTTTGGCACTGTCTTTTGTGGGATTGGGATGTAGACTGATTCTAATGGTCACTGTTGAGTTTCCAAATTTGTTGACATAAGGCAAGCAACACCGATTTTGAAAGGTTCAGCTAGGATTTCATCAACTTCTGCTGCCTTGTTAGCAAGACTTCCTAGAGTCCATCTCAATTCACTCTTCAAGATGTCCGGCTCCATCTTATTGGACAAACTATTGAGATTATCAACACTTCCTATTTAAATATTCTGAGTATTCCTGTCACATCTCAATATCTGACCAGCTTCTCTAAAGTCCCTACCATTTCAGTCTTTTATCGCACTATAAAAGGTTACCTTGAGGCTCCTAATTTTCTTGAAGCGATCTCTTGATTTTCCCATTTTATATTCTTCTCGTTACATCACTAATTGTAGAATGCCTCCTTGCCTCTTCTTGCTACCCTCTGTAATTCACTTTCCTTTTTTCCTTGTATCTCCATTGCATATTCACAGAGGATATTATCTATTTTGTATATGCTTTGTCTGAAGATTTTTCCTCTATTCCTGCAAGAAGCTCATGAACTGAGCCACAGTTAGCTACAGGTGTTGTTTTTCTGACTCTATAGAGCTCCTCCTTTGGCTACAAAAGTATATAGTTAATATGATTTCAATATTTTCCATTTGGTGATGTCTATGTATAGAGGCATCTCTGAAGCTGTGGGAAGATGGTGTTTACTATGACCAGAGATGTATATTGATAGAATTCTAATAATCTCTGACTTTTGTACTTCAAGGCCAAACGTGCGTTCATTCAGAGATCGTGTTTGACCACCTCCAGTTTGCTTTTGTACATAGTTCTAATGTCTCAGGTTCCTATGGTGAATGGTTCTTTGCAACAGCGGAATTTCTTATCTCATACAGACACAGCAGCTGGTTGTCCTCTCGACTTTGGCTAAACCAATTCATTACAACTAGTGCTACTCATACATGCCCTCTGCTCTTCCTCAGTGATGTGGTAGGCACCTTCTGACCCAAGATACTCATCTTCCAGTGTCATATTCTAAAGTCTCTGATGTGCTTATTCATAAGTTAATCTTGGCATAGATACTGGAGTGGGTTGCTGGTTTCTTCTCCAGCGATTTAGCTGACCTCCTTGCTCTGGCCTGCCCATCTTGGGTGACCTCACATTGACAAGGTAGCAATATATATATATATATATATATATATATATATATATATATATATATATATATATATATGTATATATGAATAATCAGACTATTGCAGTATATAGTGATGGCTAATTTTCATGACAAGCATTTGAGAGCACACCTCTCCTTTTCAAGTCTGAAGCATCTCGGAAAAAGAGAGGTCCGCTCTCAAAAGCTAGTCATGAAAACTATGAATATGTTTGTCCAATAAAAAAGGCATCACTATATACTGCAATACTCTGATTATTCATCTAGATTACTGGATTACCGGATATATATATATATATATATATATATATATATATATATATATATATATATATATACCGTATATACAAGAGTATAAGCCAAGTTTTTCAGCCCTTTTCTTAAGGCTGAAAAAGCCCCCCTCGGTTTATACTTGACTCACTCTTCCTGCTGCTCTCTCCCTCCCCTGTGTCTCTCCCCCCCTCCCCTGTGTCTCTTCCCCCCCTCTTCCTCCATCATGTCTCATTCCCTCCCCTCCCTTATCATCCTCCCTTCACATCACTTCCCTCCTCTTCAATTATCCCCCCTCTCCCTTTACCCTCACTTACCTTCATCAGCTGCTCCTCTGCGCATCTTCTGGCTGTGTCGGGACCGGCATATGCTAATGACGTGACATCACATGTGCGTCACGTCATTAGCATATGCTGGGTCCTGACACAGCTGAAGGATGCGCAGAGGAGCAGCTGATGAAGGTAAACGAGGGGAAAGGGAGAGGGGGGGTAATTGAAGAGGGGGGAAGTGATGAGGAAGGAGGAGGAGGAAGGAGGATGAGGAGGGAGGATGAGTAGGATGATAAGGGAGGGGGAGCGAAAGAGACACGAGAGGGAGGGAATGAGACATAGGGGAGGGAGAGGGGGGAAGAGATACAGGGGAGGGAGAGCGGGGACACAAGAAAGTGGCACAGAGGGGAGGGAGAGGGGGGACACAAGAAAGGGACACAAAGGGCATAAGAGGGACACAGGGGGCAGCGTATTTCCCACCCTCGACTTATACTCGAGTCACTAAGTTTTCCCAGTATTTTGGGGTAAAATAGGTGCCTCGACTTATACTCGGGTCGGCTTATACTCGAATATATACGGTATATATTGCATTGCACAGAGGTCCTTTAACTGGAATAAAATAAAAATGAACTAATGCTGCTGAACACCAAATGTACATACTAATTAAGGAGTTGCATAAGTTGGAATTAACTGATTCACTGCCTTTTTATGTGAAGGAATAAATACCTTTTGATATCAGTGTGGTAATGACATTTGCTAATAGGTAGTTGCACATGTTTAAAGAATACCCTATATTATTATTGAAATATAGCTTGAACTTTTTCTTTTTTTTTCATTAATAAGTAAGTGACATTCTTTAAAGACTATTTATTATACACAGGGATGTCACCTAGTTATGGAGATATACAGTATACAATAGATAATTAATTTGATATTAATCTATGGAAGTACTTTGGAAACTATAGTTCTATCCTTTTGTATCACACCAACACTTCTGTGTGTTGTTTTTAATATTTCCGTATGTCACTTATTTGCTTTCTATGGATATAAATAAATATGATTGTTTTCAATTAAGCTACTGGGCTTCTTATCACTCATAAAATACTTTTTTTGTGTCACTATCCCTTTGATAGTATTGACTACAACTTATAAGAAACTATAGTATTTTCTACCATGTTATGTTTTCTGTTTCTATATATCATTTTTGACATGGTATATATTTTATGACACCCTGTGCTACATTACTATCAAATCAACTCAAATTCTTTCTTTACAGGTCTTATTAATTTTGGAGCCTATGTCCAGGTCAAGTATTTTCTGTGTGGCTCGCCGATGGTTACTGGTAATCACATTGAGCTTGGATTCAATGTAAGTGATATGCAATAAGTACTTCTCAACTGTTCATAATCTTCCCTTTGCCACAGAGAGAGAATAACTGATGTTTCAAATTTCTTTAGATTTAGTTTAGAAAAATACAATATTACAACTATATCTATTTTTTATGTAGGCAGTTCTCTGGACTTACCCTTGTCACATTGTTTTTGTGGTCCCATTTGGATAAAGAAGTACAAAATAAAATTAATACAACTGCAATTGGCTGTAGTTAAAAATCTCTTGAAGTATCTTCAAAAAGAAATTATAGGTAATTACTTTATCAACAATAAGTAATGAACATCAGCACTGGGGATTGTTATGAACAGAAGGGCCCACTGGACTGTTTGGGGGTCATCAGTTATTATATGTGTGGTTAGAAGTTACTAACAACTTGCTTACCAGTTATATCATGGGTGTAATGCATTGTTGTAGTTATATCATGGATGAAATAATTGTATATAGTACTGTCATTGATTAACATTAAAATAATGGATCTGTATTAGAAGTAGGATAGTAGGCATATCTGGGATATACAAATGGTTAAACATTCTAAAGAATTTATATGGCCCAGCGATCAGCCACGTGTGAAGTCTCTGGCTTTAGTCATGGACGGAGGTAGCAAGCTTTTTGCCCAAGAGGATGGGCTAGAACTGGGGGGAAGTCTTTGGTGTTTTGTGTCATCTTTCTGTGTTTTGATATATCTCTGTAACAATAAAGAAGTGCCAGTCTGACTTTGGACACACTAAACAAAGGTGGTGTCGTAGTCTGCTTGTACTAATCAAAGGTGCATGGTGTGTGATTCTTAGATCCTAAGA
Source organism: Discoglossus pictus (assembly GCA_027410445.1). Classification (NCBI taxonomy): domain Eukaryota; kingdom Metazoa; phylum Chordata; class Amphibia; order Anura; family Alytidae; genus Discoglossus; species Discoglossus pictus. The sequence continues at coordinate 63,594,864 of CM050174.1, forward strand.
AAAGGGGTCTGCTGGTGGCTTCCTCTTCTCAAATGATGCTGTCGTTTGAAGTGTCTGCTGGTGTTGAGATCTGAGCAAAAAATTTCGACCAATAGAGAGAGAGAGAATTGGGGTGAGCGTAGTCCCCCAAATCAGGCAGGCATAACAGGGATAATAAAGAAAAAGAGAATATCACCATTTGATTATGAGGACTACTATACAGTAATAGATCTAGTCATTGTCTGGTATGATATGTCCCATTCCAGTTCATTTGACTGGAAAAACTGTGATAGTGGCAAATATTTAGACATGGAACAAATACATTTTATTAATGTCTCTATCACTATTTTTTTTAACTGTGCATATATATCTTCTTTATCACCCCACTGCTAATCTTAATGAATTGCTGTTGATAATGTCCTTCTTCGATGGTGGACCTTTCAATTATTTTATAAATAAAATATTTCTATGTTATATTACAATAAGTAATGTTAGAGAAATATTTCATATTTCTTCAATAAACTGGACATGTTCTTTGTCATCTTAAAGCAATGCTGTTATCAGAAATTTGTAAGTTTTCAATTCTCTAAGGCCAAAGCACTCTGTACATTAAACTCAAATACAGGGTCCCCACTTATTTTTCAGTTGTTTAAACTTATTTTTGCCTTGTACTTAACCCCTTTGTAGCACAACAGAATACGCTGGCACATTACAAATAAAGGAAGATAATAATAATACTAATAATAATAATAGATCCATTCTTTTTCATTTGATTTATATTTGTGGATACATAGGTTTTGTAATGGAACGGGTATCATGACTATCTTTATATTCCCACTCATAGCGTTCAGTGTAGGAGCAGCCATTATGCCTCGCTAATATATTTTTCCATATTTTTTCTGCAATACATTAATAGAAAGTAATTATATCTACATAATGTTTATGTATAAATAATAAGACCCCAGATAATAGCAATTGGATTTCTCCCTGAATCAATACTATTTCTCTAGTTATCCAGGACAGCCCTGAATGCCCTTTATATTAAAATATATATCCAATCTCTTTTTAAAGTTATCTATAGAATCGCCTCGTTTGGTAGAGAATTTCCCAGTTTAACCACACTTACTGTGAAGAACTCTATAATATACAGCTTTGAACCCAAACACCACCCAAACAATAACGCTCGCCCTTACATCTCTGCTCTCATCTCCAAATACTCCCCCACCCGCTCTCTTTGTTCTGATAATGACCTTCTTCTTTCTACAACTCTTGTCACCTCCTCTCACTCCCACCTTTAGGACTTTTCTCATGCTGCCCCTAGTCTCTGGAGCGCCTTGCCTCGCTTCACTAGATTATCCTCTTGCCTCAAAACCTTTAAAACCTCACTTAAAATGCATCTCTTTAAAGAAGTGTATCACCTTCCACCCTATCACACTTATCACCTCTCTCTCCCTTTTTTACCACTCACTATACCTTAGATTGTAAGTCTGCAAGTTTCTATCCTAAGTACTTTGGGAATTCACCATGGACATTGGATTCCTAGCTCAAAGACAGGGCCCTCTTTGCTTTGCTAGATGTTAATTTGTATTTATCTTTATCTGAACTTAATTTATGTACAGCGCTATGGAATATGTCGGCGCATTATAAATGAATTATAATAATAATAATAATATTTATCTCATTTATGTAAGTAGAAATAACTAGTTTTTATTAATGGGATCATTTTGTTTGCAGTAAAACAATCTGTTTAATAAAGTGTTTTTTCCTGCTAGGGAGATGAGTCAGCTGCAATAGAGGCTCCCCCTGTCATGTTGTAAGTGGAACCCACCTGGTTTGTGAATGGCTCCACTTCTAACAATGACATCACTTTTGCATAATCTATTCAATATGCAGTTTAAGATTATAGAGGAGGATAACAGTGAGGGAGAATATGAGCAATATTCATGATAATATAAAGCAAGTAAGCAAAGAATCTTTCACATAGTTCCCCAAAATATTAATTAAAGGTATACAGTAGTATGCAATTTTGATTCAATTAAAAAAAATGTTTAGCTCTCCTTTAACCTGATAGACTTTAACATTTTACCTGGACAAAAATCATATTTACTTACACTCAGTCACAACTCATGGTGGTCAATAGTTTCTAATCTGATCCATCACATTACACCATGACATTTAGGTACAGCCACAGACTGCAGTAGGGAGATTAAAAGAGGATTGAACGAGGAAACTACATTTGATATAAATTGACACTTTCTGTAAGCAATAGATGGAGGAATGTGCTGCAATGAAAACAAAACACTGATGCCATTACAACTGCTTAAAATGAGTAAAAAGGTAATAGGTTAATTTAAGAGGGCAAGTTTCACATAAAAATAAGTTTATTTTATAACATTTAGAGAAGATTAACTATCTATGTAAAAGTTATGGTGGTTCCTAGTTTGCTACTTCAAAATGTTTGTAAGAAAGCAGAAGCTGCCATTTTAAAAAGTGAGTTTTGTCACTTACACTGAGCTCTGTAAGCTTATTGGGTCAAAATGTCAAGAGCTATATCAAGAGCCAATCAGACTGCATCTAAATTCTAAGCTCTGAAAGTTACACTCATGTTGCACATATATTTGAATATATATGTATACTGTATATATATATATGTATATATATATATATATATATATATATATATATATATAGTAAATAAATAGTACATCTGTATTCACACTTGAATGTCTAAAGCAAGTTAAAAAACCTGCTTCAAGCTCAGAGTTCCAAGAAAAACAGTTATTACACTGCATTCTGGGAAGTTGAGCTGGGACGCACAAATGTGGCCACAAATGCCTCCCTCTTCATTCCGTAGCCATTATCAAACATGGCTTCCTTTAAGCTTGTGCATGCTGTATTACACAGCTTTAATGCAAAGCCAAGGTTGGAATAAACACAGGCTGTCCAATCCATGTACAGTTGTTTCAAGCTTACTGGCTATCATCAGCATGGAGCGGGATCTCATCCTGTGTTGTGGAAATTATGAGTAGGTAGTTCACCACAACAATCATATATAATATGGTGGGCAAAAGAGCGATAGAAGCCCTCCACCATACAGTAGTACAGTAAATAAAAAGTACATCTGTGTTCACATCTGAATGTCTAAAACAAGTTAAAAAACCTGCTTCCAGCTCATAATTCCAAGAAAAACAGTTATTACACTGCATTCTGGGAAGTTGAGCTGGGACGCACAAATGTGGCCACAAATGCCTCGCCCTTCATTCCGTAGCCATTATCAAACATGGCTTCCTTTAAGCTTATGCATGGTGTATTAAAGATCCATTACATAGGATAGCAACTTGTTTTTAGATAACACTTCCCCTTTAACATTCTAAGACAGTTCATCCTTATCTTGTACTATCTTGTAAGTTCATAGTCTTTCTTCCTACTCATGTTCTTATGACTTACATACTTCTTTTTCTCATCAGGCACAGTTTTTATTACTTGGAAAAGTCCTCAATATCTCTGCAGACACCGAGCACATTAATGTCCCAACACACAGTGGCAGTGATGGCTTCATGTACAACTTACTACTTCCAGAGGAAACATTCGGTGCCGCCTTCTCTGCCATGGAGTGGGCAGGTGCCTTCAACTTGTACGTTTCTAGTGAAAAGGTGAATTTGGTTTCCATTAAGTTACAGTCTCAACATGTTGACTATCGTAGCTTGAGACCCTTCCTGAATTCTTCATTTTTCCACAGACTACAGGAGTGGACCAATTAACGACTGATAAACTCAGACCAGTCAGCCCTGAGGTAAGACCCCAAACCTTGTGTATAGATTAGGCCTCCTCTCTAATATTTATTTTAAAATTGTAAGAAAAATGGAATGAGGAAAACACCAAAATATAGAAAAGATATTATTTGTGTCGCAGATATAAGTACAAATAACCTTCTCAAAGAACAATTCATATAGCTTGGAATAATGATGAAATAGTAAAATAAAATGTTATTGAATTATTTAAATCTCAAGTTGGATGGCAACATTTAAGTGGATTAATTACAATCTAACATACAAACTAAGGTCTTTGTGAGAGATGGATTAGCTATGAAATAGTAACCCTATTAAGCATTCACATGTATGAATTAGGAAAATGAGATGTCTGCTTGATGAAATTTTTACCTCTCCAATGTTCCTTGTGATAGTTTTATATTCTAAAAAATGTTAATACTGCTAAATATAGTATTCTATGTTCGTAGTTCTCAAGTATGACATGATCACCTGTGGTAATAGGAATAATTATAATTGGTGACCTTCCTCCATACATTTTGGGAGTCTCCCACATGCCTTTATGCAAACTCAAAACGTGCCATTTTGTTTTTTACTGAAAGCAATGGTTTTCTTCTGGCCACTCTACCATAAATCCCAAATCTATGGAGCATACGGCTTATTGTCGTCCTGCAGTGCCTTGCAAAAGTATTCACCCCCTTGGTATTTTTCGTGTTTTGTTGCCTCACAACCTGGAATTAACATGGATTGTTTGAGGATTTGCATCATTTAATTTACATAACATGCCCACAACTTTGAAGATGTTTTTTTTTATTGTAAAGCAAACAACAAATATGACAAAATAACAGAAAAAGTCAATGTGCATAAATATTCACCCCCCTAAAGTCAATACTTTGTAGAGCCACCTTTTGTGGCAATCACAGCTCCAAGTCGCTTTGGATAAGTCTCTATGAGCTTGCCACATCTTACCACTGCAATTCTTGCCCATTCCTCCTTGCAAAACTGCTCCAGCTCCTTCAAGTTGGATGGTTTGTGCTTGTGAACAGCAATCCTTAAGTCTGACCACAAATTTTCTATTGGATCAAGGTCTGGGCTTTGATTAGGCCATTCCAACACATTTACATGTTTCACCTTAAAGTGTTGCTTTAGCAGTGTGTTTGGGGTCATTATCCTGCTGGAAGGTGAACCTCCGTCCTAGCCTCAAATCACGCAGAGTGGTACAGGTTTTGCTCAAGAATATCCCTGTATTTAGCACCATCCATCTTTCCCTCAACTCTGACTAGTTTCCCAGTCCCGGCTGCTGAAAAACATCCCCACATCTGCCACCACCATGCTTCACTGTGGGGATGGTGTTCTTTGGGTGATATAATGTGCTGGGTTTGCGGCAGACATAGCTTTTCTTTGATGGCCGCAAAGTTAAATTTTAGTCTTATCAGACCAGAGCCCCTTCCTCCATACATTTTGGGAGTCTCCCACATGCCTTTTTGCTAACTCAAAAAATGTGCCATTTTGTTTTTTGCTGAAAGTAATGGCTTTCTTCTGGCCACTCTGCCATAAAGCCCAACTCTATGGAGCGTACGACTTATTGTCGTCCTATGTACAGATACTCCAGTCTCTGCTGTGGAACTCTGCAGCTCCTCCAGGGTTACCTTAGGTCTTTGTTCTGCCTCTCTGATTAATACCCTCCTTGCCCGGTCCGTGAATTGTGGTGGGCGGCCGTCTCTTGACAGGTTTGCTGTTATGCAATGTTCTTTCCATTTGGTTATGACAGATTTGATGGTGTTCCTGGGGATCATCAACGATTTGGATATTTTTTAGAACCTAACCCTGACTTGTACTTCTCAACAACATTGTCATTTACTTGTTTGGAGAGTTCCTTGGTCTTCATGGCAGTGTTTTGTTAGTGGTGCCTCTTGCTTAGGTGTTGCAGCCTCTGGGGCCTTTAAAAAAAGTGTGTATATGTAATGACAGATCATGTGACACTTAGATTGCACACAGGTGGACATAATTTCACTAATTATGTGACTTCTAAAGGTAATTTGATTGCACCAGAGCTTTTTATGGGCTTCATAACAAAGGGGGTGAATACATACGCACATGCCAATTTTCTGTTCTCTATTTCTAAAAAATAGTTTTATGTATATATTTTTCTCATTTCACTTCACCAACTTATACTATTGTGTTCTGATCCATCACATAAAATTCAGATAAACAAAACATTGAACTTAAGGCTGTAATGTAACAAAATAGGTAAAAAGTCAAGGGGGGGAATACTTTTGCAAGGCACTGTATGTACACAAATATAGTAGGTTTAAATAATATATATAGTTCTCTTAAAAATGTTCTGTGTTTTGTGAATTATATTTATTGTGTGATAAAGGGCATTGAATCTGATATTAGTTAACACTTTATAGTTGTAAGGAAATCACTTACAATCACACCAGGCACAGTTTTATTGAGCTTCCTTTTTTTTGTTTGATACCGACACAGGCCAATCTCCTGAAATATTTTTGCCTATCTTTCTTAAAGCAGTTTTCCAGTAAATTAGTTCTTCATTACTTCATCATGTTTATCATGATTTCTTATTCTATGATTCCTATTCATGTTGTTCTTTTTTACTTTATGAATTTCTATATTCATTGTTTTAATATAGTGACTAGTATTAATTTACAATTAGTGTGACTATTAGAGATGGAGCATGTATCACCTTCCTAAACATCTAGATATAGTTCTACATGCAGTTATCCTCATTGTTCGTCGTGCTGGACACTACCAATATGACGCCACGTCTATGTATGGTGTCACTGTTACAGAAGTAATTGAAATAAAATAATGTGTGGTTCCTAAATGTTTATAGACCTGCCTTTGAGAATGGTGGCATCTTAATTTATCTATCAAGAATAGGAATCTATTTAAGAATATTTAACATTTAGCCTCCTTATCTGATTAGTAAACAAAACAGTTAAGTTTTTTTGGTTATGATGGAAAGTACTTTACTTGTACATAGCTCTATTGTCCTACAGGTTAAGGAATAAATATAGAGTGGATACAAAAAATATATAACAAATTCTAAGATATCCAGAAACACAGAACACCATACAATGCATATAACAGTAGACAACTTGATACAACGATAGATGCATGATAATCATAGAACAAACCAGGGCGTGTAGATATGGCTCCTTCATTGAGTAAATTATAAGCCACTTTGAAAAAATGCATTTTAGTGACACAAGACAATAGCTGGAAGAGTGAAGACAATAGTTCCACAGAGCTAGAGCAGCTTGAGTTAAGTCTTAGAGAAACATGTGGTAACAAGAAAACACAGCTGATAACACAGAGGACAACAGATGCTATCTGAGATATAATAGGGGAACACTTTCATTAAAGGCTTTGCATGTTAAACTTGGGACTATATACTTGAATGCTGAGACTATGGGCAGCCAGTTGCTCTTTTGGTGGCTATGGCCATTATTCGCCACAAAAACTACACATAGGCACACTCGCTTATATGCCTAGGGCAACAATAGTCATTTTTTTTTTCAGTTCATCAAGATTTAGAAAATGAACTCAAGGACCATAATCCATACTTTTTTATGGATACTCCCACAATAACTGAAATATAATGGCATTCATGAAAGCAAATGATTGAAGTTTAAATGTTGATGGGGACTTAGGAAGTGAATAACATGTAGCTGATAGCGTATTAAGCATTTGGAAGCTTCAATCCAAATATGTGATAATTTTAATAATGAAGTGGAGGTCTGGAAGGAAGGTTCTGGAGGTTTGTATTTAGATAAAGCTACAATATGTTGTTCTTTTTATCAAATTCAGTCATAAACTTAGATATACAATGTAATAGTCCTTATCAATTAATAAGGTGTAATGCAGAGATAATATATGATGAATGCCTGTGGCCTTCCACGGGAACAAGCCGCACGTTTCTGTGCAGAAATAAAGTACCCAAAGCATGGGGAAGGCCACCAAGCCTGGATCATTGGTACTATAGAGAAAGGAAACCGATCAGCTCAAATCATTGAAAAAACATGCATTATTGAAGTTGCTCCAAGAGGAGCAGGTGCTAGTGACAATAGCAGTGCAGTCAGTCTCGATGCACCGTGCAAAGCAGGAAGACCAAAAAGTGATAAATGAATAAGAACTCCATTTTATGTTTGTGTGTTAGATTCAACAGAGCAACTGGATTTGGAGAAACCGCTTGGCTGGAACCAAAGATTCCACCATTTAATTTTGGAAGCTCAAGATTAACTGTGTGAAAGATAACACTTATCACTCTCTGTAGATTCCAAAGATGTACCCACAGAACCTTCCAATTATCATGAAAGTCGGGGCAAGCAAGACGTCAAAGGTCTCTCTTCACAAAGATAAAATTATACTTCATCTTAAACCTTCAGTGGAACTCATGGTAAGGATGCCAGAAGATCTGCCCCAGGAATCTCTGATGTTGCTAAGTATGGTACGTCTTACTCAAATAAAGAATTGAATTTCCCAAGGGTTATGGGCTGGTGCTCAGTTATAATGTTTGTCCTGTGTCATGCCCTCAGGATGTCCAAATGACTGTCCAAATCAAAATCAGTGAAAGCAAACTAAAGACAGATTCTTTGGCGCTTAATCGGTAAGTAGATAATCATCTACACAAATGATTTAGCTCATATAGGTCATATTTTATTATTTTACCAATATATTTTCAAACGTGTTCCTCCTGAACTCAGCAAACCAGACGAACATCTGCTTCCTGCTCTAACACTTAGCAGGGCTGGTCATAATTATGAGAATGATCCTTGTGGACTCTTTGCCCTCTTTGTTAAATGTATATGAGACAGTCTAGGTGCTACTCTAGAGACACAATACATTTCATATGACACTTCAATGCTTGTGTCCTATTAAAAAAAATAAACTACCATTATTTACCTAATTTTGCAATTGGAGAGAGTTTTCTTATATGAACAGGACCTAAGTTAATGGCTCCTGATCCGCCTTAGATTCCTGACCGAAAGATGAGCCCTATATGCAAATGCTCTACTTTCCAAATATAAACTTCTATTTTCCCAACTGTGCTTGAATGATTTGTCATATGTCACCTAATTATTGTTTTAATCTTTTAAGTATATTTCACTTGGGTAGGTGAAGACAAGAGTTAGCAACTACTTTTGGTGAAGACAAGTTTATATGCTGTTAACATGTATGAAACTAAAAGTAACAAGGCCAAGGAACCCCCCCTTGTTACTTTCCATTAGATCAATATAGAAATCAGTAAGAAGTGTATAAAATCTTAACAAACTTGGATAACAATCAGTTGTCTTTTCCATATTTGGTATTTATATTTAGTGATATGGCATGTTACACTAAGAAAAGAGTAAATAGTAAAACCAGGTATAAAAACCTACATGGCAGTCAGAATATAGAAAGATGCAGAGGTAATTAAAACTACTTAGATTATAATGTGCCTAAATAAAATTCTTATATAGATATTAGATTATACCATAAAGGATTTTATTACAGATTTGGTTAAATTTAATTTAACAAAACAATCAGTCTGTTTTTGATAGAATGGGCCCAAGGAGAAAACAATGATGGATTGGGACTCATATCTGGACTATGACCCCCAATATCTTATGTCAGGTTGTACTCACCCTATCAATTGTTACAGACTATTTCAATTATTATAAAATCTGATAAAAACTTTTGGCTATACTTTTCCTAAAATGTGAGATTATACGGTGGACTCCATTCTGCATAGGACTGCTCCTTAAGTTGGTTAGAAGTAATCCCTTTTGGTCTTCATTTTAGGAAGAATTTGTAGTAAAGATAGATATAGTGAATAATCACAGAGAAAAGACAAAAGGGCAAAAGTTTATGCCAGAGAGCTACATATAGAAAAGCCCAGAACTCCCCCTGTCCTAATAGATAAACTCTTTCCTTTTCAACCACTCCCCATCACTGGGCTGATTTCCACCAATTGCAATAGCCTCCGGCCACATTTGTATGTACATGCATAATTAAGATATGTCAATAAAATGGTGTATAGAGGTTATTTATGTATGCTTGATGGTAAACACGTTACACGGCCCAACTATGTAATATTATGCAATATACAAGTTGACTTTTAGTTATACTTTGAGCCAAACTAATTTTTTTATGTTTGAACAAACAATTGTCCCGCTATCTGCACCTCTTTTGCTAAGCTAAAACAATGACAAATTGAATACAAGGAGTAAGTCTGAGTATTATCTTTTCCGAGAAAGTTCCATATTTTTTTCTCAAGGCCTTCTCATCCATCTGACATTATTTGTGCTAACACTGAAATGATTGTGTATGAGACCAACATGATTAACTCTTCATATAATGAATGGCTAGACATCATGGATACAATATATGTACTTATAGTGGTAAATAATAAACATCAAATAACAAATAAAAAAACATTATATATATATATATATATATATATATATGTATAAATATGATCTTTTTAGCTAAAAAATGTCCCAACACCTCAACCACTCCCGGCTGAGGGGTATACCTTTGCCATGCTTTTGTGGCATGCTGAGAAAGAGCTTGTATATGTGTTCCATACAGTGCAGTTCCTTGCCCCCATGATCTATCCTGATGCCATCTGGAAGTATGTCTTACCAGTTGATGAGGGCAAGAGTCCTCATCATTATATATATATATATATATATATATATATATATATATATGTATAAATATGATCTTTTTAGCTAAAAAATGTCCCAACACCTCAACCACTCCCGGCTGAGTGGTATACCTTTGCCATGCTTTTGTGGCATGCTGAGAAAGAGCTTGTATATGTGTTCCATACAGTGCAGTTCCTTGCCCCCATGATCTATCCTGATGCCATCTGGAAGTATGTCTTACCAGTTGATGAGGGCAAGAGTCCCCGGTGGAGGGAACTCGATCCATCTTGAGGGACATGACTTGGAGAGTGTTCCATGGTGCACAGAGCACCCCACAGTCACTCTCCAGTCCATTTTGTGGCAAGGGAGAGTCCATATTTCATGTCTCTTTTACTTGAACCAAACTTCAGCCCTTCTTATCACTATTGAGGGGCCTCCAGTTCTGGCTGCATTGCTTCCATCACATGCTTCCATCCTGGGGCAATAGGGACAGAGACTTAACTTGCTACTGGCATTTGGCACGCTGGCTATAGTCCAGGTAGCAGTATCTGACAGAGAAGGTTTGTGTACCATGTGCGGCCATGTTCTGGACACTGGTGAGGTCCTGTATCCGGACAGAGCACCACCCGGCTTTGTCCACTGGGAGAATGTGTGAGTGTTAATCCAAGTGGGCTGCAGATGGAGTACTGTGCTTGGTATCCCCCATCCTCTTGCTTCTTCACCAAATTTCATTCTAAGCATTTTCTGCAAAATATTCAGCTTATTCTGAATGTGCTGCTGTTCTAACTTTGTAAAATGCTTGGTACAAATTGTTATAGAAATGTAAATAGATAACGTATTAACATCCTATTAATGTCCTTTTTTATTTTGTGCTTCAGGAGAATTACTTTATTACAAAAAACATCAGCAGTTGGCTCTATAAATGTAAGTCAAAAAAATTAAATTTATAAGATTGTATATATATATATATATATATATATATATATATATATATATATATAGATATATATATAGATATATATATATATTGGTGTCATCATCCATAATATTACACTTAATATGACTAATGACGTCAGCTATGGCATCTTGACAGATATAAACTTAACCTACTTTATTGGAGTGTATTGTCAATACATGTATAAATATTTAAAAGGATTTTAGCATAATGCTAACTGAAGGTGTAATCTCTCAGGTTTATATCAGTTCTGCCATTATTAAAAAATATATAAAACCTGACTGAATCTGTTCATAAGGATATGCCCCCAACTGGCATCTATTATTAGATGTAAATATCTATCTATATATTGCATGTTCTTGAAATGAGATTGACCAAATGGGACTGTTTTTGTAATGTTGAATTTACTGTCACTAATATAATTTATGCTAATGCTATTTAAGTAATTTACCTATCATTAGGTTGAAAGTTATAGGAATATATTGTGATCAATCTGCTCTTTATAATTAATTGTGTAGGTCGAAAAGCTGCAAGAAATTATCGTTCCTTTGCTTGAGGGTGCCCTACTTTTCCATTACAAAGGTATGGCATTGTATTACCTAAACACAAGTTTCACCAAAACACAAGATGCTCTCATATGAAAATGTTCTCTTATAGAAGTTTAAATATATTTGTAAACAATCTAAATGCCTCACGTGGGTTAGGACTTATACCAAGGGCATAGCACCAGCTTGTCTATTCCCCCATGTAGGTGCCGTTGAGTCTACTCCAAATGTCAGAGGCCTCCAGTCAGTGTCTGGGCACAGTAGAGGTTTGCCAGGGTATTGTAACACTGGCCGGGGTCTAACCTGAGTGGGGAATGGAGGGTGGTATACTGGCTAGCGGCCCTATGTTGCCCTGTAAAAGGGAGGGGATGTCTTTTGGAAGATGGTAGGTGTATCTGTTCCCTAGCTGACCTCCTCTCAGGTAAAGATGCCTTTATTCAGTAAGAGATGATTCAGCTAGGAGGATGAAGTGGCCGCCGGGTCGAATTCACTTTTGGTGGCTAACCAGGACTTCCATAACATTTCTAACAATTTGGGCTCCCTATTAGATTGTATGGTGATTAGGAACAATTCTCTAACAATTAGTTAAGGACTGAAAGACAAAGGATAAAAGTATTATAATTAGCAAAACACTTGACAACGGCTAACCTTTATCTATTGAAATAAAGTATTTCAATTGCTGCCTGACAGTCTAGTTAACTATACCTGATGACTTAATTAGATCCATGGATCTCCCATAGTAGTCTATGAAGCCTGCCGCTTACAGCAAATTTGAATCCATCCCGGATCCTAACATGGTCCATTGGACTTGGAGGAAACTGGATTGGCTATTGGAAGTGGATACTAGACACCTTTAAAATGATACTATCCCCATAATATTTGTATTGTCTCTATGCAATATATAAACCCTGAAACACATGATACACGTAAAAAAAACGGTTATAAAAATGTAAAATGCACCCAGAGAACACTGGGTTTGGGTAATGAATAAATAATGATTTAAAATGGAGTATAATCATGTTTGTAACTGTCTATTTCTAATACTTTATAAAAAAAAAAAATCCATAATCCTAGTTTAATTTCCATCAAATCTATTAAGCTTGTTCTTATGCTTTTCGTCAATTCTATTTCAGAGGCTATGGGTATTGGGTGGACCCTGCCCAATCTTTTTAACTTGCAAATTGTACAACCTATTATGGAGGTAGAGGAGGTAAGTGCTATTACATTTAACAGATTAATTTTGCAAACTATATACATTTGTAAATTAATTGACATTGCGGTATTTATAAATCAAATGAAGTATGTAAGAAAATTAAATTAGAAAAAATGGCCTCCATCACATGACTCTGGTTTGCAGATTTACAGATAATTTGTACTCATAAATCTGCTATGAACTAGCACTTCACACTTCCAAACAAATCCTAGAGACCTGGCCTCTGATTACGGGTAAATGACCTATAATCGCAACCCACGTGTAGCTCTCCCATTGATTGTTTCCTAAAGACCCTCACATAGATACTAGTTAATTTTCCAGTGTTAGTAAGTCCTTATGAGTGCTGAAATTGTGAAAAAATCCTATGTGTTCTTTCACCCACCCGTATAGGCACAAAAAACGTGTCTGAGATTTATGCATGGATAAAATGTAAAACTATTACCAACCTAACACATTAAGGGTATCACATTTGAGGCCTGATTCCTTATAACCAACACAATTAATGGGTTAATATCGCTACCTCCATTAACCAGGGGTTTTCCAGGATCCCCCTTGACACAGGTTGTTTACTATGAGCTTGGTATCACTGGGATTCCACTATGAGCCCAGAAATCCCCGGGATTAATCCCAAAACCTGCTATGAGCTGGGGCAACACCGGGATTTCCCCTTCCCACGCACTAGACCCTATGACCACAAGAATCCTCAAAAAAAAAGTATATCCATGTATATAACTCCTAATATTAGTATAATTTACCAATTCTTATGATTCCCCAATTTGTGATTCTAATCATTGTATATAATAATAATAATAATAATAATCTATTGATAATAGTAAAAACATAAAGGGGAGTGGCCATAAGGGGTACTAATAAATATATTGCAAGTAATGAATTAGTCATTATTTACAAAATATGGAACTGTTGTCAGGATCACACTGTGCTGAAATTATGGATTCATAATTATTTTGTTAAATATTTTTAGATAATTTTAGTAAATATACTTTGATAAAGGAATACTTCATACTTTTGGAATTAAACTTCCAATTTAACTTAATGATTAAACTCATACTTGTGACGTCCACATTTGTTTATTTCTGATTGTGTTTTTATCACATTCATTTTTTTTTCTTACTATGATATAAAAAAATAATTGGTAAATATACTCTGGCAAGTTGAAAAAAATAATTGGTAAATATACTCTGGCAAGTTGAAGGTCAATATAGGAGCATCATTTAAATTCAATTTATCCCATGTTTATTTTAATAGAATTTAATTATTCTTGCAGATATATTTTTGCATTAATTACAACTATTTTGTAAAGTAAATGTAGCTAAAACATATTTAATTCCAAAACTGTGCTTAAATGACCACAACATTAGTTCTTAAATTACAAACCTGAGTAAAAAAAAATATTTATTTCAGTTGGTTGTACGGCAAAAAATCATGAATAATCTAGAAATGTTAGTAAAATGGAAAATAAAATAATACGCCTCTAAATGATTAAGACAACAGAGGACGGAAAAGAAAATTATACACAACATCAACCTCATATTTTAAAATATGTATCTCTTTTACTACAGGGATATGCTGTGGTGTCGGGAAACCTTCAATTTCCGAAGTAAAACAAGACTACTGGATGGGATCTTAATTTACTAGCACCTCGAGGAAATAAACACAATTGAATCAAAGACTTCTCTACTATATTATATTATTTGTATCCACTTTAAATTTAGCCTGAATATGTAAATAAAAAACACGCAGTACACTGTATATTTACAATAACATATTTACAATATGCACATATTTTGTAGGTTTTGTATAATTGATTCTGTAGGTGAGAGCTTAGGCTCTAGTGCTCACCAGTCACGAAGTATACAAATAAAAGCTGTCTCTAACCTACAAAAAGTAACATATTTTCTAAAAAAGTTAACTTATCTAACAAGATATATGCTTAAAGGGCAATTTACCTCACTATAAGTGCTCTTCATGCTGACACCGGCTGGTGTAGACTTCATGAGCACAAGGATTTATGTTTTTTCTCTGAACTCTAGGACCCTCATTTAATTGCAATTTGGCCAATTGAATAGCGCTCTAAATAAGCACACAACATATTTTTTTTAAAGAAGTTTTTAGTTAGTAAACATCTATTCAAAAGCAAGGTTTTCACTAACTAAAAACTTCTTTAAAAAAAATATGCTATGTGCTTATTTAGAGCCCTATTCAATTGGCCAAATCTCAATTGAATGAGGCCCAAGGAATATATCAGGAGATTTTAACCCCCAACTGTCATTTTTAGCTGAATCCAGCAGTCCTTTCCAGTTTAACTATCTTTTTGCTTATGCTCTCTGCACAGAGATGTTGATATGTATCTGTCTGGGGGAATGTCAGAATCTCATATAAATAGAGATTTCATTTATAAATCTCTCTGTGAAAAAATAGCATATTTCAAAAATTAAAAATATAATTTCAACATGATATTATGAGAAGTTTACAGAGGTGTGCTCCAAGTTGTACTGAATTAACTGGCCCTTTAAGTCATTTTTTGGCGGAGCAAAACATGTTGCGAGGAGAGAGGCAGGAACAATGGTAACATCGGAAAAAGGCAACACTGGACAAAATATGTACAGAAATGTAAAATAAAAGCAATCTAGTACTCTGGAGAGGTAGCAGCCATTTGTAAAAAAAAATAAAAAACTAGCTTACAGAAGATGCAAACACTTATATAAAATGAAGCACAAGCAGATAAAACAGGTTATTAGATGTGCTGAAGTCAATATAGAAAATATCTTTAGGTATATTAGCAAAAACAAAGGAAGAACTAGTTGGTAAGAAGATCATAGCTATGAAGAGGAAGATAGGAACATGGAAAACTGCCGCAATGAATATTTTTTCTCTGTTTTATCAACAGACATTGGAGAGTGTGAATCTCCATCCAACATGGGTCTTTTTTTAGAAGATGAGGTTTCACTAGAGTTATCAAAGTTAAAAATGTTAGTGGACCCAGTGTACATCCAAGGGTATCGGGGGGCTTAGATTGGTACATGCATTGTAATGACTCATTATCATTAGTAGTAGTTCCAGATGACTGGGAAACTGCCAATGTAATACTGCTTCACAGAAAGGGAAGTAAGAACGACTCAAGTAACTATAGGCCAGTAAGTCTGACATCCATAACATGCTTAATAATGGAACACTTTTGAATTAAATAATTATTGAATGCCTAAAATCTAATAATTTGAAAGTTGCTAGGCAGTATGTCTTTACTGCTGGTAGATCATGTCTGACTAATGTGATTATGTAACCAAAGTTATAGACCAGCGTGGAGCAGTAGATCTATATTTTAGTAAAGTAATTGGCGCTTCCCCACACAATAATCTAATTTGTAAACACTATAGTCTAAGACTTGCATCAAACATAGTACAGTGGATTTGACACTGGTTAAAAGATAAGCATCGGACATTTATAGTTAATGTAATACAATCAGAGGATGGGATGGTTACTAGCGGAGTGCCACAAAGCTAAATGCTGGGGGTTATTTTATTAAATATATTTATTAGTGATATTACTAGTGGTCTTCAAGGGAATGTTCACCTCTTTACTGTTCCATATTTCTGTGTCATCTGTAGACATCTCAGGAGGTGTAAGTCAAAAGTGCATTGATTTGATTAAACTCAAGGACTATTTAAGAATGTGGGATCTAAAATTCAACACTGATAAATGCAAAATCATGTGATAAGGTCACAAAAACCAGTAGAAATAAACAGTAGTAAACAGTAAATTACTAATTGTAACATTATGATAGCTAAAGAAAGGGACTCAGGAAATATTATACTGAATGATTTAAAGGTAAGAAAGCAAGTAGGATGCTTAGATAATCTAGGTGATGTATAACTAGGGATGCATAAAGTGGTATAAGTAAATCTCTTTAGTAGAGAAATTCACAGCAGAAAAATAGATTTACTTATAGCACTTTATGCATCCCTACTTATACTTCACCTAGATTATTGTGTCCAGTTCTGGAGGCTTTGTGTCTTCAATCGGAGATCAATAAATTAGGAACAATTTAAAGGAACAATTTAAAGAAAGGCAATTAAAATGGTGCAAAAGTTATAATGAAAGTCTTCATGACCTTAATATGTATAGCTTAGAGGACAGAAGGGATGTAAGTACTGTATATACTCGAGTATAAGCCGAGTTTTTTCAGCCCTTTTTTTTAAGGCTAAAAGGGGCCACCTCGGCTTATACTCGAGTCACTCTCCCCCACCCCCCGTGTCTCTCTAAACCCCCTGTGTCTCTCTAGCCCCCCGTGTCTCTCTAACCCCCCGTGTCTCTTTCCCTCCCCCTCCTTATCCTACACCCCCCTCCTCATTCTAAACCCCCCTCCTGATTCTAAACCCCCCTCTTCATTCTAAAACCCTCTCCTCATTCTAAAACCCCCTAAATACCTCCCCCTCTCCCTTTACCCTCACTTACCTGCTTCTGCTCCCGCCTCCGCTCCTTCTTGACCCGGCGCACATGTGACGTCACATGCGCGCCACGTCATTAGCATATACCGGGTAGAATGAGGAGGGGGTTTAGAATGAGGAGGGGGGTTAAGGATGGAGGTTGTGGTTGAGGAGGGAGGTTGAGGAGGGAGGATGAGGATGGGGTGGTTGAGGAGGGAGGTTTAGGGGGGGTTGAGGAGGGAGGTTGAGCATGGGGGATAAGGAGGGAGTATGAGGATGGAGGTTGAGGATGAGGAGGGAGGTTGAGGATGAGGAGGGAGGTTGAGGAGGGGGTTGAGGTTGAGGAAGGGGTTGAGGATGGGGGGGTTGAGGAGGGAGGATGAGGATGGGGGGATTGAGGAGGGCAGATGTGGATGGGGTTGAGGATGAGGAGGGAGGTTGAGGAGGGGGTTGACAATGAGGAGGGAGGTTGAGGAGGGGGTTGAGGACAAGGGTGGGTTGAGGTTGAGGAGGGGGTTGAGGAGGGAGGTTGAGGAGGGGGTTGAGGATGAGGAGGGGGGTTGAGGTTGAGGAGGGGGGTTGAGGTTGAGGAGGGAGTTGAGGATGGGGGGGTTGAGGATGAGGGGGTTGAGAAAGGAAGATGAGGAGGGAGGTTGAGGATGAGGAGGGGGGAGGTTGAGAATGACAACCGGGAGTGAGAGGAGGGGGGGTGACACAGGGAAGTGAGAGGAGAGGGGAAGAGACACAGGGGAGGGAGATGAGGGGGGGAGATAGACACAGGGGTGTGAGAGGAGAGGGGGGGAGAAAGGGGAAGGAAAGGAGGGGAGAAGATAGACACAGATGAGTGGGAAGACACACAGGGGAAGAGGGGGAGAGACACACAGGAGGAGGGGGGAGAGACTCAGAGGACGGGGAAAGAGACACATGGGAGTGAGAGGAGGGGGGAGACACAGGGGAGTGAGAGGAGGGGAAAGAGACATATGGGAGTGAGAGAATAGGGAAAGAGACACAGGGGAGTGAGATGAGGGGGGGAGACATAGGGGAGGTAGAGGAGAGGGGGAGAGACACAGGGGAGGGAGAGGAGGGGGGAGATAGACACAGAGGAGTGGGGAGTCACACAAGGGAAGAGGGGGAGAGACACATGGTAGGAGGAGGGTGAGACACAGAGGATTGGGAGAAGAGACACAGAAGAGAGAGAGGAGGGAGAAGGCACACAGAGGAGAGAGAGGAGGGGGGAGACCCAGGGGAGGAAGAGGAGGGGGGGAGACATATGGGAGTGAGATAATGGGTAAAGAGACACAGGGGAGTGAGAGGAGGGGGGGAGACACAGGGGAGTGATTGGAGGGGGAGACACAGGGGAGTGAGAGGAGGGGGGAAGAGACACAGGGGAGGGAGAAGAGGGGTGAAGAGACACAGGGGAGGGAGAGAAGGGGGGAAGAGACACAGGGGAGGGAGAGGAGGGGGAAAGATACATATGGGAGTGAAAGGATGGGGAAAGAGACAAAGGGGAGTGAGAGGAGAGGGGGATACACAGGAGAGTGAGAGAAGTGGGGAGACACAGGAGAGTGAGAGGAGGGGGGAAGAGACACAGGGGAGGGAGAGGAAGGGTGAAGAGACACAGGGGAGGGAGAGAAGGGGACAGAGACATATGGGAGTGATAGGAGGGGGAAAGCGACACAGGGGAGTGAGAGGAGATGGGGAGACACAGGGGAGTGAGAGGAAGGAGAGACACAGGGGAGTGAGGAGAGGGGGAGAGACACAGGGGAGGGAGAGGAGGGGGAAGATAGACACAGGGGTGTGAGAGGAGAGGGGGAGAGACACAGGGGAGATAAAGGAGGGGTATAATAGACACAGAGGAGTGGGGAGACACACAAGGGGAAGAGGGGGAGAGGCATGTGGGAGGAGATGGGAGAGACTGAGAGGATGGGGGGAAAGACAAGGAAGAGGGAAAGGAAGGGGGAAAACACATAGAGGAGTGAGAGGAGGGGGGAGACCCAGGTGAGGAAGAGGAGGGGGGAGACATATGGGAGTGAGAGAATGGGGAAAGAGACACAGGGGATTGAGAGGAGGGGGAGAGACACAGGGGAGTGAGAGGAGGTGGGGAGACACAGGGGAGTGAGAGGAGGGGGGAGAGACATATGGGAGTGAGAGGATGGGGAAAGCGACACAGGGAAGTGAGAGGAGAGGGGGAGACACATGGGAGTGAGAGAAGGGTGAGACACATTGGAGTGAGAGGAGAGGGGAGAGACACAGGGGAGTGAGAGGAAGAGACACAGGGGAGGGAGAGGAGGGGGAAAGAGACACAGGGGAGGGAGAGGAGGGGGTAGAGACATATGGGAATGAAAGGATGGGGAAAGAGACAAAGGGGAGTGAGAGGAGAGGGGGATACACAGGAGAGTGAGAGGAGAGGAGGAGAGAAACAGGGGCGTGAGAGGAGGGGGGAAGATAGACACAGAGGTGTGAGAGGAGAGGGGGAGAGACACAGGGGAGGAAAAGGAGGGTGGAAGATAGATACAGAGGAGTGGGGAGACACACAGGGGAATTGGGGGGAGAGAAACATGGGATGGCGGAAAGAGACACAGAAGAGGGAGAGGAGGGGAAGACACACAGAGGAGAGAGATAAGGGGGAGACCCAGGGGAGGGAGAGGAGGGGGGAGAGACATATGGGAGTAGGAGATTGGTTAAAGAGACACAGGGGAGTGAGAGGAGGGGTGGAGACACAGGGGAGTGAGAGGAGCGGGGGAGAGAAACAGGGGAGGGAGATGAGTGGGGAAGATAGGCACAGCGGTGTGAGAGGAGAGGGGGAGAGACACAGGGGAAGGAAAGGAGGGGGGAAGATAGACACATGAGTGGGGAGACACACAGGAGAAGAGGGGGGAGAGACACACGGGAGGTGGGGGGAGAGACTTAGATGATGGGGAAAGAGACACATGGGAGTGAGAGGAGGGGGAGAGACATATGGGAGTGAGAGAATGGGGAAAGAGACACAGGGGAGGGAGAGGAGGGGGGAAGATAGACACAGGGGTGTGAGAGGAGAGGGGAAGAGACACAGGGGAGGGAAAGGAGGGTGGAAGATAGACACAGAGGAGTGGGGACACACACAGGGGAAGGGGGGGAGAGACACATGGGGGAGGGGGAGAGACACAGAGGATGGAGGGAAGAGACACAGAAGAGGGAGAGGAGGGGGAAGACACACAGAGGAGAGAGAGGAGGGGGGAGACCTAGAAGAGGAAGAGGAGGGGGGAAGACATATGGGAGTGAGAGAATAGGTAAAGAGACACAGGGGAGTGAGGGGGGGAGACACAGGGGAGTGATTGGAGGGGGGAGACACAGGGGAGTGAGAGGAGGGGGAAAAGACACAGGGGAGGGAGAGGAGGGGTGAAGAGACACTGGGGAGGAGACAAGGGGGAAGAGACGTATGGGAGTGATAGGAGGGGGAAAGAGACACAGGGGAGTGAGAAACGATGGGGAGACACGGGGGAGTGAGAGGAGGGGGAGACACACGGGAGTGAGGAGAGGGGGAGAGACACAGGGGAGGGAGAGGAGGGGGGAAGATAGACACAGGGGTGTGAGAGGAGAGGAGAAGAGACACAGGGGAAGGAAAGGAGGGGGAAGATAGACAAAGAGGAGTGGGGAGACACACTGGGGAGGAGGGGGAGAGACACATGGGAGGAGTGGGAGAGACTCAGAGGATGGGGGGAAAGACACAGAAGAGGGAGAGGAGGGGGAAGACACACAGAGGAGAGAGAAGAGGGGGGAGACCCAGGGCAGGAAGAGGAGGGGGGAGAGACATAAGGGAGTGAGAGGATGGGGAAAGAGACAAAGGGGAGTGAGAGGAGGGGGGAGAGACACAGGGGAGTGAGAGGAGGGGGGGAGACATATGGTAGTGAGTGGATGGGGAAAGAGACACAGGGGAGTGAGAGGAGGGGGAAGAGACACAGGGGAGTGAGAGGAGGGGGAGACACAGGGGAGTGAGAGGAGGGGGGAGACACAGGGGAGTGAGAGGAGGGGGGAGAGACATATGGGAGTGAGATGATGGGGAAAGCGACACAAGGGAGTGAGAGGAGGGGGGGAGACAAATGGGAGTGAGAGTAGGTGGAGACACAGGGGAGTGAGAGGAGAGGGGAGAGACACAGGGGAGTGAGAGGAAGAGACACAGGCGAGGGAGAGGAGGGGGAAAGAGACACAGGGGAGGAGAGGAGGGGGGAGAGACATATGGGAATGAAAGGATGGGGAAAGAGACAAAGGGGAGTGAGAGGAGAGGGGGATACACAGGAGAGTGAGAGGAGAGGGGGAGAGAAACAGGGGCGTGAGAGGAGGGGGGAAGATAGACACAGAGGTGTGAGAGGAGAGGGGGAGAGACACAGGGGAGGAAAAGGAGGGTGGAAGATAGATACAGAGGAGTGGGGAGACACACAGGGGAATTGGGGGGAGAGAAACATGGGATGGCGGAAAGAGACACAGAAGAGGGAGAGGAGGGGAAGACACACAGAGGAGAGAGATAAGGGGGAGACCCAGGGGAGGGAGAGGAGGGGGGAGAGACATATGGGAGTAGGAGGATGGGGAAAGAGACACAGGGGAGTGAGAGGAGGGGTGGAGACACAGGGGAGTGAGAGGAGCGGGGGAGAGAAACAGGGGAGGGAGATGAGTGGGGAAGATAGGCACAGCGGTGTGAGAGGAGAGGGGGAGAGACACAGGGGAAGGAAAGGAGGGGGGAAGATAGACACATGAGTGGGGAGACACACAGGGGAAGAGGGGGGAGAGACACATGGGAGGTGGGGGGGAGAGACTTAGTTGACGGGGAAAGAGACACATGGGAGTGAGAGGAGGGGGAGAGACATATGGGAGTGAGAGAATGGGGAAAGAGACACAGGGGAGGGAGAGGAGGGGGGAAGATAGACACAGGGGTGTGAGAGGAGAGGGGGGAGAGACACAGGGGAGGGAAAGGAGGGTGGAAGATAGACACAGAGGAGTGGGGACACACACAGGGGAAGAGTGGGAGAGACAG
>CM050174.1:63617530-63936754 GCA_027410445.1 Discoglossus pictus
ATCTGGTGGCACCTTTGATTGCACGTGCCGTGCCCCAAAATTGAAGTGATACGACCAACCAAGCATATTTTTCCATCTCACGGTTCCAAAAATCCAGGCCTTATACACACCCCCTGATAGGTGATGTAACAGGTATTAAACTGATAAGAGTAGTACTTACAAACACGCCACTCCTATCTGATGGCACCTTTGATTGCACGTGCCGTGCCCCAAAATTGAAGTGATACGACCAACAAAGCATCTTTTTCCATCTCCCGGTTCTAAAAATCCAGGCCTTATACACGCCCCCTGATAGGTGCTGTAACAGGTATTAAACTGATAAGAGTAGTACTTACAAACACACCACTCCTATATGGTGGCACCTTTGATTGCACGCGCTGTGCGCCAAATTTGAAGTGATACGACCAACCAAGTATCTTTTTCCATCTCCCGGTTCTAAAAATCCAGGCCTTATACACGCCCCCTGATCGGTGATGTAACAAATATTAAACTGATAAGAGTAGTACTTACAAACACGCCACTCCTATCTGGTGGCACCTTTGATTGCACGTGCCGTGCCCCAAAATTGAAGTGATACGACCAACAAAGTATCTTTTTCCATCTCCCGGTTCTAAAAATCCAGGCCTTATACACGCCCCCTGATAGGTGCTATAACAGGTATTAAACTGATAAGAGTAGTACTTACAAACACGCCACTCCTATATGGTGGCACCTTTGATTGCACGCGCCATGCCGAAAAATTTGAAGTGATACGACCAACCAAGTATCTTTTTCCATCTCCCGGTTCCAAAAATCCAGGCCTTATACACACCCCTGATCGGTGATGTAACAAAATATTAAACTGATAAGAGTAGTACTTACAAACACGCCACTCCTATCTGGTGGCACCTTTGATTGCACGTGCCGTGCCCCAAAATTGAAGTGATACGACCAACAAAGCATCTTTTTCCATCTCCCCGGTTCCAAAAATCCAGGCCTTATACACGCCCCCTAATAGCTGCTGTAACAGGTATTAAACTGATAAGAGTAGTACTTACAAACACACCACTCCTATCTGGTGGCACCTTTGATTGCACGTGCCGTGCCCCCAAAATTGAAGTGATACGACCAACAAAGCATCTTTTTCCATCTCCCGGTTCTAAAAATCCAGGCCTCATACACGCCCCCTGATAGGTGCTATAACAGGTATTAAACTGATAAGAGTAGTACTTACAAACACGCCACTCCTATATGGTGGCACCTTTGATTGCACGCGCCGTGCCCCAAATTTGAAGTTATACGACCAACCAAGTATCTTTTTCCATCTCCCGGTTCCAAAAATCCAGGCCTTATACACGCCCCCTTATAGGTGCTGTAACAGGTATTAAACTGATAAGAGTAGTACTTACAAACACACCACTCCTATCTGGTGGCACCTTTGATTGCACGTGCCGTGCCACAAAATTGAAGTGATACGACCAACCAAGCATCTTTTTCCATCTCACGGTTCCAAAAATCCAGGCCTTATACACACCCCCTGATAGGTGATGTAACAGGTATTAAACTGATAAGAGTAGTACTTACAAACACGCCACTCCTATCTGATGGCACCTTTGATTGCACGTGCCGTGCCCCAAAATTGAAGTGATACGAACAACAAAGCATCTTTTTCCATCTCCCGGTTCTAAAAATCCAGGCCTTATACACGCCCCCTGTTAGGTGCTGTAACAGGTATTAAACTGATAAGAGTAGTACTTACAAACACGCCACTCCTATATGGTGGCACCTTTGATTGCACGCGCTGTGCCCCAAATTTGAAGTGATACGACCAACCAAGTATCTTTTTCCATCTCCCGGTTCTAAAAATCCAGGCCTTATACACGCCCCCTGATCGGTGATTTAACAAATATTAAACTGATAAGAGTAGTACTTACAAACACGCCACTCCTATCTGGTGGCACCTTTGATTGCACGTGCCGTGCCCCAAAATTGAAGTGATACGACCAACAAAGTATCTTTTTCCATCTCCCGGTTCTAAAAATCCAGGCCTTACACACGCCCCCTGATAGGTGCTATAACAGGTATTAAACTGATAAGAGTAGTACTTACAAACATGCCACTCCTATATGGTGGCACCTTTGATTGCACGCGCCGTGCCCCAAATTTGAAGTGATACGACCAACCAAGTATCTTTTTCCATCTCCCGGTTCCAAAAATCCAGGCCTTATACACACCCCTGATCGGTGATGTAACAAATATTAAACTGATAAGAGTAGTACTTACAAACACGCCACTCCTATCTGGTGGCACCTTTGATTGCACGTGCCGTGCCCCAAAATTGAAGTGATACGACCAACAAAGCATCTTTTTCCATCTCCCGGTTCTAAAAATCCAGGCCTTATACACGCCCCCTGATAGGTGCTGTAACAGGTATTAAACTGATAAGAGTAGTACTTACAAACACACCACTCCTATCTGGTGGCATCTTTGATTGCACGCGCTGTGCCCCAAATTTGAAGTGATACGACCAACCAAGTATCTTTTTCCATCTCCCGGTTCCAAAAATCCAGGCCTTATACACGCCCCCTAATAGGTGCTGTAACAGGTATTAAACTGATAAGAGTAGTACTTACAAACACACCACTCCTATCTGGTGGCACCTTTGATTGCACGTGCCGTGCCCCAAAATTGAAGTGATACGACCAACAAAGCATCTTTTTCCATCTCCCGGTTCTAAAAATCCAGGCCTTATACACGCCCCCTGATAGGTGCTGTAACAGGTATTAAACTGATAAGAGTAGTACTTACAAACACACCACTCCTATCTGGTGGCACCTTTGATTGCACGCGCTGTGCCCCAAATTTGAAGTGATACGACCAACCAAGTATCTTTTTCCATCTCCCGGTTCCAAAAATCCAGGCCTTATACACGCCCCCTAATAGGTGCTGTAACAGGTATTAAACTGATAAGAGTAGTACTTACAAACACACCACTCCTATCTGGTGGCACATTTGATTGCACGTGCCGTGCCCCAAAATTGAAGTGATACGACCAACAAAGCATCTTTTTCCATCTCCCGGTTCTAAAAATCCAGGCCTCATACATGCCCCCTGATAGGTGCTGTAACAGGTATTAAACTGATAAGAGTAGTACTTACAAACACGCCACTCCTATAGGGTGGCACCTTTGATTGCACGCGCCGTGCCCCAAATTTGAAGTTATACGACCAACAAAGTATCTTTTTCCATCTCCCGGTTCCAAAAATCCAGGCCTTATACACGCCCCCTGATAGGTGACGTAACAAGTATTAAACTGATAAGAGTAGTACTTACAAACACACCACTCCTATCTGGTGGCAACTTTGATTGCACGTGCCGTGCCCCAAAATTGAAGTGATACGACCAACCAAGCATATTTTTCCATCTCCCGGTTCCAAAAATCCAGGCCTTATACACGCCCCTTGATAGGTGACGTAACAGGTATTAAACTGATATTAAACTGTACTACTTAACACACCTTATAATAATGCAGAGAGAGGCAACGCAGTGAGAGGAGTCTGAAGAAGAGGAGTCAGAGGAGGAAGGTGGCTTTGAGGAGGTGGAAGACCAAACACAGCAGGCGTCCCAGGGGGCTTGTTGTCACCTTTCGGGGACCCTTGGTGGCTGGGTGGAGGAAGAGACCTTCAATGACATCAGTGAGGACAAGGAACGGGACATGGCTAGCTTGGTATCCAACCTTGTGCAAATGGGGAGTTTGCGGTTGTGCAAATGGACTGTTTGCGGTTGTTTGCGGTGCATTAAACGGGGAGATTGGTCTGTTACTGTGAAACGGGCCTAACCCTTACACTACCTGATCGATACAACATCATACCTGATGTTTTAAAGCACGTTATTCCAAACAATTTAGGAATGTTAGGTAATTTATGCCCTTTATGGCTTAAAACCAGACTCTGCATCAACTATGTAATTTTCCGTGGGAGTTTTGCCATGGATCCCCCTCCGGCATGCCACAGTGCAGATGTTAGTCCCGTTGAAACAACTTTCCCATCACTATTGTGGCCAGAAAGAGTCCCTGTGGGTTTTAAACTGCCCATTGAAGTCTATGGCAGTTCGCCGGGTTCGCCGGTTCGCGAACATTTGCGGCGGTTCGCAAACCGAAAATGTTATGTTCGCGACATCACTAATTGCAACTTATTCATTAAAGCATTGAAACTGTGTCTATGTTTCTAATTGAACTGGATTATTGCTATGTGCACGTGCATCAGTTGTGGTTACCTCATTTGTGGTTACCTCATTTATGAATGGTGCCAACAGTCCATGATTTCATTATCTGTCTGCTTGCGCATTCAGGTTCTTTGTGATTAAGCCCATGAATGAACATATTTGTGTGATTCACCTGAATGGTTCTTGAAGATATTATATGATATTATATTGCACATTTTGAATGTCAGGATTCCCATAGATTAAGGTAGTGTTTTTTTTGCTCTTTTATTGTTCATTTAGATGTTTTGTATGAGTAGACCGTGTTTTTTTCTAGGATATTGGGTCTGTAGGTGCATTCAGTAATCCTTACATGTCACGGGTTAAGCTGCTGCTATGGGTGGTTCATCTTACACTTAAAATGTATGCTCATTAGTACCTACAGAGCTTCATGGGCACACATATCATTTGGCCAGATTGCTTACAGGGGCTATTTAATGGCACATTAGATAAAACCATAGAGTACTATACAGGCCACATGTAGATTTAGTCACATGTACAATGTAGGTGTACTAATGGGTCAAAACACAGCTAAAAATATGATGTAGGTCATCTAATTATCAGAGTTATCAGATCTGTTTACAATAAAAATAATTATCTGCTTCTCTCCCCTACAACTTAGGATCCCCCTTTACTCCAGGCTGTTGCTCATAATAGTGGGCCCCTACCCTGTAGTGCCCCAGTGTTTTGCACCTTCTGCTGCTGCATTGTCTCATCCACTGCTAACATGAACTGTAAACAGGCTCCTATCATGTTGTAAACTGAGCTTGCCCAGCTGCGTAGGTGGCTCTGGCCATGGTCCCACTAACCAGTGACATTCTCTCTATTAAACAGTTGGAAGCACAAGCTTAACAAGATGGAGGAGTTTATAAGTGAGGAAGAATATAAGGAGAAAATGGCAGGACCTATAATAAGCATTATGAGTGGCAAGCAGGTAACGTAAGGTAGCTCAAAATATTTAATATAAATGTTTACAAAATGTAAAAAAAACAGATTTATGTGTTCATTTCATAACTTTCTGCTCTAGATAATTCTGTAGGCTATAAGACAAATAACAGTGATATATTGAGTATATATGCTTTTTACTTGGTGAAACTTAATTTAAAATGACTTGTACATCTGAGGTTGACAATTGCAGTTTACAAATAAGCTCTTACTAATATATTAACTATTATATAGTTTTTGTTTTTCTCTTTTTATAGACTACAGCATACTAGTGTGGTGGATTTTTACATTTTATGTATTCACCAACACTGCACAGAAGCAGCTCTCACAAAAAAAAATAATTACTTGCTGACCGCCAACTCAAACAAATATTTTTCCATTCTAATTCCCTTGGATCTCTCTGCTGCCCTTGATACAGTTGATCACACTCTTTGTATCCAAACTCTAAGCTCTCTTGGCATTCATGACACTGTTCTTTCTTGGTTCACATCTCATCTAGAAAATTGAACATTTAGTGTATCCTTCTCTGGTGCATATCTACTTCGCCTTGCCCTCTGACTGTCGGTGTACGCCAGGGGTTGTTAACCTTTTAATAACTACCACCCACTATTGATGGTAAAATGTCCTTACCGCCCACCGGTGGCGCATTAACTCAATTTACCTTCTTGCGTTTCTGGTTACATAAATCATATGACCCTAGCTATGTATCATCCTGTCTATGATTGACTGCTGTCCCTAGTCTATCACATAAGCTCTCCGACCAGACAAGTGTGGTGTTGCGGGTCTCTGGCATGTGACACAACTGGTCAGCGATGGCACATAATGCTTACCCTGCCGACCATCATAAAAGCTTGAATCACACTCTAATTGGCAGTAGGGACCAGGTTGACTACCACTGGTGTACCCAAAGGTTCAGAGTTAGGCATCTTATTTTTCCAGCTATAGATCCTCCCTTGGTACCCAAATAAAATATTTTGGATTTTAGTATTTTCTATATGCAGATAACTCTCAAATCTACCTCTCAGCATCATATATATCCCTCTTTGTTCTAGCTCAAGCTTTCAACTGCACCTCTAGCATATCCTCCTGGATGTCTGCCTGTGAACTTAAACGCAACATGTCAAAGACTGAGCTCATTATCTTCCCACCCTCTTGCATAGCGTCCACTCCTCACATATCTCTCACTATTAACAATGCCATCATCACGCCCACCTCCCAGGCCTGCTGTCTCTGGGTTCTACTGGATCCTGCCTCTTTTTCATTCCTCATATTCAATCAATCATAAATCTCATCATTTACACCTAAAAAACATTTTCAAACTATGTCACTATCTTGCACACGACACACTGAAAATTCTTATTTACTCTCTCATCATATCTCACCTCAACTACTGCAATTCTCTCCTGCTGGTCTCTCCATCACTTATCTCTCTCCACTCCAATCTATATTGAAAACCATCGCTAGACTCATATACCATGCTCACTCCACTGGCTTCCCATAGCCTCCAGAATAAAATTTTAAATAATGACCCTAATGTATAAATCACTTAACAACAGTGCACCCCTTATATCTCTGATCTTGTCTCTAAATACTCTCCCAACCACCTCTTCACTCTGCTAATGTTCTTCCTTTATCCACTTCTCTTGTCACCACCGCTCACTCCTGTCTTCAGGACTTTTCACATGCTGCCCCTATTCTAATATTGTATGTTGAATTTTGTCAAAAAACAAACTAAATGGCCTCCTATGGAGCACATCTAAAAAAAGGGGTGCTTGCATTTCTGGTAGCATGATGGAGCTTTGCAATCTACTCTCTACTCTCACTCTCAGGTGAGAAAACACAGAGAGACAGTAACAACCAATCAGAGGCAGCACTATGAGATGTGTAGAATGGAAAATTATAAATAATGTTTTTTAACTAGTCAGAAGCCCAAATGCTTCGAGCTGTTCTTCAATTGGAGGGAATTACTCTGTCAAATGTCCTCCTTTAAAGGGACAACTCCAAATTCCTCTTATCTAATCTTTCTCTCTGTCTATATCTTTGTACAGCAAATACTGTGCACATAGTAAGTGTCTATAGTAAGTTATACAGCTCAGAAAATGTGTTCAGCCTTGGTAAATATTAATCATGTGTAAATATTGGTAATATTATCAAACAGTGTGTCTATTTGCAAGAATGGATTTCTGTCTTCTGCTACTTGAAGTGTTGGCACAACCTCGAGTTACTGGTGTTATCAACACAAAGAAGTTTGGTCAAAAGTGATTGAGGGCAAATATGTAATAATGGCATTGGCTGTTTACTTGTGAAACTGATAGATCTATCTAACCTGACCAATGTTATAGCTAATACGTTTGGTTTAATTAATTCTCCTGATAACCTCATGTACTGTATGCCCAAAACATAGATTAATTGATTTACTTTGTTTGTCCCTATCTCTTCCATCTGCAAAAAAAGGATAGTAAAGGAATTCAAACATGTCTGGGATACTTACTGGAGTAGTAAACCCAAATGGTAACATGGCACTGGAACTGTATAGATGCTAATAAACATACTGTATATGTCTTGCCACATCCAGTGTTTAAAAATTAACTGTGTACTTCCTACCATATCACTAAACTTAATGAGTCCTCATACTATTTTTCATACTACTGCTATTAAGTTAGTTATTTACATTTGTAGTTTACAATATGTTCTTTTGAAGAAAAAAAAACTAAACTTAGAATTAATAATTCAACTCTACTCCCAGGACAGGAAGCATTTGGCGGATCTACCGTCGGTGCACCTAGGGCAATGCATTGGCGCTTATCTCTGGGGGGCCCCATTGCTGCAGTTCCCCTTAAGCTAATTCTAGAGTTACCATGTTAATACATTCCAAACGGGAAAAGGTTTAGATAATTAACCTTGAATGGTTAGAGGCAAAGTCAGTAAAGTTATATAGCGCATTAGAAGGTAGACAGGCTACAATGTTCAGTGCTGTTTGTTCAGATGTTAGATTAATTGTGATTATTCTTGTAAAATTTCTCACAAGTACTTTCCTCCTAATGAGGGCTTTTTAAGACTGCAAAGGTCATGTTCAGCCCTCTGGCTCCCTAGTGCCCATATAAATGGATGGAGGAAACAGGTTGTTATATGTTGACATTTTTGTTGATTTGTTTTGGTTGCTCCCCCCCCCCCTCCCCGCCTTATTTTTTTTATCCATGCAGCTTTCCAATCTTATTGGACATGTGAGCAAGAAGGCCGAGATCCTGACTCTCTATCAGCATGGGCCTGTCAACTTCTGAGAGAGGTGAGGGGTGACATAGAGCTATGGTCAGACTCGCTACATAGACATCATGACTGACCAAATCTTTACCTTTATATGTCACAATTTTTAAGGGGATTTCACATACAATTTAAAAGACAAAAGGCATCTATTTAGTGTAAAACATCTTAAGCCCTTGGTAATATTTATGTAAGAAACACACTTTGTCCATAACAGGGTGTCGAAATATTTGCATAAACATTACCTTGCATTTGTTGCATCCAGCCAACCTACAAAACGTGCAGGGATGGCGATCCTTTTACATAAAAACTTCCCCTTTGTAATTGAACACAGCAAGAATGATATGGATGGAAACTTTATAATTCTCACAGGGACGAGGCTGCCTCACAGAACATTAATAGCAATGCTTAGACACATTAAATCCCAAGATCTAGGGAACATAATATTAGGGGGTGATTTTAACTTGATGCGAAACCCTATTTTAGATAGGTCCGGAATACAGAGAGATAGTCGGTTCTCTAACAGGCTCAAGTAAATCCAAACACTTTTAAATGAGTTGCACCTGGTGGACGCCTGGAGATTAATGCACACAATGGAGAGGCAATACACTTTCTATTCACAGGTACATAGGACTTACTCCAGAACCGATAACTTTTTAATTGATGCAGCCTTTACCGATTATATTGCCAAGGCGGAAATCCATGCGTCACCTTGGTCAGATCACTCAGTGATCAGTTTATCCTTAGAATTAGGTTTGGGGTCTATGCCTCCTCCTGTGTGGCACTTGAATGAGATGCTAGTGTCAAACCTGGAGTATGGGGATCAGATTGCCCGAGAGATTGAATTATTTTTCTCTGCAAATGGTGCGCCGGAATCTGATGAAGGTTGGACATGGGTGGCTCATAAAGCCTACATTAGTGGACTTTGCATCAAACTGGCCTCTTCATACACAATGCAACAGAGACACAAAGTGATGTCTTTACAGAAAACCTTGTGGGACTTAGGGAGGAGAGATCAACAGAAACCCACAGGGTTCACACGGGAAGAGATCGAGTAAACAAGATTGGAACTTAGCATTAGCTGATCACACAGAAAAGGCAATGAGGTGGACCCAACATACATTTTACTCGAAAGCTAAAAATTTAGATTCCCTACTCGTTAGAATTTTTGTAAAAAAATCTATCCAATCTAAAAAAATTCAGATTAGAAATAATGGGGGTGGGGGTGGGGGGAAATAACCAATAGCCCAAATGAGATTCAAAAGATATTTGTGGAATTTTTTTCAGAAACTTTATGCTTCCATAGCGAAAGCAGCACAAAGGCAAATAACCCAATTTCTAAATGCATGCGATCTTCCCTCTCTAACTGCCGAAGAGCAAGAATCCCTAGGGACCAGAACAACAGAAGAGGAGGTAAAAAAGATGATTCAGACTTTAAAAATGGGCAAAGCACCGGGACCGGATGGATACACAAATCTGTATTATACTAAATATATAGATATCCTTTCCCCCTATTTTGTCAAACTTTGTAATCAAGCAGAAATGTTTTTTTTTTCCAAAAGAGGACAGGGAATCCTTGGAAGTAAAGAATTCTAGACCAATCTCATTACTAAATGGGGACCTTAATATTCTTCCGAAGCTTACGGCTAATTGAATAGCGAGGTTTTTACCTCACCTGATACATAAAGACCAGGTGGGATTCATACCACATAGACAAGCGAGAGATAATGTGCATAGGGTAATGTATGTGTTACATCAGGCCAACTTGTATAAAATTCCCACTTGCTTACTAGCCTTAGATATTAAAAATATATTTGATTCCTTGAAGTGGTCCTATTTACGGATGGTGCTGGTGCAATTCCGTTTTCCTTAGCAGTTCATTAACTTAATAATTATTATTATAACTCTCCCAGGGCCCTATTAAAATTGACAGGTGATTCAAAGCATATATTACTATACAGAGGGGAACCAGGCAGGGTTGTCCTATCTCCCCCCTATTGTTTGCCCTGGCAATCAAGCCCCTAGTGAAGGAAATAAGGTGCAACTAGAATATTAAGGGTATAAAGATAGGTTCTCATAATCTTAAATGCTGCTTATTTGCAAATGATTTCTTGTGTTCCCCTACAGAACCGACTATGTCTGTTCCTATGTTAATACAAATTATGAACGAATTTGGAGAATTTACGGGTCTAAAGATCAATGTAGAAAAATCAGACGCGCTAGGAATCAGGATGCGTCAACAGGATATTGATGCTTTAGGTAAAGAATTTAAATTTTTATGGTCGCAGTCACATATAAGACATTTAGGGGTTAATTTCACTAACAAAGTATCAGACTTTTAAAGGCTAAATTACCCGGGGCTCTTTAAAGAACTGAGATTAAACATACTAAGATGGTGCAAAATCTAAATTATGGATAGATTCCAAAAGTTAGTCTTTTATTTGCGGGAATAAAAGGCACCGTATTGCTAGAAAAGTGATGTTTCAACATGGAAGGGGGGTTATCATGCCAAAACTTTAAGCTATATTTCAAAGCAGCCAATTATCATTTCTGCCCTTGGCTCATTCCACCACCCATCAACCACTATGTGTATTGCTAGAGAACCTGGACATTCGCCCATACTCATGGCACTCCATTATTTGGATCCCCAAACCCTTAACTGATATAAAGCATAGTATGAACCCGATTATAAAGCAGACCCTTGAACTATGGGGGTGGGCCAATGGTCATCCCACACCCAGAGTTCACAACACCACTGTCTGTAAATTTGACGGCTTGGTGGAAAACAAAGGGTTTGTTAAGGTGTTGGGGTGGCTGGGAGATATTGTTTGATTGATTAAGGCACAGCCTCAGCATCCCTCTAGAGGAACACTATACTTATATAGGAATAAATAATTTCATTAAGAGGCTGGTAAATATTGCAGGTGGACTAAAGGTCAACTGGTTTATTAAGTTATGTGACTCCCTCCCACTATACGTTTATTGTATGAAACTTTTAATCAAACCCGACAAAAAACGAAATATATGTTAATGTGGGAAGAGCACATTGGTCATGATGTTGACTAGGGGGAGTGGAGTAGGAGTAGGATCTGGTGCACCCTCGCTAAAGGGTCATTAAATTTGAGTTCATTAGAGACCTCCATTAAAGTGTTGCATAGAGTGTACGCTACTCCTGAGAAACTATTTATAACAAACCCAAACTGCTTTAGGGGGTGGCCTGATCCTTTACACACATTTGATGGGCTTGTCCAACAGTACACAAGTTGTGGGGTGAGGTTACAGCCATATCCTCCTCTATATTAGACAGTAAGAACTCAGCAAATATTAAAAGATGCCTTTTTGGGTTCTCTCCTGAAATAATTGTTTGCTTGTGAAATAAACTGTTACAGTTTCTAATGATGACGGAGAAAAGCCATGTGGCCAAGCAATGGAGATCTGAAACGTTAACATTAAAACCGGTCATAAATAAGGTAAATTACATATTCATAAATCAGAGGATGTCTCATTTACTAAATTATTCGATTTTATGGAATCTCTGAATGGAGGCGAGTGGAGGTCGGGATCTTGGCATGATGAGGAGAGAGAGGAAAGATACCAGGTAATGGTGTGCATGGCAAATGTAAACTTAAAAGCTCAATAATTATTAAACCAAGAGCTGCAACAATGCCATCATCACTCCCACCTCCCATTGTCTTGGAGTTTTACTGGACCCTGCCCTCTCTTTCATCCCTCACATACAGTCACTAACAAAATCTTGCCTTCTCCATCTAAAAAACATTTCCAAAATACGCCACTACCTTACACAAGACACAACTAAGATTCTAATACACACTCTCATCATTTCTAGTCTTGACTAATGCAACTCGCTTGTCGCTGGCCTGCCCCTCACCCGTCTTTCCCCACTTAAATCCACAATGAATGTCTCTGGTAGATTCATCTTTCATACACAACGTTCAGTGTTGGCAGCACCTCTCTGTCAATCACTCCACTGGACCTTAACTTACAAAGCCCTCAACAACAGTGTACCCCCATACATCTCTGCTCTCATTTCCAAATACTCCCCTACCCGCCCTCCTGGTTCTGCTAACGACCTTCTTCTTTCTACCAGTCTTGTCACCTCCTCTCACTCCTGACTTCAGGACTTTTCCTGTGCTGCCCCTATTCTCTGGAACTCCTTGCTTTGCTCCACCAGACTATCTCCCTGCCTCAAAACCTTCAAAACCTCACTAGAATGAATGAAGCTTATCACCTTCCTTCCTAACATACACAACACTTCTCTCACCCTCCTGCACCACACACAAAACCTTTAGATTGTAAGTCTGTGAGTTTTCAGTCTTGCACAGCGCTTTGGGGAAAGCTCTATAGACACTGGATTGTAGGCTCAAAGACATGGCGCTCCATCTTTGTAATGTGATAATATTGAATTTGTCTTTGCCTGGAAATTAACTTATGTATAGGGCTACGGAATTTGTTGGCGGTTATAAATAAACGATAATAACAATAAGTAAAGTTACAATAACTGGAGTTAAGCAGAGTCTAATGGACTCTCACATCAAAATCAGGAGAATAATTGCTGAGATATTCAACATTGCCTGTGCACTGTGATTATGTAAATTAGTTACTCCTGAATATTAATTAACTGCTTTTATGTGCTAATTAAGACCACTGTCTGCTTGTTTCTCTTTGTGGTGTTATTTAAATTATCATGCAGGAAAATCTAAAGTACCCTTATCATGAACTTTAAGCTACAAATTGAGCCACATACCTTTTAACTGTATAGATAAATAGCTAGTACAATGTATAGAGAGTTGTTAATGTTCTTTAAGATAAAACTATCCAGATGACAGAACTCCTTTAAGTGGAGTTAAGTGTAATTAAGCAAATATTAAAACTAAAATACCTTCTACTAAAATAACTACCTTTGTTTTCTATTCAGAATATTTATCTTAAGTGGGGATAACATTTTAACTCCATAAATAGCCCCAACACAATACATAGGCATATAAACTACTGTTTTATGGGATAATGTATTTCAACTCACAGAACTGGAATTTCCCCACTGGCCTAAATTAGCAAAAAGTCTAATCTCCCCTCTTTGAACCAAGAGAAAAACTGGAAATTATCCAAGCTTGAGACAAAACATACCCTTATTTCATCCAACTCTATATCATTAGTCATTAGTCGGCAAGCAATACCATCAAGATGGAAAACGTTTGGCAGTTGTGGCTCAATTACAGGTCTGTGTCCCTCTTGCTTTTGCTGGTATCTTTACTAAATTGGAAGTATGAAATGTGGGTTTTTCCGATTTAATAATATAAATAAAGATAAATTAAATAAAATAAAACATAAAATATTTAGCTGAAATTTGTGTTACTTTTTATTACTCGGATATCTGGTATTTTTCTAGTTGAAGTTGAAAGCTACTTAATTATTTCCGAGATACTTATCAGCAGAGGGAGGAGTACACAAATATATGTAATGCTCAATTTCTCTGGGCTTTAATAAATAAACATTAAATGTTAGCATTTCAGAAGGAAATATCACTCTGTGTGCACAGGACTTAGTTGAATAGGGTTTGGCTGTACACGCCTTGTATTCATTATCAAAACTGTGTAGCCACAAGATCACTTAATACCATGACATAAAAAAATAAGGATATGTTTTCCCAATGTATTAATATTATTATTATTATTATTGTGTATTTTTTACGCGCCAGCATATTCTGTAGCGCTATACATAAGTTATGATCAAGGCAAAACAATATTAACACATGGCCCTGTCTTGAGCTTAGAATCCAGTGTCCATAGAGTTTTTCCCAAAGCACCACGCAAGACTGAAAACTCACAAACTTACAATCTTTAGGATTGTAAAGTATTAAGTAACAGTGAAAATATACGAGATGATGGAAAAGTCCAGAGTTTTTAGGAGTAGCATAGATTTTTTTTTTTTTTAATTTAAATGTAAATTTGTCAATTAAATTTGTATTTTTTAATAATATGCTCAATTCCCATTCTTTGGCTTATTGCCTACACATACACAATGCCTTCTTTTTTAATTTTGCACAGTGGTCCTTTTCTTTTGCACATACATTATTCAAAGTGTAGACTGATTGTCTCTAATTGGAAGAAAAATGCACAATTTCATAAAACTCTTCATATTTCTAACATGAAATAACTACATTGCTGATTAAATAATAATTGTCTATCTGACTAAAAAAAAAGAAAGCTTGTTAGAGCAAAGCCCCAAAATATGACTAATAACCCTATAATACTGAGAGTACTGATAAGATCTACAATCAAATATCACATTTAAGACAGTGTTATAGCCAGTGAATATCACATATATAGTTGTGAGCAGGCGGGTTGTTGCTAATGCGAAGCGAGGGCCTCAGTTGCTGGCATGGAGCGCCTTGCCAGCAACTGTGGAACTCGCAAAATTTACGCACTTACGACAAACAAATACGAAACCCATTATGACCTCGCAAAAATACGACCTTACCGCCCGAAACCCGCGCACATGAAAACATTAAAAACACAATACATACACACAACAAATACATAAAAAGCTTACCTACAGCAAAGGGAGGCACCCAGGACCTCAAAAATTGAAGTTACACCTCAATTTCACTCGAAATAAAGGAGTTTAAACACCCAAAAATCCCCTGATCGAGAGATAAAATGGCCGCCAATAAAAAACTAAAACGAGGCTACAGGACCCTAAACACGCAAAACACCACCAAACAACTACGGATTTTCAGAAAAAGACGTACGAGATCCGTAAACAAGGACGCAACCCGCACGACCCTAAAAACATTAGAAACACAATAAATACACACAACAAACACATACAAAGATTACCCACAGCAAGAAGAGGCACCCATGACCTCTGCAAGTGAAGTTACACCTCCATTTAAGCCGAACAAAACGAAAACGAGGCTAAAGGACCCTAAACACGCAAAACACCACCAAACACATACGGATTTTCCAAAAAAGTCGGACGACATCCGAAAACAAGGACGCAACATCAGCCACAGCTGCGTACCACACATTAGGCGCAATTTTACAACACTAACTTACACAATCCAGAAGTGCACAGCTACCCTAACGAATTTGCCTCCCGCACGCACACTATTACACTGCACACATTCATGACACTTACACAGCAGCTCCACAGCACTGATGCTGCAGCAACATAAAAACAGATTGCCAGCTCTTCAACTCAATGCTTCCTGCATATATTACTTCACAATAGGTAAAGTATCTTAATTTCTTATTTTATTAATTATTCATTGGCATACAAAAAAAAAAACACAACGCTGCTCACAGCACACAAAAAACCA
The DNA here is from genome assembly GCA_027410445.1 of Discoglossus pictus. NCBI lineage: Eukaryota > Metazoa > Chordata > Amphibia > Anura > Alytidae > Discoglossus > Discoglossus pictus. The sequence goes on from CM050174.1 coordinate 63,633,315, forward strand.
AGAGCCTCGAAATGAGCGCTGAAGGATCTTGGAACACCAACAAAATTAATGTCGCACACAAACAACATTACCTGCCGTACAATCTTATTGCCGTAATTTTTTAACGGGCAAGTCGCTAGTTTATATAATAATTAGTAGTAGTAGGTCTGGTTGCTGACATAAAAGAAGCAATGCTGGAAAATCAAAAAAGCATAATCATATATGAATATATATATATATATATATATATATATATATATATACTGTATATATATATATATATATATATATATATATATATATATATATATATATGTGTGTGTGTGTGTTTTTACTGCTCTGTTAATACACAATTAATAATAAATAGTTTGTTTATTTTTTTAACTTTACTAAATCCAAGATAGACTTGTTTAGATAATGATCTCTTAGTGTACCCAAAAATTTGCTTCTCTTGACTGCACTGCTGATCACATTAATTATAAATAATTATATAAAATAATTTTTTAGTACACTAACTTCGACCACTTACTTTGTCATGGGTGTGGCGATCTGCTTTCTTCAGTCAAGCTTGATATGGATGTTATAGCCAAACCTACCCAGCAGATGCACCAGTCCCTTTTAATCTATCAACCTCTTTCTTAAGACATTCTTCTCTTATCTTTGCATCATCTAACTCCTTTAGCTTATTGTTGAGTGTTCTTTAATGGTCGATTTTAGTAGCTTCAAGTTGTATGTTTAATTTCTTCACCTCAGATTCAAGAACACTACACTGTTTGCTTTCTCTTGTAATTTTCTTTTTCAAAGACTAGTTTTCTTGTTCTAACTCTTCAATTGTCTTGTTTTTATTTTCCACTAGCGACTTGCAAGTCAAAAAATGACGGTCAATACAATTATAAGGCTGGAAATGGCTTTTAGTCCTCTGCGCTCATTGCTAACATAAACCTAAAACCTAAACTAACTCCCCTCTACACTAACCTATTAACACCTACACTACCTACCTACACTAGCTACCTACCCCCTAATAAACCCCCACCCCACTAATTACAGAAAATTATAAAACCTAACTCACAAAAAAGAATAAAAGCTAAACCACATAAAATAAAAAAGCCGAATTCACCGAAAATAAAAAAGCTACATTAAAGAAAATAAAAAACATGTACACTACAAAAAATGAAGAAATCTACATTACAGAAAATAAAAAACCTAAGTCACAAAAATAAAAAATCTACATTACAGAAAATAAATTAATCTAAGTTACAAAAAAAAAAGTACATTACAGAAAAAAAACTACATTACACCCCCCCCACAGTACAGAAAAAAAAATACACACCTGAAAAGGAAATACATACACAATACATACAGTACATTACAACACAGTACAAATGAAATAAAATACAATACCTCCATATGTAAAATATATTAAATATACTATTTCAAATACACACATACCCCACTATCTAAAATACATTACATCCTATCTAAAATATACACATACCACACTATCTAAAATACATGAAATACTATACATTTTACTATACTTTTATTTTGTGTAATGCATTTTTTTTATGTTTTGTGACTTAGGTTTTTTATTTTGTATAATGTAGATTTGTTTTTTTCTGTGACTTAGGTTTTTTATTTTGTGTAATGTATTTTTTTTAATTTGTGACTTAGGTTGTTTTATTTTGTATATTGTAGATCTGTTTTTTTCTGTGACTTAATTATTTTTTGTGTTAGCTTTTATTATTTTGTGTAATTAGTGGGGTGGGGGGGTTTATTAGCGGGAAGGTAGGTAGTGTAGGTAGCTAGTGTAGGTGTTCATCGTTTAGTGTAGAGGGGGGTTATTTTAGATTTATTGGTTTATTGGGGGTTATAGTGCACTGTAGTGTTTGTACTTAGTGTCATGAGGGTCCTTGAGGACCGTCATTGTACTAATGTGGTTAATGTTAGGGTTGTAACTGCCCCATAAGGGTTTTTCTATACACTTATGGGGCCCATGGGGTTAAATTGCGGGTTATGAGGGTCTGTATTGACCCCCATAAGTGACAGAGTTAATTAAGGGCTTATGGGGCATCTGTATTGACCCCCATAAGTGACAGGGTTAATGAAGAGCTTATGAGGGTCTGTATTGACCCCCATGAGTGACAGGGTTAATTAAGGGGTTATGGGGGTCTGTATTGACCTCCATTAGTGACAGGGTTAATTAAGGCTTATGGGGGTCTGTATTGACCCCCATGAGAGACAGGGTTAATTAAGGGGTTATGTGGGTCTTCATTGACCCCCATGAGTGAAAGGGTTAATTAAGGCTCATGCTGGTCTGTATTGACCCCAATGAGTGACATGGTTATTTAGGGGCTCATGGGGCTCTGTATTGAGCCACATGAGTGATAGGGTTGATTTTTATCTTTATCCTTTATGGTCCTTTAAGGACCCGCGTGGTGGAAAATTTGAATTTGGTTTTCAGCGGGGGTCCCCGATCGCATGTGATCGGGGACCCCCACTGCAAGGGTTAATGTGGGGTTAATGTGAGGACCCCCATCACTGTGGGGTTAAGGTTAGGTGCCGGTGGGGGTAGTTACAGTCCCCCTGCTGGCGGGCCTAAGTGTTTGTGTGGTGCAGGCCCTTTAAGGAGCCGCTAGAGGGAATTTAGAGGTTTTAAATGCAGGGAGGGACACTTGTACGTGTTTAGCAGTGTTTTCCTGGGTCCTGGGTCGTGGAGCCTCGTCTTTTTTCGGCGGCCATTTTTTTCTTGCTTAGGTGATTTTCGAGTGGCTAAAGGGGGTAAATTGGGGTTAAATTGGCATTCAACCCTAAATTCTAGAGGTCCTGGCTGTGCCCCTGTGCTGTCTTTTTTGTTATTAATATTGTGTTTTTGTGTGTGTTTTCATGGTTTTGTGTTTGTGTGGTTACGTGTGTTTTACGACCTCGTGAATTTTATTTTTTCTAAGTCCCACGGGTCGTAATTTTGGGTTGCAGAGTATTTTTTTTAAGTGCCTTTGGTCGTAATTATGTGCCACAGGCAGCAGGCAATGAAGGAGAGGAGAAGGGGATGAGAGACACAGGGAAGAGAGAGACACAGGAAGAGAGACACAGGGGAAGAGAGAGACACAGGGGAAGAGAGACACAGGGGAAGAGAGACACAGGGTAAGGACAGGAGGAGGGGAAGAGAGACACAGGGGAAAGAATGGAGGAGGGGAAGAGACACACATGGGAAGGGGAGGAAGAGAGAGACAGGGCAAGGAGAGAAGGAGGGGAAGAGAGACACAGGGAAAGAGAGGAGGAGCGGAAGGAGCGGAAGAGACACACATGGGAAGGAGAGGAAGAGGAGGGGAAGAGACATACAGGGAAAGAGAGGAGGAGGGGAAGAGACACACATGGAAAGGGGAGGAAGAGAGACAAAGGGTAAGGAGAGAAGGAGGGGAAGAGAGACACAGGGTAGGGAGAGGAGGAGGGGAAGAGAGACACAGGGGAAGGAGAGGAGGAGGGGAAGAGAGACACAGGGTAAGGAGAGGAGGAGGAAGAGAGACACAGGGTAAGGAGAGGAGGAGGGGAAGAGAGGCACAGGGTAAGGAGAGGAGGAGGGGAAGAGAGACCCAGGGTAGGGTGAGGAGAAGGGGAAGAGAGACACAGGGTAAGGAGAGGAGGAGGGGAAGAGAGACACAGGGTAAGGATAGGAGGAGGGAAGAGAGACACAGGGTAAGGAGGGGAAGAGGGGAAGAGAGACACAGGGTAAGTAGAGGAGGAGGGGAAGAGAGACACAGGGTGGGGAGAGGAGGAGGGAAGAGAGACACAGGGTAAGGAGAGGAAGAGGGGAAGAGAGACACAGGGTAAGGAGAGGAGGAGGAAAGAGAGACACATGGTAAGGAGAGGCGGAGAGAAGAGAGACACACGGTAAGGAGAGGAATAGGAGAAGAGAGACACAGGGTAAGGAAAGGAGGAGGGGAAGAGAGACACAGGGCATGGAGAGGAGGACGAGAAGAGAGACACAGGAGAAAGAGAGGAGGAGGGGAAGAGACACACAGGGGAAGGAGAGGAGATGGGGAAGAGACACACATGGGAAGGGGAGGAAGAGAGACACAGGGGAAGGAGAGAAGGAGGGGAAGAGAGACACAGGATAGGGAGAGGAGGAGGGGAAGAGAGACACAGGGTAAGGAGAGGAAGAGGGGAAGAGAGACACAGGGTAAGGAGAGGAGGAGGGGAAGAGAGATACAGGGTAAGGAGAGGAAGAGGGGAAGAGAGACACAGGGTAAGGAGAGGAGGAGGGGAAGAGAGACCCAGGGTGGGGAGAGAAGGAGGGGAAGAGAGACACAGGGTAGGGAGAGGAGGAGGGGAAGAGAGACACAGAGTAAGGAGAGGAGGAGGGAAGAGAGACACAAGGTAAGGAGAGGAAGAGGGGAAGAGAGACACAGGGTAAGGAGAGGAGGAGGGGAAGAGAGACACAGGGTAGGGAGAGGAGGAGGGGAAGAGAGACACAGGATAAGGAGAGGAGGAGGGAAGAGAGACACAGGGTAAGGAGAGGAGGAGGGAAGAGAGACACAGGGTTAGGAGAGGAAGAGGGGAAGAGAGACACAGGGTAAGGAGAGGAGGAGGGGAAGAGAGACACAGGGTAGGGAGAGGAGGAGGGGAAGAGAGACAGGGTAGGGAGAGGAGGAGGGGAAGAGAGACACAGGATAAGGAGAGGAGGAGGGAAGAGAGACACAGGGTAAGGAGAGGAGGAGGGAAGAGAGACACAGGGTTAGGAGAGAAAGAGGGGATGAGAGACACAGGGAAGAGAGAGACACAGGAAGAGAGACACAGGGGAAGAGAGAGACACAGGGGAAGAGAGACACAGGGGAAGAGAGACACAGGGTAAGGACAGGAGGAGGGGAAGAGAGACACAGGGAAAAGAATGGAGGAGGGGAAGAGACACACATGGGAAGGGGAGGAAGAGAGAGACAGGGCAAGGAGAGAAGGAGGGGAAGAGAGACACAGGGAAAGAGAGGAGGAGCGGAAGAGACACACATGGGAAGGAGAGGAAGAGGAGGGGAAGAGACATACAGGGAAAGAGAGGAGGAGGGGAAGAGACACACATGGAAAGGGGAGGAAGAGAGACAAAGGGTAAGGAGAGAAGGAGGGGAAGAGAGACACAGGGTAGGGAGAGGAGGAGGGGAAGAGAGACACAGGGGAAGGAGAGGAGGAGGGGAAGAGAGACACAGGGTAAGGAGAGGAGGAGGAAGAGAGACACAGGGAAAGGAGAGGAAGAGGGGAAGAGAGGCACAGGGTAAGGAGAGGCGGAGGGGAAGAGAGACCCAGGGTAGGGTGAGGAGAAGGGGAAGAGAGACACAGGGTAAGGAGAGGAGGAGGGGAAGAGAGACACAGGGTAAGGATAGGAGGAGGATAGAGAGACACAGGGTAAGGAGGGGAAGAGGGGAAGAGAGACACAGGGTAAGTAGAGGAGGAGGGGAAGAGAGACACAGGGTGGGGAGAGGAGGAGGGAAGAGAGACACAGGGTAAGGAGAGGAAGAGGGGAAGAGAGACACAGGGTTAGGAGAGAAAGAGGGGAAGAGAGACACAGGGTAAGGATAGGAGAAGGGGAAGAGAGACACATGGTATGGAGAGGAAGAGGAGAAGAGAAACACAGGGTAAGGAGAGCAGGAGGGGAAGAGAGACACAGGGTATGGAGAGGAGAAGGGGAAGAGAGACACAGGAGAAAGAGTGGAGGAGGGAAAGAGACACACATTGGAAGGAGAGGAGATGGGGAAGAGACACACATGGGAAGGGGAGGAAGAGAGACACAGGGCAAGGAGAGAAGGAGGGGAAGAGAGACACAGGGTAGGGAGAGGAGGAGGGGAAGAGAGACACACGGTAAGGAGAGGAAGAGGGGAAGAGAGACACATGGTAAGGAGAGGAGGAGGGAAGAGAGACACAGGGTCACCGGGTAAGGAGAGGCGGAGAGAAGAGAGACACAGGGTAAGGAGAGGAAGAGGAGAAGAGAGACACAGGGTAAGGAGAGGAGGAGGTGAAGAGAGACACAGGGTATGGAGAGGAGGAGGAGAAGAGAGACACAGGGTAAGGAGAGGAGGAGGAAAGAGAGACTCAGGGTAAGGAGAGAAAGAGGGGAAGAGAGGCACAGGGTAAGGAGAGGAGGAGGGGAAGAGACACACATGGGAAGGAGAGGAAGAGGAGGGGAAGAGACATACAGGGAAGGAGAGGAGGAGGGGAAGAGACACACATGGAAAGGGGAGGAAGAGAGACAAAGGGTAAGGAGAGATGGAGGGGAAGAGAGACACAGGGTAGGGAGAGGAGGAGGGGAAGAGAGACACAGGGGAAGGAGAGGAGGAGGGGAAGAGAGACACAGGGTAAGGAGAGGAGGAGGAAAGAGAGACACAGGGTAAGGAGAGGAAGAGGGGAAGAGAGGCAAAGGGTAAGGAGAGGAGGAGGGGAAGAGAGACACAGGGAAAGAGAGGAGGAGCGGAAGAGACACACATGGGAAGGAGAGGAAGAGGAGGGGAAGAGACATACAGGGAAGGAGAGGAGGAGGGGAAGAGACACACATGGGAAGGAGAGGAAGAGGAGGGGAAGAGACATACAGGGAAGGAGAGGAGGAGGGGAAGAGACACACATGGAAAGGGGAGGAAGAGAGACAAAGGGTAAGGAGAGACGGAGGGGAAGAGAGACACAGGGTAGGGAGAGGAGGAGGGGAAGAGAGACACAGGGAAAGAGAGGAGGAGCGGAAGAGACACACATGGGAAGGAGAGGAAGAGGAGGGGAAGAGACATACAGGGAAGGAGAGGAGGAGGGGAAGAGACACACATGGAAAGGGGAGGAAGAGAGACAAAGGGTAAGGAGAGACGGAGGGGAAGAGAGACACAGGGTAGGGAGAGGAGGAGGGGAAGAGAGACACAGGGGAAGGAGAGGAGGAGGGGAAGAAAGACACAGGGTAAGGAGAGGAGGAGGAAAGAGAGACACAGGGTAAGGAGAGGAAGAGGGGAAGAGAGGCACAGGGTAAGGAGAGGAGGAGGGGAAGAGAGACCCAGGGTAGGGAGAGGAGAAGGGGAAGAGAGACACAGGGTAAGGAGAGGAGGAGGGGAAGAGAGACACAGGGTAAGGATAGGAGGAGGGAAGAGAGACACAGAATAAGGAGAGGAGGAGGGAAGAGAGACACAGGGTAGGGAGAGGAGGAGGGGAAGAGAGACACAGGAGGAGGAGGGGAAGAGAGACACAGGGTAAGGAGAGGAGGAGGAAAGAGAGACACAGGGTAAGGAGAGGAAGAGGGGAAGAGAGGCACAGGGTAAGGAGAGGAGGAGGGGAAGAGAGACCCAGGGTAGGGAGAGGAGAAGGGGAAGAGAGACACAGGGTAAGGAGAGGAGGAGGGGAAGAGAGACACAGGGTAAGGATAGGAGGAGGGAAGAGAGACACAGAATAAGGAGAGGAGGAGGGAAGAGAGACACAGGGTAAGGAGGGGAAGAGGGGAAGAGAGACACAGGGGAAGGAGAGGAGGAGGGGAAGAGAGACACAGGGTAAGGAGAGGAGGAGGAAGAGAGACACAGGGAAAGGAGAGGAAGAGGGGAAGAGAGGCACAGGGTAAGGAGAGGCGGAGGGGAAGAGAGACCCAGGGTAGGGTGAGGAGAAGGGGAAGAGAGACACAGGGTAAGGAGAGGAGGAGGGGAAGAGAGACACAGGGTAAGGATAGGAGGAGGATAGAGAGACACAGGGTAAGGAGGGGAAGAGGGGAAGAGAGACACAGGGTAAGGAGAGGAGGAGGGGAAGAGAGACACAGGGTGGGGAGAGGAGGAGGGAAGAGAGACACAGGGTAAGGAGAGGAAGAGGGGAAGAGAGACACAGGGTTAGGAGAGAAAGAGGGGAAGAGAGACACAGGGTAAGGATAGGAGAAGGGGAAGAGAGACACATGGTATGGAGAGGAAGAGGAGAAGAGAAACACAGGGTAAGGAGAGCAGGAGGGGAAGAGAGACACAGGGTATGGAGAGGAGAAGGGGAAGAGAGACACAGGAGAAAGAGTGGAGGAGGGAAAGAGACACACATTGGAAGGAGAGGAGATGGGGAAGAGACACACATGGGAAGGGGAGGAAGAGAGACACAGGGCAAGGAGAGAAGGAGGGGAAGAGAGACACAGGGTAGGGAGAGGAGGAGGGGAAGAGAGACACACGGTAAGGAGAGGAAGAGGGGAAGAGAGACACATGGTAAGGAGAGGAGGAGGGAAGAGAGACACAGGGTCACCGGGTAAGGAGAGGCGGAGAGAAGAGAGACACAGGGTAAGGAGAGGAAGAGGAGAAGAGAGACACAGGGTAAGGAGAGGAGGAGGTGAAGAGAGACACAGGGTATGGAGAGGAGGAGGAGAAGAGAGACACAGGGTAAGGAGAGGAGGAGGAAAGAGAGACTCAGGGTAAGGAGAGAAAGAGGGGAAGAGAGGCACAGGGTAAGGAGAGGAGGAGGGGAAGAGACACACATGGGAAGGAGAGGAAGAGGAGGGGAAGAGACATACAGGGAAGGAGAGGAGGAGGGGAAGAGACACACATGGAAAGGGGAGGAAGAGAGACAAAGGGTAAGGAGAGATGGAGGGGAAGAGAGACACAGGGTAGGGAGAGGAGGAGGGGAAGAGAGACACAGGGGAAGGAGAGGAGGAGGGGAAGAGAGACACAGGGTAAGGAGAGGAGGAGGAAAGAGAGACACAGGGTAAGGAGAGGAAGAGGGGAAGAGAGGCAAAGGGTAAGGAGAGGAGGAGGGGAAGAGAGACACAGGGAAAGAGAGGAGGAGCGGAAGAGACACACATGGGAAGGAGAGGAAGAGGAGGGGAAGAGACATACAGGGAAGGAGAGGAGGAGGGGAAGAGACACACATGGGAAGGAGAGGAAGAGGAGGGGAAGAGACATACAGGGAAGGAGAGGAGGAGGGGAAGAGACACACATGGAAAGGGGAGGAAGAGAGACAAAGGGTAAGGAGAGACGGAGGGGAAGAGAGACACAGGGTAGGGAGAGGAGGAGGGGAAGAGAGACACAGGGAAAGAGAGGAGGAGCGGAAGAGACACACATGGGAAGGAGAGGAAGAGGAGGGGAAGAGACATACAGGGAAGGAGAGGAGGAGGGGAAGAGACACACATGGAAAGGGGAGGAAGAGAGACAAAGGGTAAGGAGAGACGGAGGGGAAGAGAGACACAGGGTAGGGAGAGGAGGAGGGGAAGAGAGACACAGGGGAAGGAGAGGAGGAGGGGAAGAAAGACACAGGGTAAGGAGAGGAGGAGGAAAGAGAGACACAGGGTAAGGAGAGGAAGAGGGGAAGAGAGACACAGGGTAAGGAGAGGAGGAGGGGAAGAGAGACCCAGGGTAGGGAGAGGAGAAGGGGAAGAGAGACACAGGGTAAGGAGAGGAGGAGGGGAAGAGAGACACAGGGTAAGGATAGGAGGAGGGAAGAGAGACACAGAATAAGGAGAGGAGGAGGGAAGAGAGACACAGGGTAGGGAGAGGAGGAGGGGAAGAGAGACACAGGAGGAGGAGGGGAAGAGAGACACAGGGTAAGGAGAGGAGGAGGAAAGAGAGACACAGGGTAAGGAGAGGAAGAGGGGAAGAGAGGCACAGGGTAAGGAGAGGAGGAGGGGAAGAGAGACCCAGGGTAGGGAGAGGAGAAGGGGAAGAGAGACACAGGGTAAGGAGAGGAGGAGGGGAAGAGAGACACAGGGTAAGGATAGGAGGAGGGAAGAGAGACACAGAATAAGGAGAGGAGGAGGGAAGAGAGACACAGGGTAAGGAGGGGAAGAGGGGAAGAGAGACACAGGGTAAGTAGAGGAGGAGGGGAAGAGAGACACAGGGTGGGGAGAGGAGGAGGGAAGAGAGACACAGGGTAAGGAGAGGAAGAGGGGAAGAGAGACACAGGGTAAGGAGAGGAGGAGGAAAGAGAGACACAGGGTAAGGAGAGGCGGAGAGAAGAGAGACACACGGAAGGAGAGGAATAGGAGAAGAGAGACACAGGGTAAGGAAAGGAGGAGGGGAAGAGAGACACAGGGTATGGAGAGGAGGAGGAGAAGAGAGACACAGGAGAAAGAGAGGAGGAGGGGAAGAGACACACAGGGGAAGGAGAGGAGATGGGGAATAGACACACATGGGAAGGGGAGGAAGAGAGACACAGGGGAAGGAGAGAAGGAGGGGAAGAGAGACACAGGATAGGGAGAGGAGGAGGGGAAGAGAGACACAGGGTAAGGAGAGGAGGAGGGAAGAGAGACACAGGGTTAGGAGAGGAAGAGGGGAAGAGAGACACAGGGTAAGGATAGGAGGAGGGGAAGAGAGACAGGGTAGGGAGAGGAGGAGGGGAAGAGAGAAACAGGATAAGGAGAGGAGGAGGGAAGAGAGACACAGGGTAAGGAGAGGAGGAGGGAAGAGAGACACAGGGTTAGGAGAGAAAGAGGGGATGAGAGACACAGGGAAGAGAGAGACACAGGAAGAGAGACACAGGGGAAGAGAGAGACACAGGGGAAGAGAGACACAGGGGAAGAGAGACACAGGGTAAGGACAGGAGGAGGGGAAGAGAGACACAGGGGAAAGAATGGAGGAGGGGAAGAGACACACATGGGAAGGGGAGGAAGAGAGAGACAGGGCAAGGAGAGAAGGAGGGGAAGAGAGACACAGGGAAAGAGAGGAGGAGCGGAAGAGACACACATGGGAAGGAGAGGAAGAGGAGGGGAAGAGACATACAGGGAAAGAGAGGAGGAGGGGAAGAGACACACATGGAAAGGGGAGGAAGAGAGACAAAGGGTAAGGAGAGAAGGAGGGGAAGAGAGACACAGGGTAGGGAGAGGAGGAGGGGAAGAGAGACACAGGGGAAGGAGAGGAGGAGGGGAAGAGAGACACAGGGTAAGGAGAGGAGAAGGAAGAGAGACAAAGGGTAAGGAGAGGAAGAGGGGAAGAGAGGCACAGGGTAAGGAGAGGAGGAGGGGAAGAGAGACCCAGGGTAGGGTGAGGAGAAGGGGAAGAGAGACACAGGGTAAGGAGGGGAAGAGGGGAAGAGAGACACAGGGTAAGTAGAGGAGGAGGGAAAGAGAGACACAGGGTGGGGAGAGGAGGAGGGAAGAGAGACACAGGGTAAGGAGAGGAAGAGGGGAAGAGAGACACAGGGTTAGGAGAGAAAGAGGGGAAGAGAGACACAGGGTAAGGATAGGAGGAGGGGAAGAGTGACACATGGTATTGAGAGGAAGAGGAGAAGAGAAACACAGGGTAAGGAGAGCAGGAGTGGAAGAGAGACACAGGGTATGGAGAGGAGAAGGGGAAGATAAACACAGGAGAAAGAGTGGAGGAAGGGAAGAGACACACATTGGAAGGAGAGGAGATGGGGAAGAGACACACATGGGAAGGGGAGGAAGAGAGACACAGGGCAAGGAGAGAAGGAGGGGAAGAGAGACACAGGGTAGGGAGAGGAGGAGGGGAAGAGAGACACAGGGTAAGGAGAGGAAGAGGGGAAGAGAGACACATGGTAAGGAGAGTAGGAGGGAAGAGAGACACAGGGTCACAGGGTAAGGAGAGGCGGAGAGAAGAGAGACACAGGGTAAGGAGAGGAAGAGGAGAAGAGAGACACAGGGTAAGGAGAGGAGGAGGGGAATAGAGACACAGGGTATGGAGAGGAGGAGGAGAAGAGAGACACAGGGTAAGGAGAGGAGGAGGAAAGAGAGTCTCAGGGTAAGGAGAGGAAGAGGGGAAGAGAGGCACAGGGTAAGGAGAGGAGGAGGGGAAGAGACACACATGGGAAGGGGAGGAAGAGAGAGACAGGGCAAGGAGAGAAGGAGGGGAAGAGAGACACGGGGAAAGAGAGGAGGAGCGGAAGAGACACACATGGGAAGGAGAGGAAGAGGAGGGGAAGAGACATAGAGGGAAGGAGAGGAGGAGGGGAAGAGACACACATGGAAAGGGGAGGAAGAGAGACAAAGGGTAAGGAGAGACGGAGGGGAAGAGAGACACAGGGTAGGGAGAGGAGGAGGGGAAGAGAGACACAGGGGAAGGAGAGGAGGAGGGGAAGAGAGACACAGGGTAAGGAGAGGAGGAGGAAAGAGAGACACAGGGTAAGGAGAGGAAGAGGGGAAGAGAGGCACAGGGTAAGGAGAGGAGGAGGGGAAGAGAGACCCAGGGTAGGGAGAGGAGAAGGGGAAGAGAGACACAGGGTAAGGAGAGGAGGAGGGGAAGAGAGACACAGGGTAAGGATAGGAGGAGGGAAGAGAGACACAGAATAAGGAGAGGAGGAGGGAAGAGAGACACAGGGTAAGGAGGGGAAGAGGGGAAGAGAGACACAGGGTAAGTAGAGGAGGAGGGGAAGAGAGACACAGGGTGGGGAGAAGAGGAGGGAAGAGAGACACAGGGTAAGGAGAGGAAGAGGGGAAGAGAGACCCAGTGTAAGGAGAGGAGGAGGAAAGAGAGACACAGGGTAAGGAGAGGCGGAGAGAAGAGAGACACACAGAAGGAGAGGAATAGGAGAAGAGAGACACAGGGTAAGGAAAGGAGGAGGAGAAGAGAGACACAGGAGAAAGAGAGGAGGAGGGGAAGAGACACACAGGGGAAGGAGAGGAGATGGGGAATAGACACACATGGGAAGGGGGGGAAGAGAGACACAGGGGAAGGAGAGGAGGAGGGGAAGAGAGACACAGGGTAAGGAGAGGAAGAGGGGAAGAGAGACACAGGGTAAGGAGAGGAGGAGGGGAAGAGAGATACAGGGTATGGAGAGGAAGAGGGGAAGAGAGACACAGGGTAAGGAGAGGAGGAGGGGAAGAGAGACCCAGGGTGGGGAGAGAAGGAGGGGAAGAGAGACACAGGGTAGGGAGAGGAGGAGGGGAAGAGAGACACAGAGTAAGGAGAGGAGGAGGGAAGAGAGACACAAGATAAGGAGAGTCAGAGGGGAAGAGAGACACAGGGTAAGGAGAGGATGAGTGGAAGAGAGACACAGGGTAGGGAGAGGAGGAGGGAAGAGAGACACAGGGTAAGGAGAGGAGGAGGGAAGAGAGACACAGGGTTAGGAGAGGAAGAGGGGAAGAGAGACACAGGGTAAGGATAGGAGGAGGGGAAGAGAGACAGGGTAGGGAGAGGAGGAGGGGAAGAGAGACACAGGGTAAGGAGAGGAGGAGGGAAGAGAGACACAGGGTAAGGAGAGGAGGAGGGAAGAGAGACACAGGGTTAGGTGAGGAAGTGGGGAAGAGAGACACAGGGTAAGGATAGGAGGAGGGGAAGAGAGACACATGGTATGGAGAGGAAGAGGAGAAGAGAAACAAAGGGTAAGGAGAGCAGGAGGGGAAGAGAGACACAGGGTATGGAGAGAAGGGGAAGAGAGACACAGGAGAAAGAGAGGAGGAGGGGAAGAGACACACATTGGAAGGAGAGGAGATGGGGAAGAGACACACATGGGAAGGGGAGGAAGAGAGACACAGGGCAAGGAGAGAAGGAGGCGAAGAGAGACACAGGGTAGGGAGAGGAGGAGGGGAAGAGAGACACAGGGTAAGGAGAGGAAGAGGGGAAGAGAGACACATGGTAAGGAGAGGAGGAGGGAAGAGAGAAACAGGGTCACAGGGTAAGGAGAGGCGGAGAGAAGAGAGACACAGGGTAAGGAGAGGAAGAGGAGAAGAGAGACACAGGGTAAGGAGAGGAGGAGGGGAAGAGAGACACAGGGTATGGAGAGGAGGAGGAGAAGAGAGACACAGGAGAAAGAGAGGAGGAGGGGAAGAGAAACACAGGGGAAGGAGAGGAGATGGGGAGGAGACACACATGGGAAGGGGAGGAAGAGAGACACAGGGCAAGGAGAGAACGAGGGGAAGAGAGACACAGGATAGGGAGAGGAGGAGGGGAAGAGAGACACAGGGTAAGGAGAGGAAGAGGGGAAGAGAGACACAGGGTAAGGAGAGGAGGAGGGTAAGAGAGACACAGGGTATGGAGAGGAGGAGGGGAAGAGAGACACAGGGGAAAGAGAGGAGGAAGGGAAGAGACACTACTATACTATGTGATTTGTTTCCTTGATTTGTGTTTGTCTACAATATCGTTCTCACGTTCATTTATTCTGACCTCCAGAGTTCTTAACTTTGAGTACCATTATGTACCAAGACTGCTGGGTTATTTCCAGCCCCTCCCAATAATTTATCTACCAGATCCACAATTTGCTTAACCTGAGAACCTGAGAGACATCAAACTGTCCGCTTACCTGTTGCTCTGCCTCTTCTGCCCTCCCACTCCTCCAGTAGATCTGTTCTCCCGACTGTTAGAGGGAACAGCTCTATCTGGCTTTGCCATTCCTGAATGGACATCCCCAACAGTTTCACTCAATCTGGCAAAACTGTTGGTATTTGCTAACTCAATATTGGCCTGCCTCCTCCTCATCCCTCTGCTTCCCCTTGTAAAGATAACCCAGCTACCTTTCTGGACATCCTCACTAGCCCCAGCTCCACCTTCCTTACTAGGCCCAGCTAAACTGTGCTCAGTGAGCACCAACTCCCTTTCCATTGGAGCAATATCACTAAGTGCTACAATTCCAAGTTGAGCTTTGAGAGGGCAACATGCTCACATCTGTCAATTGGGTTGCTCCAGCAGTGCATACAAGTGGCAGGATGTACACTGAGTGAGGTTGCTACTGTGCTAATTCAAAATTCCAAATTTAATACAAATTCACTGGGGGGAAAAATCACTATGTTTGCATAAAGTTTCTTTTTTCTAATCTATCTATCTATCTATCCATCATTATTTTCAGGCTAAAACTTACCCCTTTTCTTTGATCTCCCTCCTATTATTAAAGACCCATACTTACCCTACAACTGTTTGCAGGCTCCCGAGTTCACTCTTTCCCCTGTTTAAATTTGATTCTGAGTACTCACCTGCCGACTGATTACTTAAACCTTGCAGCAAGGAAAATAGCAAACACCCCTTCCTTACAGCAAGTAACTCACAAACTATAAGCAAGTAGTGATGTCGCGAACATCAAATTTTGGGTTCGCGAACAGCGGACGCAAACTTCATCAAATGTTCGCAAACGGGCAAACATCAGCGAACTGCCATAGACTTCAATGGGCAGGCGAATTTCAAAACCCACAGGGACTCTTTCTGGCCACAATAGTGATGGGAAAGTTGTTTCAAGGGGACTAACACCTGGACTGTGGCATGCCGGAGGGGGATCCATGGCAGAGTCTGGCATAAATCACCTAACATTCCTAAATTGTTTGGAATAACATGCTTTAAAACATCAGGTATGATGTTGTATCGATCAGGTAGTGTAAGGGTTACACCCGCTTCACAGTAACAGACCAATCTCCCCATTGAATGCACCGAAAACAACCGCAAACAGTCCCTTTGCACAACCGCAAACTCCCCATTTGCACAAGGTTGGATACCAAGCTAGCCATGTCCCGTTCCTTGTCCTCACTGATGTCATTGAAGGTCTCTTCCTCCACCCAGCCACCAAAGGTCCCCGAAAGGTGACAACAAGCCCCCTGGGACGCCTGCTGTGTTTGGTCTTCCACCTCCTCAAAGACACCTTCCTCCTCTGACTCCTCTTCTTCAGACTCCCAGAGTCTGGGGGCTTCCACTGCCCAGCATGGAATATTATACACAGGTCAGAGTCTGGGGGCTTCCACTGCCCAGCATGGAATATTATACACAGGTCAGAGTCTGGGGGCTTCCACTGCACAGCATGGAAGATTATACACAGGTCAGAGTCTGGGGGCTTCCACTGCCCAGCATGGAAGATTATACACAGGTCAGAGTCTGGGGGCTTCCACTGCCCAGCATGGAATATTATACACAGGTCAGAGTCTGGGGGCTTCCACTGCACAGCATGGAAGATTATATGCGTTGCCTCTGTCTGCATTATTATAAGTTGTGTATGGTTAAGTAGTACTATTCCTATTGGTTTAATCCCTGTTACGTCCACTATCAGGGGACGTGTATATGGCATGGATTTTTGGAAGCGGGAGATGGAGAAAGATGCTTGGTTGGTCCTCCCACTTCAAATTTGGGGCACTGCGCGTGCAATCTAAGGTGCCACCAGAT
The DNA here is from genome assembly GCA_027410445.1 of Discoglossus pictus. Taxonomy (NCBI): domain Eukaryota; kingdom Metazoa; phylum Chordata; class Amphibia; order Anura; family Alytidae; genus Discoglossus; species Discoglossus pictus. The sequence continues at coordinate 63,649,286 of CM050174.1, forward strand.
ATGAGTGTCACTGTGCACTGGCAAAAGTTGGCAGAGTAGATGCAATAGGCTTCACACACACGCCTGTAGGCAGGCAACTGATATTCAATCGATTACAGTAAAAAAAGTGTTGTTTTTTGTCACTGTACACTACGGTTGCACCAGATATGACGTATCACTGTGCACTGGCAAAAGTTGGCAGAGTAGATGCAATAGGCTTCACACCCCCCCCCCCCCCTGTAGGCAGGCAACTGATATTCAATCGATTACAGTCAAAAAAGTGTTGTTTTATGTCACTGTACACTACGGTTACACCAGATATGACGTATCACTGTGCACTGGCAAAAGTTGGCAGAGTAGTTGCAATAGGCTTCACACACACGCCTGTAGGCAGGCAATTGCTATTCAATCTTTTACAGTCAAAAAAGTGTTGTTTTATTTCACTGAGCACAATATAAGCTGTTAGGTGTTAGCCTGTCACACACACACACGCTGGCAGGCAGGCATATGCAATTAGATTACACAGAATTTTTTTTATAAAATAAAATAAAAAGGGCTTTTTGGGTTGCTGTCCTTCAGATGGAAGGCTCTGGAAGGGAGTGTATGCTGCTGATTGGCTGGAATGTGTCTGCTGACTGTGAGGTGCAGTGTCAAAGTTTCCTCAATGATAAAGAATAGGAGGCAAACCGAAAAGTGCATATGTTCACCGTTCGCTGCGAACATGCCAAAATCGCCGCGAATAGTCAACGGGCGAACTGTTCGCGTCATCACTATATGCAAGGCAAATGCACCCCATTTACCACAAAAACTAAAAAAAACAGCTTTATCGGTGAGCTGCAAGAACTAATAATATGTTTTAGCAAAAGTAACATTACAGAGCAAAGTATAAACCTGGGTGCATCTGTTTTTAACGTTATGTGTACAGCATGACACATTTCACAAAAGGACACAGAACAGATCCATTGATTATGTGTATAATTCTACACATGCTTATATAACCCGTTCATCTTCTGTTTAAAAAAATGCCCATGGCAAGCAGTGATGCCAGTGGTAGAGCTAGTAAATGGGGGGCTGCAGTGCAACGTATTTTTTGGGAGGAGTCTTAAAACTTTTCTATACATGGAATTAACTTGTCAATTAGAAGCCAAAAATACATGTCATTGATAAGATCATCCTTCCGTAATAAATATTACCAGCCCTCTCGCCTTATATATAAAAATTCAGTTGAGTGTTACACATGTGCAGTAATAATTGTTGTTGCTCAGTTGTTCAGTTGTATCTGACTCTCCATGACCCTATAAACTGCAGCATACTAAGCACATGTGACAGCCATTGCTCCTCTTAGCGTCATCAAGCTCATGTTCATTGCTAAAATGACCGCATCTATCCATCTTCAACTCTGTCTTTCCCTTCTATGTGTGCATTCAATCTTTCCCAGCATCAGTCTTCTCTAGGGAATCATGTCTTCTTGATATTGACAAAATATTTGAGCTTCAGCCTCATGATCATACTTCCAGTGAACAGTTTGACTTGATTTCCTATAGTACTGATTTATTACATTTTCTTGCAGTCCAGAGGACTCTAAGCGGTTTTCTCCAACACCACAATTCATAGTTCTAACTATGTGGACCTTTGTTGATAATATAATATCTTTACTTTTTACTATCTTGTCCAAGCTTGTCATAGTTTTCCTTCCAGAAGTAAACATCTTTTAATTTCATGGCTGCAATCGCCATCTGCAGAGATCTTGGATCCCAGGAAAATTACATATCTGTCACTGCCTCCACTTCCTCCCCATCTATTTGCAAGGAACTGAGATTGCGGTTTGCCATGCTCCTTGACTTTTTAATGTTGTGAAGCATGCCATCTTTTGCACTGTCTTCTTTTACCCTCATCAATAGGTACTTTAGTTTCTCCTCACTTTCAGCCATCAGAGTAGTATCATCGGCGTATCTGAGGTTTTGAATATTTCTTGCAGCAATATTGATTTTGTCTTTGCATTCATCCAGTCCGGCCTTATGCAGGATGTACTCAGTGTAGAAGTTGGATAGATAAGGTGACAATATACAACCTTGTCGCACTCCTTTCCCAATCTTGAACAATTTTGTTGTTCCATGTTCAGTTCTAACTGTGCTTTCTTGGTCCACCTACAGATTCTTTAGGAGGAGGACGAGATGATCTGGTACTCCCATCGATTTAAGAATGTGCCACATTTTGTTGTGATCCACACAGTCAAAAGCTTTAAAATAGTCTATAAAGCAGAAGTTAATATTTTTTTCCGGGCCTCTCTGGCTTTCTCTATTATCCAGCGGACATTGGCAAATTGATCTTGGTTGCCTCTTCCTCTGTGGAACCAGCTTGCACATCTGGTAGTTCCCTGTGTGAAATGAGTGCAATTGTTAGATAATTGGAGCACTCTTTGGCACTGCCTTTTTTGGGATTGGGATGTAGACTGACCTTTTCCAGTCTATTGGTCACCGTTGGCATAAGCGAAGCAGCACTTTCACAGAATTATCCAGTTCAGCTGGTATTCCACCAATTAATGCAGCCTTGTTATCAGCAAGGCTTCCTAGGGCCCATCTCACTTTACTCTTCAAGATGTCTAGCTTCAGCTCATTGGACAACTTATTGAGGTCATCACAGCTGCTAAGATCCTTCCTGTAGATATATTTGGTGTATTCCGGCCACCTCTTATTATTTGATCTGCTTCAGTTAAAATTCTACCATTCTTATGGCATGAAAATTGACCTTAAGATCCCCAATGTTCTTGAAGAGATCACTTGACTTTCCATTCTGTTATCTTCTTATGTCTCTTTACATCCTTCATTATAGATGATCTCTTTATTTCTTCTTATTTCTTGCTATCCTCTGAAATTCTGCATTCGGTTAGTCAAATCTTTTTTTGCTTTCCTTCTTTCCTGGACTACTTTCAAAGCCTCGTCAGAAAGCCAGTTTGCCCTCTTAGTTTTCTTTTGGGGATATTTTTTGTTTATTTTCCCTGGCTAATGTTGCACACTTAGGTTCAAAGGTCTTCAGGTTTTCCATTTACCATGCCCAGCCCCTTTGATCTATTGTTTACATATACTCCATATTCAAAGGGGGATATTATTTATTTTGCATCTGCTTGGTCTGATTTTCCCTCTTTTCTTCAGTTTAATTTTAAACTTTGCAATAAGAAGCCTATTAGCTGGGCCACAGTCAGCTCCGGAACTTGTTGTTGCTTACTGTGTAAACCTCCTCCATCATTAGCTACAAGGTATATAGTCAATCTGATCTCTATACTGTACATCTGGTGATGTCCATGTGTAGAGTCATCTCTGAGGCTGTTGGAAGAGGGTGTTTGCTGTGACCAGAATTCTACTAATCTCTGACCTGCTTCATTTTGTACTCCAAGGCCATACTTGCCAGTTATTCCAGGTATCTTTTGGTTCCCAACTTTAGCATACCAATCTCCTATGATGAGAGTAACTTTTTATTTTCTTGGTGTTATATCTAGTTTGTGTTGAATATCCTCATAGAATTGGGCAACTTTGGCCTCTTCGGCATCTATGGTTGGGGCATAAACCTGGATCACTGTGATGTTAAATGGCTTGCCTTGAATTCAAATTGAAAACATTCTCTCATTTATTGGGTTGTAACCAAGCACCGATTTGGCCATTCTTTGGCTGATTATGTGGGCTACTCCATTTTTTCTGTGAGCTCCTTGACCATCTGATGTGAAATGTCCCATTCCAGTCCATTTCAGTTCACTAATTCCCAAATGTAGGTTTTAAAAGCTACATTATATTTTGTTCCTGCAAAGACTACTCTTATTGATAACAAGTTAATATAAAAACAAATGAAACCCAATTGGATAAAAGTAGACGTTAAAATGAGGTTTTAGGTTATTTTAGATCTTTCGTATCCGCGGCTCTTCCACTGTCTAATACCATCAGCATAAAAAATGCTGCCCATTATATGATGAGTCATTTCTTTTTACATTTAAATACATATTTTGTCTATTTTAGGTTTATAATTGCATGGATAGAAGGCATATACATTAATAACAGCCCAACAAACTGTTATTTTTTTATTATGAATCAGTCTAATCTCTTCTTAAGACTTTCACTTTAAGCATACCTGAACCTGCATGACTTCTTCTTAGGTTTGGTATTGACTCAGATTAAATAAAATATCATTTCAAATAAGTGGCAACACTGAGCTTTAACAGGATTTATATCTTCCTTATTTATTTTACCACCTTTTTAAACAGGAAAGCAAATACGTGTTTTATTTTTTTCCTTTTACCTTAAATAAACCAGCACAGTTTTATGGCCTTCTTATAGGAGTTGTCTGCTGAGAACTCTCCGTCATTTTACCTGTTAACCTGGGAAATGTGCTCAGTTAAGGTCTCTTTTTTACCTGTTTTTTATATTCTACTATATTTATATATTGATATTTTAATAATCTTGGGGATTCATTTAATTTACCCTATCTCCTCCTTTGATGTTTGAAGGTATTAAATATTCCAAATGCTAAAGATGCAAAATCGACATTCAATTTACAACAATTCAACAAGGCCGCAATAGCCATCATACCTGTAAATAACAAATGTATCAATAAATCCATATGAGTACTAGAATAAACACCTGTTCGTAACACTGCAAAAGCAAATAAACACACACTACTGTGCTTAAACATATTGAGAACACAATTAAAGGCATTATAATTAATTGCACAACAGTCTCAAGCGCACATTCTGCAATAGAAATTATTTTTTTTTTATTTATGTGTGATATCGATCCTGGGAATCAAGGAGTTAATACATATCATGGAACCCGCATGGACTAGAACAGTTGTTTTATTGATTTCTACATTTCTGGATTGCGAATCCAATTGCAAATCGGACTATTAAACACTAATTGATTGTAGTTTATACTCAGTCTCTTTTACTATTGGCTCTGTCTAACTTTTAACTTACGGGCTTGCTTAATTGATCATGATCATGCCCTGAAATGCTAGGTACGGGTTCATGCTTTGTTTATTGGGACTATGAACTTGTGGGCTTGAGTCAAGTGAATACATCTACATATGTAAAAAATGTGTAACCTGGAGCCAAAATGTCGGGTTACATGTAATTACAGGCTTGGAATTAAATAGGCCACTGTAATTAATTTATTTCTGTCATTTAAAGATAATTTTCAAAAATGGGAGAATGAATTTATAAACTGGAGTAATATGCTCGCAAAAGCTTGATGGCTTACATTTCAGTTGCCTTACTCTGTGTCAAGCTCTTCTGCTTTCAAACAAGCCCCCCCCCCCATACATAATTCCTTATTTTCACCCCTAATTTAATGGTCTGCTAGTCAGCCAGTCAAGGATATCAGAGAAAACACCCTGGGATGTTTTCTTTCTCGATATCACTGTTTTTCTCTCATAAGGGAAACTATCTCATCTGTGATTGGCTGAACAAATTATTTGAAGCAGAGATAAGTTGGTATGGGAGGGCAAAGCGGGAGACCCATGACATTATTTAAGACAACTGAAATGTAAGTTTCAAGGTTTTGAAAACATTTTATTCCAATATGTGAAACAATCATCTTCTGTTAAATAGTATCTTTATATGACTGTAAAGGAAAAACTAATTTCTAGTGTCCCTTTAAATAATACAGCTGGGGACCCACTCAAATCTGAAAAGGCGGTCCTGACATTTTGCAAATCCTGTCTCATCACAAAAACAAAAACTTTAAATATATTTCTGAAATGATCCCATGTACAAGATTTTTAAGGGTAGATAATATATATATATATATATATATATTTATTTTAAAATAATATATATATATCTTTATAATATATCTTTATTTTACTTTACGATACATTTACCCTGTTTTCTAGTCTTTGTCCTCATACAACCGCCATATTAGGACATTGCCATGTGTTCTTCGGTATATATTTGTTTTTATGTAACAGCATTTACATGTGAATTTTGATGTATTAATGTGTTTGTGTGGACACGTATGGTATTAATATCCATTTGATTATCTATACTGAGATAATTTGATCAGTATATTTTAGCTCCACTCCCCATGTTGGGAAATCTTTAACATTTTTCCATGACACCATAATTGGGTATTTTCCTCAAATCGTGTGATGAAAACTAGTCCCAGACAAGATATATTTACAATGATTATTTTTATCTCCCTTTTTAGAGAATATCGTCTACGTTTGAGTGGCCATGTTCACGTAGGTGACATATATCATATTCTTGATGCCAGATGTCTTCAGTTCCACAGAATAATATTGAAACCGGTGAGGTCTCAACTTTCTGATTCAAAACCTCACTTTACTGAATAAAACTTTGTGTTTTTTTTAGCAAAAATAATTCAGAAATGCGATAATTTTGCTTTAAAATCATTGAATTATGACCCATAAACAATGTGTCCTAAAACAATTGCTCCCTTACTTTTTATATGGGGAACTGGTTATCTTCTAAATTACCCTTAGGGATTAGTCTCCCTAAGGGTGATAGCAGACTCCAAACATGGACCCCTTGCTCACTGTGCCTTAGGGAGTTATCAGCTACATCTCACTGACGAGGCCCAATGAAGGCCGAAACACACGTCTGGGGTTTGCTGTTTCTTCTGTTCAGGATAGAATTGCCTGGTATTTCAAGGCTGGATCACACTAGTGAGTGGGACCAGACTGATATTTCTCCCTGTGAAGGGCACACATAAGCTAAAAGAGGTTGCTCTCAAAGTGGGTTATCATGTCCAAAGAACTAACCTATTAAGGTGAGTTCGTTCTCTGATTGAGCACCTCTGACTTTCTTGTTTTGTTTTGGTTAACTTCTTGATTTGAATTGAGTATATGTTAACTGCAGAAGAGTTCCTCAGTAATCCATCTATCACCGTGAGTGAAAGCAGTGCTGTGCTTAAAGTTGTGGGCTCCCCTCATGACTTAGAACCAGGAGACAAGTTCTCAGAGACCAGCTGTTGAGAATCACTGTCTTAAAAGTTACAGATGTAAAAGCTCTCTTATAACGTGAGATAAAGTGACACAAAATATTAAGCCAAGAGGATTGTGAGAAAATTACTTTGGCACCTGGTTTTATTTGCTTTTTCATAATGCCATCAATGTTTGAAAGGCTTCACTTCTGTTGGTTTTTCTCATTCTTAAACCACATGGGCATCAAATATAAAATCCCACTCCAGGAAAATCACTGCTCAGAAGGGGAAAAATTACTAAGGAACTAAGGTGCGTGAGAAACTAAGGTGAGGAAACATGTTTCATATATTACCCAACTATAATGGATGATAGACACACACCACATTCCTGTTATTGCACAAAAGTATATCAAATTATTGATAAATTATTACTTCTCTTTTTATGCTGCAGTGACCTTTCATTCATCAGACATCATGAAGCTAATATGCATAGCAATGTTCTTGGCCCTTTGTATTGCTTCAATGAAAGCGACTTCATGCAAGACTGTTGTAAGAATAAAGAAGGAAGCCATGGAGTATGGTGAGTAGATTATTTACACTCATTTGAGTGTAAACAGACATAGTTTGGCAAAAAGGCTACACTGATAATTAATGTTTATGACTTTTGATCATCATCTTGCCTTATTAGTTAGATTATATGACATTTCTATGTTGAAAGATTTAGGAGAAAATTAAATTTTTAAAGCCAAGACGATTCCATTGAACCTTTCATATCATGAAAATCATATAAAAATGTAAAATACATTTATAATATCGGGATGAAAATCATAATTAATTCTCCTTACTTCTCATGCTTTCCAGAGGGACAGATTTTCAAATTTAGTTAAAGTGAACCTCAGTTTGATAAAGAGCTTCCATAGATAACTTAGACAATAGGGACATTTTATGTTTTAATTACAATTAACGCTGATAAATATAACCCATAGCACTATGGCACATGCCAAGCAACGGGCACCATTGTTTAAGCTGGAAGTGAAATGACAAAACTGAGAATAGACCTATATAACTATCAATGCAACTCACAACTCATTTGTGCATAAGGCCAGTCTTGTGAGTGAAGAGACAACTATATGAAAGTGTTTGATCACCCTTTAAACATTATTTCTGCATTATTGCTTAATTTGTGAAACACACAATGCAATGAAAACTTATGATTTTGCACTTTTACATAGTTTGCTGTGAATTCACTATTTATATATTTATTGTAAGCCAGTGTGTCTCCACAGCTGGTCTTGTAGTCAGCGCCGATCCTTGGAACCTTATCTCCTTAGAGAGAAACGTGAATGAGGTGTGGGTTGAGGAACAGTAATGAATGGCATGTGACAGATTGATATTGAGAACAGACTGACCTCATTAATATGGTAGGGACACAGTAATAAATTAATTATTGAAAAACAAATCTGTTATTGATGGTTTGGATCTCACTGGTAATCTTTGGGGATTTTGGGTCATCGACAATTGGGTTCTGGCTCCATAAAATTAAAAAAAACAATGTTCAAAGTGATATCTTATTAATACTTGATGATTGAGTTGCTTTATTTTTTGAACAGCATGCCAAACTCAAAGGCAACCGCTACAAAAAGCATTTGGCATCATTCCAATCCCTAATTTTTCCCAGAAAGTAAGTGGAGGATTACTTGGGGGCATACTGAATCTTGCTAATAACCTTGTGGGCAAAGTACTAAACATAGTAGGGTAAGTATGCTAAGCTTCTCATATTGTATGTTAACATAGCAAATAAAAATGTTTCTCAAAATATAATACAATCTCTCATAAAATACAATAGAATGTATTGTTCATATGGAAATGCCAATCATACAAGATTGTACAAAATATATGATTTTCAAAATGCTCATATAAGTGTTAAAAAGAATCCAGCAGTCACCCTTAAATAAATCTCATTTATTTCCACCTAAAAATAAAATTACATTTGACAGTTGGAAAAAATGAAGTATATAAATGTTGAAATTGTATCTTTCCTTGATGTGGAGGGGTTTTCAATCACTGTTCTACCCAGCATAGTATACTTAGTGTATGGTCTGGGTATTCTCTTCTGCCTCATTTCACAGTTTCCAGAACCAACCTCACAATGGTGAGCCCCATATAATGGTGGAAGCTCAGTCTGTGGGTGGGTTCTGGCAAATGCAGAAGGCTATGTTCTGAAGGCTGCCTAGGAGCTCCAATTGTTGTATTGAAATTACATGACTTTCCTATTGCAGGTTATATTATCTGAGCACTAGAGGCAGATCACATACAATATACTAGAACCATTCACCTCAAATGACTTTCTAGCAGACCCCTTCCCTCTCCAAATTAATGAAAAACCTTTCTAACTTTGAACACCTTCCTACCCAAGCAAACTTTCAATTTATTCCTGACCCTTGCTATTTCTTATCTTTTCTTCCCCAGATTTCTGCCTTTAGATTGTAAGTAGTGAGCTTCCAATCTTGTAGGGTGTTTTGGGAAAAGCATTTTCTACAAAGACAGAGCTATGGAATATGTTAGCGCGTTAAAAAAATAAAAGTTAATGATAATAATAATAATCCCATATTAATTGAGCTAGTGGCAGAATATGTTTTACATTTTCAGCCCCATTTTCATGTCATGGCCCAGAATCCTTAGCAATAGTGAGAACATTGCTCATTGAGAATTTCTGTGGCAAAAAAGTGGTCTCCTTGCAAGCTCCTGGCATGTAGATGTATTTAGAAAACTGTATTCTTTCTGTACAGTGTAGGGTTTTTCAATCAAACCTCTAGTATGTATCTTTAATAATAAAAAGCGTTGACAATAATATTAACATATTTGCTCACAAAGTATGTATTCTTATTTATAAGTACTGTATAAGAATAATTAATAATACAGGCATGATCAGGTCTTGGATTTACTCCTAAAGAACCCTTAAAAGAAAAGTGAAAAAGTAGAAGAAAGTACAAATCGCATATGCCATAAAATATATATATACATAAGTTATATTGTTTATTTGTTCAATGTAATTATGTCGCTACCCAAAACACCAAAATCGCATTAAAAACACTGCATTTCCATCTATTTATCTATCTATCTATCTATCTATCTACAGTGCCTTGCAAAAGTATTCACCCCCCTTGACTTTTTACCTATTTTTTACATTACAGCCTTAAGTTCAATGTTTTGTTAATCTGAATTTTTTGTGATGGATCAAAACACAATAGTCTAGGTTGGTGAAGTGAAATGAGAAAAATGTATACATAAAACTATTTTTTAGAAATAGAAAACAGAAAATTGGCATGTGCGTATGTATTCACCCCCTTTGTTATGAAGCCCATAAAAAACTCTGGTGCAAACAAATACCTTCAGAAGTCATATAATTAGTGAAATGATGTCCACCTGTGTGCAATCTAAGTGTCACATGATCTGTCATTACATATACACACCTTTTTTGAAAGGCCCCAAAGGCTGCAATACCTAAGCAAGAGGCACTACTAACCAAACACTGCCATGAAGACCAAGGAACTCTCCAAACAAGGGACAATGGTGTTGAGAAGTACAAGTCAGGGTTAGGTTATAAATAAATATCCAAATATTTGATGATCCCCAGGAGCACCATCAAATCTATCATAACCAAATGGAAAGAACATGGCACAACAGCAAACCTTACAAGAGACGTCCGCCCACCAAAACTCATGGACCGGGCAAGGAAGGCAATAATCAGAGAGGCAGCACAGAGACCTAAGGTAACCCTGGAGGAGCTGCAGAGTTTCGCAGCAGAGACTGGAGTATCTGTACATAGGATGACAATAAGCCGTACGCTCCATAGAGTTGGGCTTTATGGCAGAGTGGCCAGAAGAAAACCATTACTTTCAGTAAAAAAACAAAATGGCACGTTTTGAGTTTGCAAAAAGGCATGTGGGAGACTCCCAAAATGTATGGAGGAAGGGGCTCTGGTCTGATGAGACTAAAATTGCACTTTTTGTCCATCAAAGAAAACATGTCTGGCGCAAACCCAACCCATCTCATCACCCAAAGAACACCATCCCCACAGTGAAACATGGTGGTGGCAGCATCATGCTGTGGGCATGTGTTGTCAACAAAACATGAAAAATGCCAAGGGGGTGAATACTTTTGCAAGGCACTGTATCTATCTATCTATCTATCTATACAAGGGTATCTTAAACTTAGGAGCCAGGAAGGATTTACAAGAGCCAGACAAACTGTTTCTAGACATTTTGAAGGAAGCCCTTCACAGACATACATTACGTTTTGAAATGTTCTAATAGATAGATAGATAGATAGATAGATAGATAGATAGATAGATAGATAGATAGATAGATAGATCTGGAAATCTGGAAGGTTGTGTTCTAGTAATCAGAATTTGTACCACAGTAAAAATAAATTTAGCATGAAACAATAATCAGCCTTATAATGTTACTATTCTTATATGAAGTCTAAATACTACTAATGTTAAACCTTATAAGAGAACCAGGAAAAAAAAGTTGTAAAAACAGCAGACACATTACACATTTATATATATTGTGACAAAGTTTCACAGAGATGTTGGAGAGTTTTGGAAATGTTGTTTGATCCTGAAGCTGGATAGAGGCATTTGCCCAATCCAGTACATATCTTACATCACAATGGGGCTGCAGCTGTGAAAAGGTCAAGACAGTTTGTTGAAGAGTCAGTTGCACCTAGAGCCCAGAGAGGGAGAGTTGCTGTTGGGTCAGCAAGATTGTTGGAGCTCAAAGGAAGTGTTGCAGCAAGAGCCCAGAGAGAGACAGTTTCACAGCTGGGAATTATGAGTCAAACAGTGGGAATTTACAGGCCGAAGAACTGCAGCATGCAATCATTGGAGCTCAGAGCAAGAGTAGATAACCAAGCCACTGTGAAGGATAAACAATGTGTTTTCTATGTATGTTTTAGTACATTTCTAATTGTAAATGCATGGTGTCCCCATGCAGGGATGCACCCCTGCATGCCTTAATGGTAAATTGGTTCATGGCCATGAATATGTTTTTTTTATTTATGTAGGTATTTATAATGTATTAAATGTATGGGTGTAAGAATGTAAAGTATACACTGCTTGTTCATGTTGAAATGAAATAAAAACTCACATTTTATATTGTTAGGATAAAAATAATGGAGGTAAACCTTCCAGAACTGAATGTGAAATTTATCCCTAAAGTCGGTGTCCAAGTGTCTGTAGATACCAACCTTCACGTTCAAGCCAACGTGTAAGTAAAATTCATTTTCTTACAGTTGTTTCACATTGAGTTACAAAAGCAGATCCCTTCCATCTCTAGTATGTAATTGTACCATTAGCAAAATGTGGGTCTTTCTATTAAGGTAGGACTCTTAGTAAACAAAATGGCTGCACCTGTACTGGAAAATTTAAGTCTAAATAAGAAATAAGTAGTTTTATGCCTTTATTTTACAAATGGAAAACTATATACACTGAATTATTGATTAAACTGATTAATTATTATGCACCCTGAGAAAATGGCAAGTATCCTTAAAGGGCTACTGTAGTTTAGAAAACCTTCTACGAACAACATTAGCAGCTGTGCAAGCCATGAGCATACATGGCTGTGGATCTAGCCAGACTCGTAACTCATTGTGTTCAGTATATTGTACATATATATATATATATATATATATATATATATATATATATTGTATTGTACATTGGTCGATAAAGGGATGTGGAAATAATTTTCTTTGTTGCATCAGAAAGAGCACAAAAACTTTTTTAGATGATTATCATGGGAGCCTGTGCTCTGCCAGCCAATGAGCTCTACAGACTTAATTATGCTCCATATATTTCCTGTTAGTGTCAATGAAGTTTAGACATGCTTTAGTCAGTGATGGGTGAGGACCTTTTATGCAGATGCGGCAGAAGATTTGCCTTAGCTCCTGTCTCAATCTATGTTAACTCTGCCCAGTGAATCCAAACCCGAGAGTCAGTAAGAAGAAAAGGCAGAGAGATATTGGAGATAGATTGTGAGGGGAAGCAGAGAGAGATTGGAGATAGATTGTGAGGGGAAGCAGAAAGAGATTGGAGATAGATTGTGAGGGGAAGCAGAGAGAGATTGGAGCTAGATTGTGAGGAGAGAGAGATTGGAGATAGATTGTGAGGAGAGAGAGATTGGATATAAATTGTGAGGAGAGAGAGATTGGAGATAGATTGTGAGGGGAGAGAGATTGGAGATAGATTGTGAGGGGAAGCCGATAGAGATTTGAGATAGACTGTGAGAAGAGAGAGAGATTGGAGATAGACTGTGAGGAGAGAGAGATTGGAGATAGATTGTGAGGAGAGAGAGATTGGAGATAGATTGTGAGGAGAGAGAGATTGGAGATAGATTGTGAGGAGAGATAGATTGGAGATAGATTGTGAGGAGAGAGATTGGAGATAGATTGCGAGGAGAGAGAGATTGGAGATAGATTGTGAGGAGAGAGAGATTGGAGATAGATTGTGAGGAGAGAGATTGGAGATAGATTGCGAGGAGAGAGAGATTGGAGATAGATTGTGAGGAGAGAGAGATTGGATATAAATTGTGAGGAGAGAGAGATTGGAGATAGATTGTGAGGGGAGAGAGATTGGAGATAGATTGTGAGGGGAGAGAGATTGGAGATAGATTGTGAGTGAAAGCAGATAGAGATTAGAGATAGATTGTGAGGAGACAGAGATTGGAGATAGATTGTGCAGAGAGAGAGATTGGAGATAGATTGTGAGGAGAGAGATTGGAGATAGATTGTGAGGGGAAGCAGAGAGAGATTAGAGATAGATTGTGAGGGGAGAGAGATTGGAGATAGATTGTGAGGGGAACCCGAGAGAGATTGGAGATAGACTGTGAGAGAGAGAGAGAGAGAGAGAGTAATGGGAGAGAAAGGAAGAGAGCAAGAGAAGGCATAGAAATAATTTGGGAAATAAATCCAGTAGAGTGACAGAGAGTAAGAGGGAAAGGAAGATGTTTGAGAAAGAAAGGGAGGGAGAGATGAGTTATAGAGAAAGGAAGATATGTGTGAGAGGGAAAGGGAGGGGGAGATGAGTGAGTGGGAAAGGGAGGGAGAGACGTGTGAGAGGGGAAGGGAGGGGAGATGAGTGAGAGGGAAAGGGAGACATGTGTGAGAGGGGAAGGGAGGGGGAGATGAGTGAGAGGGAAAGGGAGACATGTGCGAGAGGGGAAGGGAAGGGGAGATGAGTGAGATGGAATGGGAGACATGTGTGAGAGGGGAAGGGAGGGGGGGTGAGTGAGAGGGAAAGGGATACATGTGTGAGAGGGGAAGGGAGGGAAGATGAGTGACAGGGAAAGGGAGACATGTGCGAGAGGGAAGGGAGGAGGAGATGAGTGAGAGGGAAAGGGAGACATGTGTGAGAGGGAAAGCGAGAGGGAGATAAGTGAGAGGGAAAGGGAGACATGTGCGAGAGGGGAAAGGAGGGGGAGATGAGTGAGAGGGAAAGGGAGACTTGTGTGAGAGGGGAAGGGAGGGGGAAAAGTGAAAGGGAAAGGAAGATGTTTGAGAAGGAAAGCGAGGGGGAAATGAGTGAGTGGGAAAGAAAGGGAAAGCAAGGGAGAGATGAGTGAGAGGGGAAGGGAGAAGTGTTAGAGGGGAAGGGGGGGACAGATGAGTGATAGAAGATATGGATGGATGAGTGACAGAAAAAAGAGGGAAAAGAGAGAGACAAATGAGTGAGAGGGTAAGAGAGGGAGCATTAATGAGTGGGAAAGGGAGGGAAAGTGTGAGAGGGAAAGGGAGACATGTGTGAGAGGGAAAGGGAGGGAGAGATGTGTGAGAGGGGAAGGGAGGGGAGATGATTGAGGGGGAAAGGGAGACATGTGTGAGAGGGGAAGGGAGGGGGAGATGAATGAGAGTGAAAGGCAGACATGTGTGAGAGGGGAAGGCAGGAGAGATGAGTTAGAGGGAAAGGGAGACATGTGTGAGAGGGAAAAGGAGTGGGAGATGAGTGAGTGGGAAAGGGAGGGAGAGACGTGTGAGAGGGGAAGGGAGGGGGAGATGAGTGAGAGGGAAAGGCAGGGAGAGACGTGTGAGAGGGGAAGAGAGGGGAAAATGAGTGAGAGGGACAGCGAGGGATAGATGAGTGAGAGGAAGGCATGTGTGAGAGGGGAAGGGAGGGGGGGATGAATGAGAGGAAAAGGGAGACGTGTGAGAGGGAAAGGGAGGGGGAGATGAGTGAGAGGGAAAGGGAGGCATGTGTGAGAGAGGAGGGGAGGGAGAGATGAGTGAGTGGGAAAGATGAATAAGAAGAGAAAAGAGAGAAAGGGAGGTAGAGATGAGTGAGAGGGAAAGTGAGGTAGAAATGAGTGAGAGGGACAGCGAGGGATAGATGAGTAAGAGGGAAAGGGATGCATGTGTGACAGGGGAAGGGAGGGGGAGATGAGTGAGTGGGAAAGGGAGGGAGAGACGTGTGAGAGGGGAAGGGAGGGGGAGATGAGTGAGAGGGAAAGGCAGGGAGAGACGTGTGAGAGGGGAAGAGAGGGGAAAATGAGTGAGAGGGACAGCGAGGGATAGATGAGTGAGAGGAAGGCATGTGTGAGAGGGGAAGGGAGGGGGGATGAATGAGAGGAAAAGGGAGACATGTGTGAGAGGGGAAGGGAGGAGGGGATGAATGAGAGGGAAAGGGAGACATGTGTGAGAGGGGAAGGGAGGGGGAGATGAGTGAGAGGGAAAGGGAGACGTGTGAGAGAGGAGGGGAGGGAGAGATGAGTGAGTGGGAAAGATGAATAAGAAGAGAAAAGAGAGAAAGGGAGGTAGAGATGAGTGAGAGGGAAAGTGAGGTAGAAATGAGTGAGAGGGACAGCGAGGGATAGATGAGTAAGAGGGAAAGGGAGACATGTGTGAGAGGGAAAAGGAGTGGGAGATGAGTGAGTGGGAAAGGGAGGGAGAGACGTGTGAGAGGGGAAGGGAGGGGGAGATGAGTGAGAGGGAAAGGCAGGGAGAGACGTGTGAGAGGGGAAGAGAGGGGAAAATGAGTGAGAGGGACAGCGAGGGATAGATGAGTGAGAGGAAGGCATGTGTGAGAGGGGAAGGGAGGGGGGGATGAATGAGAGGAAAAGGGAGACATGTGTGAGAGGGGAAGGGAGGGGGAGATGAGTGAGAGGGAAAGGGAGACATGTGCGAGAGGGGAAGGGAGGGGAAGATGAGTGAGAGGGAAAGGGAGACATGCATGAGAGGGAAAGGGAGGGGGAGATGAGTGAGAGGGAAAGGCAGGGAGAGATGTGTGAGAGGGGAAGAGAGGGGGAGATGAGTGAGAGCCAAAGGGAGACATGTGTGAGAGGGGAAGAGAGGGGGAGATGAGTGAGAGAGAAAGGCAGGGAGAGACGTGTGAGAGGGGAAGAGAGGGGGAGATGAGTGAGAGGGAAAGGTAGACATGTGCGAGAGGGGAAGGGAGGGGGAGATGAGTGAGAGGGAAAGATGAGTAAGAAGAGAAAAGAGAGAAAGGGAGGTAGAGATGAGTGAGAGGGACAGCGAGGGATAGATGAGTGAGAGGGAGGCATGTGTGAGAGGGGAAGGGAGGGGGGGGGATGAATGAGAGGAAAAGGGAGACATGTGTGAGAGGGGAAGGGAGGGGGAGATGAGTGACAGGGAAAGGGAGACATGTGTGAGAGGGGAAGGGAGGGGGAGATGAGTGAGAGGGAAAGGGAGACATGCGTGAGAGGGGAAGGGAGGGGGAGATGAGTGAGAGGGAAAGACAGGGAGAGACGTGTGAGAGGGGAAGAGAGGGGGAGATGAATGAGAGGCAAAGGGAGACATGCGTGAGAGGGGAAGAGAGGGGGAGATGAGTGAGAGGGAAAGGCAGGGAGAGACTTGTGAGAGGGGAAGAGAGGGGGAGATGAGTGAGAGGCAAAGGGAGACATGCGTGAGAGGGGGAGATGAGTGAGAGGGAAAGGCAGGAAGAGACGTGTGAGGGGAAGAGAGGGGGAGATGAGTGAGAGGGAAAGGTAGACATGTGCGAGAGGGGAAGGGAGGGGGAGATGAGTGAGAGGGAAAGATGAGTAAGAAGAGAAAAGAGAGAAAGGGAGGTAGAGATGAGTGAGAGGGACAGCGAGGGATGGATGAGTGAGAGGGAGGCATGTGTGAGAGGGAAAGGGAGAAGGGGATGAATGAGAGGGAAAGGGAGACATGTGTGAGAGGGGAAGGGAGGGGGAGATGAGTGACAGGGAAATGGAGACATGTGTGAGAGGGAAAGGGAGGGGAGATGAGTGAGTGGGAAAGGGAGGGAGAGACGTGTGAGAGGGGAAGGGAGGGGGAGATGAGTGAGGGGGAAAGGCAGGGAGATAGGTGTGAGAGGGGAAGAGAGGGGAGATGAGTGAGAGTGAAAGGGAGACATGTGTGAGAGGGGATGGGAGGGGAGATGAGTGAGAGGGAAAGGGATACATGTGTGAGAGGGGAAGGGAGATAAATGAGTGAGAAGGAAGGGAGAAAGGCGAGATGAATTAGAGGTATAAGGAGCAATTGATGAGTAAGAGGAAATGGGAGGAAGACAGTTAAACGGGAAAAGAAGGGATGAGTATGAGGGAAAGGAAGGAACAGATGATGGATAGGTAAATGAAGGAAGATTGAGGAAAAAGGCAGAGAAAGATTGATAAAGTGAAGTAGAGGGAGATGAGTAGAATGGGAGAGAGTAAGATGAGAAAGCATGGAAAGTCAAGGGGTGGGGGAAAATATTGAGATGAGAAGGGGAAAGATAATTCATAGAGAAGGGGGCAGAGAGAGTGTGAATAAGGAAATGGCAGGGAGAGAGGATGTAGGGAGGGGAACACAGGGTGTGAAATTGGGAGGAACAGTGAGATGAGAAGGTATGTAGAGTTAGAGAGGTCAGGAAGACGGCAACTAAACAATGGCAGCTTTATCATTTATTTTATAGAGATTACAAACGCAAAAGGAAACAAATGTTTAATGGTTAAATGGTTTATTGCAGTGAACAAAGTGTATGAGCATTTAGTGGGAGCTTGTGATTTATGTTTTTTACAGGACTTGTAAGAACTTCCTTTTAATCTCAATAAGTCCTGTGGTACAAGCCAGACTTCTGCCAACTTGATTTAAACAATTTGAGTGCTATAAAAGATAACACAACAGCATTTTAACACAATTCTAAAACAGTAAAAAGAGTTTCAAACAAAAATATTTTATACATTTTAGATTTTTTTACATGGTCCAAAGGAGTTTAAATAAAACATATGGTGTCAATTTTTGAAGTAATAAAAAATTGTAAAACTGCCAATGATTATTGTCTTCTTTCATATTCTTTGCCTATCTGCAATTACTGTCTTCCTAGGCCTCTATTTAGTTGAGCAATAGTTAGTTCCTGGAGCCCGTAATGTAGCTTGTAAACTAATTTGCTATTTAATTGGGGTCTTTTAGCTACCCGCAAAGGATTTGCGCGTTATGGGCTGAAAATCCCTGCAATTATTAAAATCGTAACTCCGACCCAGCTAAGCCTTTAATTTTTCAAGCCCATAAATGTTACAATTGCAAATCGCTATTCAATTGCTACAGTTCCTCAAGCCCGCAAATGATTTCACACCCGTAAATGGCAAATGTAGAAGAAAATCCTAGACTAGAACAGTACCGTCATTCATTTTTATTATTTTGTACATTACCGAATTGCGAGTCTGATCGCATACCGGTCTTTTAAACGCTAATTGATTGATATGTAACCTCCATGCTTTACTGATGTCATGATGACGCTCTCATTTACTATTGGCTGTTTCTAAATTGGTAGTTACGGCCTTGCTTAATTGATCATGATCATGCTCTGAAATGCTACTTACGGGTGCATGGGTTACAGTTTAGGCATTCGGCCAGGTAGCTGTGGGCTTGATCAGTTGAATTGCTCTGTAACTGTTGCAAATTTCAAGCCGTTTGAAGGCCACTACGGGCTTGCAATTGAATGGAGGCCTTAGTCTACTAAGTCAAGCATTATTCTTTAGTGTTACAAAAAGATCATAAAGTTCAACCTTTGTACATCTCGTCTGATATGCAATATGCAGATTAGTTGTTAATTATTAATTGATCCAGAAGAAGGCAAACATAAAGAAACATTGAAAAATTGCCAATTGTCTCAAAATGGAGAAAAAATTAATTCCTTCCTGACCCCAGATACTAATGATAGGACTCCTCCCTGGATCAATACTTCCTCTCTAGTTATCCCAATAACCATGAATACCCTTTTTATTCAAAAATATATCTAACCCCTTTTTAAAGTATAGTAATGATCTCTTCCACAGTTTACTGGTTGGTGAAATTAATGTAAAATTGGGAGCCGGAGTTTTTACTGATGTCCGCGTCTCAAAGACTTCAAAAGGATTCCCTATATTGGCCGTATCTGCATGCAAGTCCATACTAGGAGACCTTCAGGTCACTGCTGGAGGCCTCAGGTAATATGTCAAACTTAATACATAGCTTGTGCTACATTGTTATATGGAGAATACAAGTGGAGTTAAAATGAGTTGAAATATAAAATAACTTTCCTATTTATATTATTTTCGAGCTAATTATAAAGCTAGAGTAAATTTGCTTAATAAATAGTTCTCATAGAAAACACTGAAAATGGGGTAATTTAATTAAACCCCATATCAATTCCCTTTTTTATTAAAATGGTAACAAAATGCCAGAATATTCAAGTAGTAAAGAACAATATAAACACCATTTTGGTTTATTGGGATAAAAAAGCAGATTTTTTATGATTAAACGTACTTTGACAATAACTATTTTTTTATTTTTGGACATTAGTTCCTCCTATCTGTTTTGATCTGCTGAGATTTAATATACGGCCCATGTGCTGCAATGTGCAGAGTGACGGGAGGTGATAGTACAGCTTTCCACTAATGCTAAGCAGTTTGAGCAGTATGTAAAAAATGGGAGGAGCTACAGCATAATCATAAGGGGGAAAACAGCTATTTTCAATGTAAGTTTCCTCACAAAAGATCTACTTTTTGAATCACAACTAAAAGTTGTTTATGTTATTTTTTACTGCTTCAGAGCTTTGAAGGGTACATTACATTTCCAGTATAAAGGCAAAGTAACCTGTTGTAGAGCTGTATAATTTAAAATTTGCCCAATGTCTTAATATGAATTGATAAGAAGTTACATTCCTACAAGTTTTATTCTTCATTCTAATTATATTTTTCTGATCTTTCTTTCATTTACTCAGAGTACTTCCTTTCATAGTGAACGCCGTTCAAAGCCACATCCATGCCATCCTGAGTGATAGGGTAAGCTCAAATATTGGTCCAGTCCTTGATTATCAAGAGCATACATAGAAAATGTACAATTACTTTTACAAAACAGTATCAGATTTGCAATGTACTCCATAAAGTCTGAACATTTACTGGAAACTTGATAAATAAATAAAAAAATAGCCAACATTTTGAAGATAATTATTTAATGGGACTCTTTTTATCAATGTTTTAACTAGATTACTTAATTAATTCGACAATGTAACTTTCCTATAAAATTCAGTTACCTCTAAGAAGCCCCAAAAGTAACATATTCTTTACTTTTGATCTGGCCCCTTCTCATGGTATACTCCTCTAAAAGCTGAAAGTTTGTATTTATATAAAGCAACGAGTACCATTAAACTTGACCTACTCTTAAGCTTGACCTACGCCACTTGCAAAATTCCAAAATGACTCCCCTGGGAAAGGAATCCAAAAACTACTACTGGGCATAATTGGTAACATAAACTTTTGATTAATCAATTAACAACTAATCCTCATATTGCAGATCAGAGGAAATCTAAAAAGGTTGAAATTTTGTCTTTTTTCAACCTTAATTATTATTTTACTATGTAACTATTAGTTAATATGGGCATTTATGAAATGAACATACCAGTATAATAAATTATAATCAAGCAATGAAACAATTAAGTAATCTTCAGTAAGGACAGTAAATAAATAAATTATTCAATAAATATGAAAAGGAAAAATAAAATGCTAAACCTTTTTTCCACAATACATTTAGTAATATTTATAATTTATAATTGGACATTAGCTTCTAAGCTCAAAGATCATGGCTCGCCACCGTTTGCAATGTGTTAATGCTGCTTTTGATTTTGCCTTAATCGTAACCCATGTATAGTGCTACGGAATATACACGGTAAATAAATAATAATAATAATAATAATTTTCACATCAGCTTCTAATATTATTATTTAGTTTAACTAATTTTCTGGAATATATTGTGTATTTAAAACATAATTGGATTCAAATTGAATAAATGATACATAGAAAAATATTAGTAATATTGTTTTAATAATGATTAATGCGTTCTAGTCTCTTTATTCCTGAAGACTAAGTGTAATGATTCAGGGGTAGGCAAGTTCAGTCCTGGAGGGTCACACAAGCCTGGATCTGAAGATATTGTTTCTGTGCAGAGCTGACTCACTCAGGAGCGAGCGATTGACTCACCTGTGCACAGCAGTGATATTCTGAAATCCTGGTCTGTGTGGCTCTCCAGGACTGAACTTGCCCATCCCTGATTTAGAGGATATGATCCTTATTTCCTTTGCTAAACATTTGAGGTCTGAAGTTCCCAATGTTTTTTTCTATTCTATCCGCATAACAACATATTTTGACTAATAATAAAAAATAGATATTTGACTGTATATTTAGGACCTATATATTTTTCCATAATG
Source organism: Discoglossus pictus (assembly GCA_027410445.1). Lineage (NCBI taxonomy): Eukaryota > Metazoa > Chordata > Amphibia > Anura > Alytidae > Discoglossus > Discoglossus pictus. The sequence continues at coordinate 63,670,886 of CM050174.1, forward strand.
TCTTCTGCCGTACCATTATATCTATACATAACATAATCTGGCATCTCCATACAGCGTCTCTACAAATCATCAAAAAGAAATGAACAGTAAAGTATTGTACTGGTTAATTTAATCTGGTTACAAGTCGAAGTGTAGATAAGACTATTTTATAATTTAGTGTAAGATCCTTTAGCCGAGTCTTCTTCTCCGACACCTCCCATCTCCTTCATGACACAACAGTGGCTAGAGAGAAACTCCTCAGCAGGATGCTTTCATTCTTAATTTAAAAAGTTACTTTGTTGATGTAGTTTTTATTTTTCGCTCTTACATATGAATGTTATTATTTACGATTGTATCTTTGACTTATATAAATCGATTTACAAAACCATAACAGTGGTCCTTTAATGGCCTTACGCCATATGGGCAGCTTCCTATAATTTGTAAATTATAACAATATAGAAATGGATTAAACCTTTTTTACAGTATACTGTATATTTGCATTACTTTATTATTACTTTTTTTTAAAAATAACACTCTCCATATTTATTCTAAATTTATTTTGTAGCCTTCTTCTCTTGTTTTAATTTAGAAATTGTCCAATTTTTCATTATAAAAAGTGTTTTTTTTATTACATAGTTGTGTGTAACCGTCTCCAATGTTTTCCTGGGAATGAATGCAGACTTGGGACTGATGGCTCGTAAGTAAAATTACTTTCACAATAACCCTAGAAGTGGAGTCTCCATATTTACCATGCACTAATATATTTAAATCGGTGCTTTCAAATGCCTATAATCTGAACAAAGTGACCGAGTCAACAATTAATATACATGAGTGAAACTGAGATATCCTCAATTTCTGGCCTTTTAGGTGCTCAGACACCTATAGTTGGGAACCGATTAACTAAAAACATTTAATACTATAGTAATGTATATATAGTAATATAGTATAGTAATATAATAATATAATACATTATTTTGATAAGAGTGAAACTCTTATAAATACAAATACCCACTAATACACTTAGTAATAATATGTGTTAACATAAAGTGTTCATGTTATATTAAGATAAAATAATAAAGTTGAAGTGTCATTTTGAAATACTCATGTATAAAATTGTTTGAACATTTAAAATATAAAATAAATAATGGATTAGGCAGTTAGAATTTATATTCTATCACATAATCAGCTCTCCAACATGGGCTAAATGTTCTCAATCTTGTCTCCATTTTGAAGAAATTACTCCAATCACGGATGATTTTGGGCTACAGTACACTATGCCCAGCCCGCCAGTGGTGACTGGTGACTACATGGACATGGATATGAATGTAAGTAGGGAGAACACTGATTTTATCTTGATCTACTCTGTTATATATAAATATGAACAAATAAATAAATATTTCAGGGCTGGAAGACATGATTAATAACAATGATATTCATTAGGCAGCAACAAGTGTTCCTTGTTGCTGCCCAATTTACTGCACAGCTTTAATGGCAAAGCCTGGATAGTTCAGTGTACATTTTCTCATAGAGGATCAATTATTTTTTTTCACTGACTTGTCCTCTGTAGATTTGAACTTTGATCTTTCATCTAATATAAATGTATATATATTTGCACTGCTTCTTAAGTTTCTTGAGTCTGCCACTGTTAACTACTGTAAATTAAAATGTTAATCCAACTTAAAAAATGTAATCATGTTAATTACATTACATTACAATAATATTATGATGTCACCTTCTTTCATAGCGTGCTTAGATATAAATGAGGAACTAATAATTACTACTTTTGGTCTTTCAATGTCATTTTGTGGTTCTGGGATACATGATACTGTTTGTTTTGTCTTCACAGGTAGAATATCTGGTACATGATCAGGTGATAGAACTTCCGTCTGGAACACATGACTTCACCCTCCCACCTGGAGCAGGTTCTAAGGACTCCATGCTCAACATGGGCTTCTCCCAAGACTTTTTTATATCTATGTTCACAGCCATTCACAGCTCAGGTTCATTCAATATGGCCAATGTAGGAAAAATAGTAAGTGCAAGATTTAAAATATGTGAGAGATTATCATAGTGTCGGTATCTATCTATCTATCTATCTATCTATCTATCTATCTATTTTGATGAACTACAAATTTATCAATTTAGAATGAAAAATGGCACTATACCTTTTACCTGCAATTATACTGCTGTGGAACCTACCCTTTGGTTTTCTGCTGTTCTACTTCCTGTGGTGGGCAAATGCTTTGAATTTACAGGAAGTTTCTATCTATACAATGTGAGTGTGGCATCTATATCTACAAGCACCTTCATTAGGTATTATGGAATGCCTTATAGTTTGAAAGGAAACATCCTTCTGAAAAAGTAATCGGGAGGATCTGCCGATCCAAGTAAAATGTTTGGCTCTGTTTATTTATTTAATTATACATTATTTTCTTGCTTTCTAAAAACATGGCGCTCAAGAACCATAAAGACAAGATTAACCACAGTGGTCCTTTAAGGAACTTATGCAATTGATTAAATATGTTCTAGTTGCATTTGATTCCATTAATCTGCACAAAGGAGTAGACAAATAATAGGCCATAATAATCGTGTCATTGAAACTAATAGGAAATATGAGTTTGTGACATCACAGAGAGGTATGACTCTGTGTTCATTGGTTGGCAGGGGAAAGCCCATCAAAACAATACAATATTTTAATCTGTATATTGTGCTGTGATATATAAACAAAAACCCTCTTTCAAATGCAAGAATGAAATAATACTTCACATGTCCTTAAAGAAGGGAGAGAGAAATGGCAGAATTAATTAGTCTGGTGAAATTAATTAGAGAAACATGGAGAGAAAGAAGAATAAAGACAGAGGGGTATAGGAGAGGGATGGAAAAAGAGGGTGAGTGAAAATATGGATGAATAAAATGGGTGAAAGAAAGGGATCGAAGAGAGCAGTCTATATCTACCTGTTGTAGTGTACTGCCCATGTCACACGTATGTGATGTCATATGATATATGACAACATAATAAAATGTATATCATAGGCTCACTAGAGCAATTAAAACTTTTCTGTACTATCGCGTCGAGCAATTAAATTAAACATAAAATGTGTAAAAACTTTTTGATCTGAAGCTATTTTCACCAGTTTAGGGTTACTTTAAAATGTTGCTGTGCTAGCTTTTATAGCACTCAAGCTGTTGATTTACCCTAACCTTAAGCAGTAGTATCTGCACCACAAGATAAACTGAGCTTACGGCACATTTATTCATATAATGAATAGACCATAAAGTGTAAGCTCCCTCTACAAGCTCTTATTTCTTTTTAAGCCACTTGTTTCCCTTTTGAGGTCAGAATGGCCAAGGGACTCAAAGGATTAAGCTTATATTTTTTTGTGCCTGGTATTTTGGGGCTGGATCACTCTAACGAGTAACACCAGACTGATATGCTACAGGATATTTTTCCCTGTGAAGAGCACAAGTGGCTTAAAGAGGTTGCTCTCAGAGTGGGTTATCATGGCCATAGAACTGACCTATTAAGGTTGGTTCGTTCTCTGATTGAGCACCTCTAATTTGGTATTTTGTTTATTCAAATTGCACTTAGAGATTAGTCTCCCTAAGGGTGATGGGGGACTCAAGACATGCCTTAGGGAGATATCAGCTACACCTCACTGAGGAGGCCCAAAGAAGGTTGAAACGTACGTCTGGGGGTGGTTGTTTCTCCAGGGTCGGTTTAGGTGTAGAGCAGTATTGATGATGTCCATGTGCCTTTAATGGGTTATTAAATACTTTGACAGACTGTTTTTCTATTTTTTAGCCATCCATTGCAAGACAACTGACAACATCTGCTCTAGGATCTTACATCCATGCGGTAATTATTTAATATATACACTGTACAATATTGTTGTTCCTTTCTGGATCGCTAACTTGTCGTGGTGAAGGGGCTTGTGTACTTCAATGAAGAGTCACTGAAGACGGGCAGGTCATAGGAGAGAGGTCATACAAAGTGTGGTCAACTGGAGAAGGAACTGGCAACCCACTCTATATTTGTCAAAAAACCTTATGTTTGAGCACAACCAGAAACAAGATGTGTCTGGCGTGCTGTGATCCATAGGGTCACAGAGAACAACTAAAAAACAATTGTTGTAATCAGGTCGACTGTTAAGGTATAAAATTCTCTGTATTTCTTCAATATCCTATTGGGTTAAAGGGACATTGTCACAGCGAAAACTATTTTTTAAAAGTTATTCTTAAAGAGAATGACAAACAAACTATACATTGTACTAGACATTTGTACCTAAATTTAATAATTCCTGAGATAATTAACTGTATTCACATGCAAATGAGCAATTCCCAAACATAATCAGCTGATTTAACGTGCTATTAATTATTTCATTCTGACTCTTTTATGGAAGACACAATGACCCTAAGGTTATCATGCAGTTATATCCCCTACCCACTCTTTCCAAGAAAACAGAATCACAATATTGCATACTAAGACACACATACGTATAAAATTGCCACACAAACAATGCTGACTATCTCTGAAATGATTTGCTGCATAGAAAAAAAGTTCAATGTTATAAGTGTTCTTTCAGATGGAACCAACGTGTTGTGTAGGGTGACAGTGTCCTATCTATCTATCTATCGATTTATCTCTCTATTTGTCTTTCTGACTGTCCATGTGACCCTCCATATTTGTGTGTATATATATATAAATGAGTTGGAACCAGCATTCTTGTCTTTCTATATATCTATATATATCTATATATTTAAAATCCATATATATATAGTAGCATGCATGCAAAATCAATAGGTTGTCTTACCTAGTAGTCCTGTACCCCCGGTAGTGGTCCCACAAGAATATAGATGTCACACTAAGATGGCACATTGCCGAAAAATACAGAAATCACATAAAGTTGTCTATAGATCATTTCTTAACATATTACACTCATCTATATATGATACAAATGTCTTCTAAGTTACTGTATGGCAGCATGCAGAGACATCATTTGAAAACATTAAGTTTTAGCATCCCCAGCCTAATACCCATTATACATTTTCCAATTCATTGTACATACAGTATGTATATATAGTACATAAAATGACTAGTACATTTGTGATCCCATTTCAAGGTCTAAAAATAAGTTAAAAACTTATTTCCTGCACAGGTTTCCCAGAAATATAGTCATTGCATTGCACTCTGGGAAACTGGGTGGTGATATGCAAATGAATATACAGGTTGCCCCCTCAGCCTCACTGCGTCACCCTCTTGAGGGTTTCCCTGCCTCCCCACTCTGTGCTTGTTCTCCCTAAGACAGGGAATCCCGAATTATATCACACACACACATGTCGTCAGTCGGGACTCCCTGCCGAGGCGAGAAGTGCAGGCAGAAAAGTAATAGGAGGGCATTGAGGCGCAGGGGACATAGGGGGAGCTCCGGGGGTCATGGGCCTGGGATGGGGCTTGACTGCACTGGGGAGTGCCCAGTGCATTGCCCCACCTGTATAGGCAGTAGCTCTGTCTGTAAACCCTTTACTACTAGTAATCTTGAATAAAAGAAAACTCGTAACTTATTAGAGATGAGGAGAAGAAGGAGTAGAAGAGTTACAATGGGGCCCCCAAATTATTTTGCACTTGGGCCCTCCATTCGCTAGCTCTGTCACTGGCTCCACATGAGATACACGTATGGAATTTTTGAATTTCTTTTTGCATATATGTTGTCCTTTTTATGTCTGCAGATCAACCAGAGGTACCCACAGTCGCTTCCTGTGCTAATGAAGATTGTTTCCAGCCAGTCACCAATAGTCTCCTTCCAATCCAACAAGCTAATAATTAACCTTACTCCTTCTGTGGAGATGCTTGTGCGTACTTCAAACTCGCAATACCAACCCCTGTTTACATTTAATGTGGTAAGTGTTTATGTGTGCTTCTTATGTGGGGATGGTGTAAAGTCCAAAAAAAGGCCAAAGTATTTTGTGAGAACAATCTTGAAGAATCAAAACACATCTAATAGTATGCTGATAATAGTATCCCTTTAACAAATACAAATACCATCTGAAACAGAAAGGAAATGTCTGGAAATTCACGCTAAAATGTTTGAGATGTATTAAATACCATATTTAAGAGCTAACACCAAACTTATAATATTCCAGAGCCAGAAATATGACACATATGGCTAGGTGGGACTCATGTAATAAGCTTCAAATATTTCACAGAAAATATTTTCAGGTACCCGTTTTGGGGCAGAATGTTTGCAAAATAAGTTGGAACTGCAACTTCCCAAAGAGCCAGAAATACCAAATTCCCAAACACATATAATCATATAATCAGCTTAAAAAAATTCACAGCAGCTAGTTTTAAAAGGCTAGTTAATTCAGTACAACTTGGAGCACACCACTGTACATGTTGTAATTATTTTTTTAAATATGTTCCTTGTTTACAGAGAAGTTTATAAATGAAATGTCTATTTACATGAGACTCTGACATTCCCCCAGACAGACCCACAGCAACAGCTCCTTGCAGAAAGCATAAACAGAAATAGAGTTAACCCTTCACAAATTCATTTGAGCAGATAAAGGACTGCTGGAATCAACTAAAAATGACAGTTGAGGGTTAACATCTTCTGCTACATTCCTGAAGTTCAGAGATAAACTATAAATCTTTGTCTTCATGGAGCGTTCACCCCTCGGTGTCGGCAGATGTTGTTAATCATGGAACAGTCAGGAGTGCATTTGTATACAGACCTAAGACTGCGGATTTGTAGCTGTTATTAGTGTAGTAAAAAACAAAAAAAACAATAGATCCCTTTAACATAGAATCTTGTGCTCTTTCACACCATGAAGAGCACTTATAGTGAGGGAAATTGCTGTTTAAGCACCCATTCCAGGTCAGAATACAATTGTTTTGAAAACTAACTGCCAGAAATACCAAATTCACCAAACACACTTGGTACGGGAGTCCCAGCTATTGGATAATATTAGGGTACATTGTTTTTACCACCACAGCGACAAACAAGGAAACAGACTTACTAATCAGCACATCAAAGAAGGAGGAGACATTTATGTTAGTAGCCAGGAGCCACTCGTTCATAATAATGCTACACAAACATTGCTATATATCTCAAAAGTAACTTACTTTAGAAAATATAGCAAATATAATGTACAATGTTTTAAGCGCTTTAAGAATAACTGATGAAAAACTAGATTTTTACATGATAGGAATTTTATATGAAAACCTTGAATAGAAAGGGTTGGTATTAATACTGAATATACTGAATATACCATGTTTACAATATTGTTTTGTAATCACAGGGACTTACCTTTGTTTCCAGTCTGGAAGTAAAGGCACAGAAGCTGGTGCCCATATTTGCATTAAGTGGGTATGTTATTCTTTATAATTCTGTGTAATTGAAAAAAAAACATTAAATATAAAGAATAAATATGAAAAGCCAATTCTTCCTTTTTCCCTTCTAGTGACATTACTCTTACTGTGACTTCTTCCTCAATGGGTAAATGCAAGGTAAGTTACAATCAACCGCAGGAGCCTCTCCAAGTTCTTATAAACATAAATATTTACTGATGACACTAAATTATGTAAGGTAATTAATTATGAATATCATGTACATTCCATGAAGGTAAAGGGACAGGTAAATGACAAATATGGTATAATATAAAATTAAAAATATACCATTGAGAAGCAAAAATACTGGTTTGCATGCTCTAAATGGGATACATACAGAAATGTATAGATATACAATACAGAGGAGTATCTGATAATCAGAATCTAAATTAGAGTGCTCAATGCCAGGCAGCAGCCTCAAGGGATTTTTTTCTGGATGCAAGGTTTTACCTGTTTTAAGTATATATACACAAATGTTTACAAATTATTTGCTGTTCATCATATGGTGGAAGACTTTTTGGTGAATGTTTTTGATACAGCCTGCATTAAAGAATATCTCAGGGGTATAAACTAGTTATCTTTCATTGTATTAAATAATATATATATATATATATATATATATATATATATATATATATATATATACCGTATATATATATATATATATATATATATATATACAGTAATTGTGTAGTATCTTTACACAGTCTGAAAGTTAGTTTATCCTGACTCCTCTCCTCCTCTCTATTAATGACACTTCTACTTTTTCGTTCTAACATTTCCATTTTCTTCCTTTTGCTGTCACCATCACATCTCTTCCCCCATCCCTCGGCCTTATTAATTTAATACGAGGAATAACTAGTTTATACAAATATATCTTACTTTTTTGTACCCCTGATGTATTCATTAATGCAGGATGGATCAAAAACATATCTTTCAGCAAAAAGTCTTCTACCATAAGATGTACAGCAAAAAACATGTAAACATATGTGTATATATACTTAAAACAGGTAAAACCTTGCCTCCAGAAAAAAAATCCCTTGAGGCTGCTGCTTGGCATTGAGCACTCTAATTTAGATTCTGATTATCAGATACTCCGTTGTATTGTATATCTATACATTTCTGTATGTATCCCATTTAGAGCATGCAAACCAGTATTTTTGCTACACAACCACAATATATATATATATATATATATATATATATATAAATATATATTTGATACCCATTCAACAGTTGATTGGGCGGGGGGGGGGCAGTAGAGCTATTTGTCAATTTCACTGATCTAATTGTCCTAACAGGGAAATCAGATTTCCTAGATATGTGGCAAAGTCTTAGGCCCTCATTCAATTGCAATTTGGCCAATTGAATAAGGCTCTAAATAAGCACATAGCATATTTTTTTTAAAGAAGTTTGTAGTTAGTAAAAACCTTGCTTTTGGATAGATGCTTACTAACTAAAAACTTCTTTAAAAAAATATGTTATGTGCTTATTTAGAGCCCTATTCAATTGGCCAAATTGCAATTGAATGAGGCCCTTAGTATTGACTTAAAACATGTACCGCTTCCATGGAGGGGGTTAATAGGCGTTACCCCATAAATTACTGGTGCCTAATGGGGAGGTCTCTTTTCATGGGTCTCTTTTCTCTATCATACCATATGGTGCTCCTAAGGGTCACATGACGGCCAACATTGGTCACATAATGTCATCAGAACTGCAAGTAATGAAACAGACAAGCTACCTCAAGTAGCTCTGCAAGCTGCTGGATAAAGATAGATAAAGATCTGCAGAGACAGAATGCTCGGATACATTTCACAGCTTCCCTGAGCTCTAATGACCGGCTGCAGAGCTTGTTGTGCTCTTTTATAAATAGAACAGGAATACCATAGTGTTTATAAGTAATGAAAAGTGACCCTCTGCACCAACTCAGGATAAAGTCGAGATAGATTTAGATCTGGGTGCCAATATTGCTTCATCACCACTGGTTCAGTTTTTGAGTAATAATTTTAGACTGAGTAACCTGTATACAGGTGTCGATTTCTTTAAGACGTAAATGTTTCTTGAATGAAGTTCCGCAGTTGTGCGCTCCCAACATGGAAACAATTATTTCCATATGTAAGAAATTGTTTGAGTCATCAGAAATAGCATAAAGTAAACACTAGATGGTGCCAATTAAATTTATATTTTTCTGCTGGGTGAATCAAACAAAACTCAATAATTCTGAAGTTGATAACTTCAATATTTAATTGTAGTTAAAAAAAAAACAAAGTGGCCAAGAGCTCTTGTGTTGGCTCTCTTTTTATCTTGCTGTCAGAAATATTTGCAAAGCCGTACATTATTATGAGCAGCCACTTATGTGTAGATGGCATCAACTTAAAGTGAAACTGAAGTCGTCATACATGCTCTGCACCACTAGGGGGTGGAAAAACATATGAAAAGGTGCTATAAATTTTTTAGAATCGGTAATAAATTAAAGGGATATGAACATTTTCTGGATTTTGCTAGGCATATAATATACTTGAGTATCTATTTACTTTTATGGACTTTATTTTATTAAGACGTGTTTATAAGATCTGTTTTTACTTTCTAAAATCAAATAAATATTACCTGCTTGGGTCTGCCCACTGAAGCTTTTTTTAAATAATAATAATAATACATTTGCATAGTATTAAACTGCTTTCCTCCTAGTTGCCTAGAAAATGGGGTTGAAGAAAAGATTTGTATTCCAACAAGTTCAAGCTTTTTCATATCTTGATACTATGTAAATTGTGAATTGATCCAGAGGATGGCAAACAAAAAAAACTTTGGAAATATATCCAATATTTGTACACAATCATCTCTTAAATCTGCTGTCACAACCTCCTTCTACAATCTTATTGTGGAAAACCATTATCGTGAAATAGTTAAATTTCAAACCTCAAGCGGTGACCTCTTATCAACTGGAAATATCTTGACAAGAAAGGTTCACATGACATGGGCCTCCATTCAATTGAAAATTGCAACAGTTACAGAGCGATTCAATTTAACAAACTTGCAGCTACCTGGCCGAAAGCCTAAACCATAAACCATGCACCCGTATGTAGCATTTCAGAGCATGATCATGATCAGTTAAGCAAGGCCCTAACAACCAATTTAGAAATATCTAATAGTAAATGAGACCGTCATCATGACATCAGTAAAACATGGATGTAAAACGTCAATCAATTAGCGTTTAGAAGTCTGATATGCGATCAGACTCGCAATCCAACAATGTGCAAAATAATAAAAATGAATGACGATACTGTTATAGTCCATGTGGGTTGCCTGATAACCAAGATTGATATAACATGGAAATAAATGTAAAACAATATTTTTTTATTGCAGATTTGCGAGCTTGAGTCTGTTGTGCAATTAATTATAATGTCTTTCATCGCTTTCCCCGTAATTTAAAGTGCAGTATTGATGTTTTGTTTGCATTTCCAGCGCTACAAACAGGTGTTTAACCCCCTTGGGGTCCTATCTGGTACTCATAGGATGTTCTTCTACATTTGACATTTACGGTGTGAAGATAATTTGCGGGCTTGAGGAATTGTATTGTAAATAGGGATTTGTAAATTTTAAATAGGGATTTGCGATTGAAACATTTACGGGCTTGAAAGATCAAAGGCTTAGCTGGGTCAGAGTTACGATTCTGACAACCGCAGGGATATTCAGCTTCTACCATGCGGGTAGCTAACAGATGCATTATGGGCTCTTGTATCTACAATTTGCTCAATTGAATGGAGGCCATAGTCTTATTGTAACCTTGGATGTATTTATATAAGGTTATTATATCACCTTGAAAGAGACCTTATTTTCTAGAAAAAATTGCATAATTTCATAGAACAATCCCCCCATTTCTCTTATTAGTTGAATGTTAGGGTAAGTTTAACACATCTTAGCAACCTCTAAACCTATTCTGCTTTAATAGGACCTTTTACTGTCTTAAGCAGTGTAAATAATGAATACTGTATATGCAAAATAATGTACACTTTCTACCATATTACCTAAACCAACAAAAATAAACATATTTTTCTCACTTTCCCATAGGTATCATTGCTCACTGGATATATTCAGAATCTGATTGAGAAGGCTTACTTGGTTCAGATAAATGGTATGCACCTTTATGATTTTAAAAATTACATTTGAAAATTAGCCTCCAGTAACTAATTGAATTCTGTAATATTAATGTTTTTTTACAGAGGAGCTGAGTGTGGGTGTGTCTCTTCCATCACTACCTAATGTACAAATTCTTCACCCTGTTGTGGACATCAAAGAGGTAAACACTATAATATTACCAACAAGGGACACATAACATGTTCAATATATAGTTGTTATGGTCCCTTTAAAGGAAAGTTGCCATATTATATTTTAATAATATATTATACATTTAAAATATTTCATGTATTTGTTATAAAAACTGCAGTGACTCTTGACGTAGCTCTTGATCTTTTGACCCAAACAGCACACAGATCTCAGTGTCAGTAACAATAATGAATTTCTAAAATGGCAGCTTCTTCTCTCCACAGACATGGAGGATCAACTGGTTCCATAACTTTTATATAGATAGTTAATCTTCCTTAAAATGAATCTTTAATATAAAAAAGTATTCTTATGTGGAGCATGGCCCTTTGGTCTTCTTTTAGGAGGAACTTGTAGGAAAGATAGATATAGTGAATAATCACAGAGGAACGACAAAAGGATAGAAGTTCATGCCAGAGAGTGACAGACAGAAAAGCCCCGTCCAGCCTATGTCCTAATAGATAAACTCTTTCCATTTCACCCACTTCCAGTCACTGAACTAATTTCCATCAATTGCAATAACATCCTGCCATGTTTGTATGTAAATGCATAAATATGACAAAAAAATAATGTATAGAGTTTTTTTATGTAAGCTTGAGGGCAAACACGCTCCATGGCCCAACTAAGAAAATCATGGAATATACATGTTGACTTTTAGTTATATTTTGGGCCAAATGAATTTTTGGTGTTTGATAGCACCTGTTTTGATAGCGTGCGGTTAAAACAATGGCGTATTGAACCAAAGCACAAATCTGAGCATAAGTATTATCTCGGATCCACGTATTAGCTCCATGAGCCGGGCTAGTAATCATACTCTCACGGACTACTCAGCTTCCTGAAAGCATTTGGCCTTGGCTCAGGTCCCACTTGATAAAACATTTAGTAGACTCAGAAATATTGGTACACTAGAAAAATGATTTAAGCCCTCATATAAAGAATGACACACATAAAGATGTACTTACAGTGGTAAATAATACACATCTAATAACAAATAAAGTAGATGATATATATATATCTACAAATATAACAATATATCTATATCTATATATGAATATTTGAATGTCTAAAACAAGTTATAAAACTTGTTTCATGCCCAGCATTCCGAGAAATACAGTTATTACACTGCACTCTGGGAACCTACAACACGTACAGCTGTTTCAAGGTTACTGCCTATCATCAGCATGGTGGGATCCCAGCTTGTGTTGTGGACCTTATGAGTAGGTAGTTCACCACAACAATCATTTAAATATATGGTGGGCAAAAGAGCAATAGAAGCCCTCCACCATACAGTAGTACAGGAAATAAATAGTACATCTGTGTTCACATTTGAATGTCTTAAACAAGTTAAAAAAAACTGTTTCCAGCTCATAATTCGGAGAATTATGGTTATTACACTGCACTCTGGGAACCCTGGCAGGGACATGCAAATGCAATCCTTAAAGATATCAAAATTGGTTTCACTTAAGAATATGTCTGCTGTATCAAATAGCTTTGAGCAAAGCTAGGGTTGGATTAAACACAAGGGCCCTCATTCTATTATCGGCCGTAAATCGGCCGCAAAGCTGCGATTGCTTGCGGGGCTCCCGTTACCTTGCAATTCAAATAGACGGCGCCTCAAGGCTATCCCCTTACGGCCGGCCGTATATCTTGCAACCGGGCATAAGCTCAGAAATCTTTAAATGCAAAAATAAATTCAAGATGGCACTGTAAAGCTCTGTAAATGCTAGGGATCATAATGGGGGACATGAGGATTAATAGCAACCCCCTCTCAAGCTTGCACATCAGCCCAAATCTGAGATTACATTAACTGTTTATTTTCCGGCCGCAGCGTGGGCGGGTCTGAGGTGCTCCAAGCCCTCTAGACTTTTTACATGGATATGTGACATAAATTTAAAAAAAAATTATTTACGGATTTGAGTGTAGGGGAATGTTGTGCTATTAATGCTAACACCTACAATCACTTTATAGTCTCCTCAGAGTGCAGGATGGCTTTATTATGGCTTTGTTATGTGCTTAATTGTGTGCCTGCGGGACCTTTTTGCTGCAAGTAAGCTGCGGCTCGGTTTTAGCCTTGCAGAGAGGGTTCCCGGAGCAATTGAATAGCAACCAGGATTTTCTTACGGCCGAAACTCTTTTAAGATCAAAGGCTTTCCTCCGGCGCGTGCAGCCGCAAGGGATAACAAGGCGCCGGCCGCAAGGGAATTAAATAGGCAAATAGCTTACGGCCGGTCCTTGTGGCCCCGCATCTCCTACGGCCGATAATAGAATGAGGCCCTTAGATATATATATGTAAATAGTATAATTGAATGGACATATTGTGTTACATTACACTCACCTATTGAAATTGGTCACACATTTGATTGGTTACATGCTCAAACATATGTTTCTTTTTCTTGTAGAACTATGCTGTCATGTCATGTGATCTTCAATATACCAAGTAAACAGTGAGAGTGTTCATTTATTGTATAACAGAAAAATAATTGGCCATACAGTGAACTAGAAAAGTCAAGATGATGGATACCAGAAATGAGCATCTTAATGATTCACATCATTAATATTTACAAAACGTAATAAAATCTTATGCAAATCACCATATGTAGTTTTATTTATTTGTTTTGTTTCTATTCTATAATGAAAATTGCTATTTGTTTTTTTAAAGAACTATCTCTTGTTTTTGCACATGTTACCTGATTGGCTCTTAACACAATCAGGGTAGCGCAATGATGTACAAAAATGCTTCTTGTCAAAATACGAGTTGCTATTGTTATACTTTATTTATAAGGTGACAGTATTTTCAAAAGTGGTATGTAAGAGGTTACACTTTACCTAAAATAAGTAATATGTCTAACAAAATAGTTTTATACATATTTGTATGAAGCACTTTAAGCCCCTCCATCCAAACTGAAAGTTTAAAGAAAAATTAGAGTATTATGGTTACAACCTGCTTTTCGTTGTACTTGGAAAAATCACTAGACCAATCCTACCCGCACACAGGATGCTAGGACAAGTTGCAGATTTTCAAGCCAAGTTACCAGGTTCCAGGACAAGTTGCAATAGTTATTCATTGATATAAAATATCAAAGCTTTAAATGAAACACACCATGTGTATGCTATGTCCTAAACAGAGGATAAACTTTATTTAGGGCTTCCACCGAGGGCACAGTGAAAGGCATGTCTACTTCCCTGTCTAGGTGCATATGAGTCGCCGAAGGTTTGTGTGCTGGCAAACGGGACTATGGTGCCCTGAAAGAGAGGAAGGGAAGTCTTTTGTGCTCAGTGGTTGTGGGGAGAAAGAGGTATCAATGTATCTGTTCCCTAGCTAACCTCCTTCAAGATAGCAATACCATTATTCAGTAGGGGAGGCATTGGCTAGGATGGAGGAGGTGGCTCTGGGGAGTATGCATTTTCTGGGTCCGACTAGGACTTCCATGACATTTCTAACAATTTGGGCTCTTAGCTTGTATAGGGGTAAGGAACAATGACTAAGATCAACTATTTCCCAACTAGTGGTTAACTGCAAGACAAGGGATCAACGGCTATCACTTTCAGAGCACTTGACACAGCTTGACCTTTGTCTCCTGAAACAGTGTTTCAGTTGCTGTCTGACAGCCTAGTTACCCATACTTGATGATTTAATCAGGTCCGTGGATCCCCATAGAATTCTATGAAGCCCGATCTACCACTTACCTCAAGTTCAAATCCATCTAAAAGTCTGGGAGTCAACTGGGAATGACGATTGGCTACTGGAAGTGGCGACTGGTTGCCTTTAAAGTGATAGTAACCTCATAATATTTTTATTGGCTCTATGCAATATATACACCCAAGAACACATGATACAAATAAAATAACTGTCCTAGAAATGTAAAATTGACCCAGAGCTCTCTGGGCTTGGGTTACTTGTGGGAAATATTTATTGGGGCCCAGGGCATGTAACCAGGGGCTTGGAAAAACATAAGAAAACATAAACACGTTAACAATTACATTTTGGCACTATACCAATAAACAAAGCGATATAGTACTGTAATGGAGTTGGAACACAAATCCAATATCTCCGCTGGTATACGGTAAAATATCTAAGAAGCACTACAGTCTCACCATCCCCAACCTCCCATATTGGACGACACTCAATTAGGAGTCAAAAGAATACTGACTTTATTTTGTTGTGCAGAGATATATATACACATCTCTTCCCACAGGCAATACACATCCCCCATAGTTGGCCACACAATATACATAGAGGGACAATAGGTGGGTCACACCTCCCTGAGGCTACTTTGATACAATCAGACATTGATTAGATAATCCTTCCCTTTGTTCCATCTTCACAATGTGAACACTTCACACAATGGACCTCTTTTGCTTATGAGGAGCCCTTGTAATAGGATTATCTATTATGCCAAGGTCTGCAATAGTCTGGGCTAATATTCTGCAGAGCATAAACCAACATACATACCGTATAACAGTAGGATCATATTTTAACCATAATAATTAAATAACCATAAAACAGGGTAAAACAGTGATGGGTTCCGTTACACACCTCCCCCGTGACCATAAGCCGGCATACACGGTCTGATCCCAACGGATTGGCCTGGGGATGTCCGGACAAAAGTATTTGTTGGTCAATTCTGTAGTTTGACAACCCATCAGCATTACTGCAATTCACCTTTACTCACATTTCACATATCCCCAGCTGGGATCTGAGCGCACAAAACTACCGAATAGCGCTCAGATCCTATTCACACAGTTCAATTGCCATGTAGCTAAAGACTTTCCCATAGTCTTTCATTATATGAATGGGCTCCATGGCATAGCTATCTGGGGTATCGCCGCTCCCACAGGGCAAGTACCGAATGACCCCCCTGTATGTCAAGGGCCAGAATGAGTGACATACACTCTGGTATGGCCGAATACTGTTTTTAAAGGGCAATATGTTCCAGTGCCATAGTCGCAGGGCAGGAGGCTGGCAATAAGTCCTCTCCAGGACAAAGTGGCGAAGGGCACTTCGTCACACATCTCCCCTTTGGGGGGAAGTCTAACCAGGCACCTGGATATTTCGCTGTGGTGATGGGGCAACACGCTGAGGGGACTTGAGGGGCAGAGGCCAGCGGCACTCTGCCCTGATGCCAGCTCTTCTGCTGGTATAACCTGCAGGACATTCTGCTCTGTACAAGGGACAAAGGGAGGGCAGAGGCTGACTGCACTCTGCCCCGCTGTCAGCTCTTCTGCTGGGGTACTTGGGACATATTCCGGCTCAGTAGCCAGGGAAAGGTGGGGGTCAGTGGGGGTTAACATTTCCTCTGTTAACCCTGGGGCCACATTAGGAGTTAGCTGGGGAGGGGATTTGTACTTACCACCTCCCTCCGGTTGTCCCAGTGAGG
This sequence comes from Discoglossus pictus, assembly GCA_027410445.1. Classification (NCBI taxonomy): domain Eukaryota; kingdom Metazoa; phylum Chordata; class Amphibia; order Anura; family Alytidae; genus Discoglossus; species Discoglossus pictus. The sequence continues at coordinate 63,687,950 of CM050174.1, forward strand.
GTAGTTGGGGATCTGGACAGGCTGTCCAGCATCCCGGTAGGTCAGGCACAGAGACCATGGTCCCATCTGCGCCGTCTGGGAGATTGGTGTCTCCCCTTGTTAGGGTAAGCTGTCGCTGGGGGGAGAGGGTGACACCTTCAGCTCCCTGGGGTTCACACTGCCGCTGGGAAGGAAGGACGGCCCCTTCTGCTCCCTGGGGTACACACTGCCGCTGGGGAGGAAGGACGGCACCTTCTGCTCCCCTGGGATACACACTGCCGCTGCGGGGGAAGGACAAATCCTTCTGCTCCCTGGGGTACACACTGCTGCTGGGGCGGAAGGACGGCACCTTCTGCTCCCTGGGATACACACTGTCGCTGGGGAGGAAGGACAGCACCTTCTGCTCCCTGGGATACACACTGTCGCTGGGGAGGGGAATTAGTTGGAGTATTCCACGTGGAGCGGTTTCTGTTTCTGGGACAGTCTCTCTGCATGTGGCCCTGCTGGTTACACTTGTGGCACCTGATGTACCGTGGAGTTGTTTGGTAGTTCCCACCAACCAGACGCAGTGCTGGGGGGGGTTAATGGTGGGAGGTGGGTTAGCAGCTCCCAAGATGGACCACTCCCATGCCCGCTGCTTTTCCATTATGTATTCATGGACATCTGTCATTAACCATTCCAAGGTTATTGTGGGAAGCGTACCTGGGAAAAAGGCCAGTCTGCTTTGGAGTTCTCTTCCAATCTCGGTCTGTGTGCTGTCCGTAAGAGGTGCTGTAGCCACTGCCCGGTCTCCCTCCATGAGTTCCTTTCTGTCTGCATCCCTGTAGTCCATGGCCGCCTCCACCTCCTCATCATGGAACGCTGTCCGAAAACTAGCCGGTTCCATCCTGCTGTAGCCAGGGGCGCTGTACGGATACTAGCGTTGCCCTCAATTTGTAACTCCACGGAATGGTGTCTCCTGTAGCTGTCCTTCTGACCATGGGAACAATTCCGCCACTTGCCACCAAATGTAAATGAGTTGGAACACGAATCCAATATCTCCGCTGGAATACGGTAAAATATCCAAGAAGCACTACAGTCTCACCATCCCCAACCTCCCATATTGGACGACACTCAATTGGGAGTCAAAAGAATACTGACTTTATTTTGTTCTGCAGAGATATATATACACATCTCTTCCCACAGGCAATACACATCTCCCATAGTTGGCCACACAATACACATAGAGGGACAATAGGTGTGTCACACCTCCCTGAGGCTACCTGGCAACTTTGATACAATCAGACATTGATTAGATCATCCTTCCCTTTGTTCCATCTTCACAATGTGAACACTTCACACAATGGACCTCTTTTGCTTATGAGGAGCCCTTGTAATAGCATTATCTATTATGCCAAGGTCTGCAATAGTCTGGGCTAATATTCTGCAGAGCATAAACCAACATACATACCGTATAACAGTAGGATCATATTTTAACCATAATAATTAAGTAACCATAAAACAGAGTAAAACAGTGATGGGTTCCGTTACAAATACTTTATTAAAAGTGTCTTCATGGCCATTATAATGGCCTTGCTCCACAATTTTAAATGAACTCTTCCAGTTACAGGGCAACAATAGGTAATAAGAGGTAAGCAATGAATCCCTAGTGACAAAATAGATTTTCACGGAAGTCACGGATAAAGAAACTGCTGATCCATAAAAACTATCTGAGCAACTTCTGATATTCCTGGACAGAATTAATATCATGTTATCTGCAAAGCCTATATCAGGTTTTTCCAACACTCAAAAAGACCAATTGTGTTTTATTCAGTGATGCATAATTAAGATATCATTCACTCGAAAATAAATAATGATTATTAAAAGGAAATATGATTACTTGTAAGATAAGACGTGTTATCTGTGGAACAATCTAAATATTAATCCTGCTGTTAAAGGGAAAGTAATGAAAGAGGGAACAATCCACCAGTCTCCGAGGAAACTACTGTAGTTGGGTTCTAAATCAATCAAGTAATCCCTTGTCAGGATATAGAAAAAATATTAATCATAACTATGCTGAATTGCCTAAAACTTAAACCCTGACCTCAACTATGTTTTGATAGAGTTTGGGACATTCTATATTATATATTACTTGTGGAATGGAAACATATTCCTTATATTATCAGCAATAAAAAATCTAAAAAATCTAAAAATCTATAACTAATTTGACATGCAAAATAAAAAAAGCAACAGAATAAATTACTTGCTAAATATTGTGTTAGATGAGTTCAAAATATAATCTGCCTTCACATCATACTTTTTGAAAATGTATGATAAATATGTCCGTACACTTGGATCATGTCAGTTTATTTTTTCTTAACAGTTTTATTGTGGATTTTGTATTTTTCCTATAGTTTTTTTGTGCAAGTGAAATATAAATGCATTTACAAAATACACTATAGCATACAAGCAAATATTGTATTATCTAAAATGTACAGTTTCGAGGGCTTGATGCAACATATTGACAATAATTTCTAACACTTTATGATAACTGTGTGTTATTAAAGGATTAAGTTGAAGTGGTAATATCTAGGGGAACTGTATAAAAATAGTTATTTCTGATTCTATTTAAGAACTGACAGAAAGACTATATTATATAAAACATATTTGTGCAACAGTGGTCACCAGTCTAAATGCAACAAACTCCTTTTGAATGTAGGAAACAGATACATCTATGCATACAGGAAAAGGAGACTAGGTGGCATTAATGAACAGCTTTTATTTTTTGTTTTACACTAATTAATAGCTTTTATATCAATTTAATCCACAGAAGTATGTGTAATAGTTTTTCTTATTTTTATTTTAGGCTTGAGATTTAATATATGCACTTGACTAGATAGTAATCACAGGAACATTTCTATTGGGTAAAAAATGTTTTGAAGGAATATAATAATTAATATATTAATCTGATAATTTCTAATTTCTAGAATTTCTTTCAGAATTTTATATCAAAACTAAGTGCAAAACTATTTACTTTAAATGACTTATAAGTTAAACAGCTACTATTGTCTGTGTCTTATTTGAGATTGGGACTCGGACTTGGGATTTGAGATTGGGACTTTATGAATTTATTTGACCAGATTGTTGAGACAAACATATGTAAACCCTATATTTTTATTTTTTTTATTTTCTTATTGGTATACATTTCAATCAAGTCACTATATAGGTATTGTTTTTATGTTTCCTATTATATTATACTTTGTTCTTATTTTGTGAAAATGTTTGTAGAAGGTTGTAGTCAGCAAAATAATTAATAACAGAATACAATACACTTTAAAATAAGTTTTATTTCACAAAAAAATGATTTAACTTCAAAATGTTTTTTTAAAAGTACTCAAAATCCAGTTTTGTCGAAGAACATTAAAGGATATCTTAATAAAATTGTATTACGAGTTATTTTTTAAAGTGCTAACAATATTATGTAGTTCTATACCAGTTGAGTCTACTTAGAACTGCAGTTAGAGGTCAGGTAACCAATATGGAAGAGTGTGAGGCTAGGCCCTACTCTTGCAAGCTCACTATCTGGAGGGATGTGGCCAGCAAGTGGACCGAAGTTTAGGGTGAAGCGCCGAGAGACAGATATATAGAAGATTGTATGTGGATGAAACATTTCTTTAATTACAGTATGTAGTTATATGGCATTATATAATGTATATATGTACTGTATGGATTATATAATACAGCGGTGAGTAATAATGAAGTGAGCATCAATTCTGGAATTGTAAATGTAAAAGTGTAGTTGACCAAAAAAGTGATGTGTTAGGGTTGAAATCCTAAATAAATGATGTTTTAACATGTTTGAAAAGTTTGAAAAAGGATTGGAGGCTTGGAATGTGAGTGAGCACCAAAGGAGTGTTCTGCAAGATAAATCGTGTTTGGAGAGTGAGAGAAGGTTATGAGAGAAGGGATTAAGATCTTGTGGGGAAGTATTTGAAGATAAGACCAACATTTTGGGGTTCAGTATTATAGAGTACCTTATATGAGAACTAGCAGATTGAACTCAATTTTGGAAGAGTGTGAGAGTCAGTGTAGCCGATGAAGGCGAGAAAGATGAGTTAAGGATGGAATAGATAGGTGACAAAGAGGAACATGATTTTGGAGGTGTTTCAGTAGTGTCAGTTGGAAAATATTAGTGGGTATTTGTTGGAATACACCCATTTCTAATTAACAAAAAACAATGTTAAATCACTGGAGTTGACAGAATTGATGAGATGTTGGATGTGAAGCCTGAATGAAAGACTAGAGTCAAATGTGATGCCTAGTATATTGTATATGGTGGAAGATATAGTGGCATCACCAATGATGAGGGAGACTATAGTATTGGATACTGCTCAGAGTAAAGATTTTCTGGTCAGTTATCTGCATTTTACCATTAATTTTAGAAATATATTATCATTTAACAAGATTACCCACATTCAGTGGATAACAGTAACACAGTTTTCTCTGCTGAGTGCTTTTTAATATATATTTTCTTAATATCATGTTTATAGTTGAATGGTCACAAGAAGTATCATAATATCTTAAACATTAATCTGTTATAAGCACTCTTGGCTCATATCATATTCAAGAAAATACTTGGCAAACAGGTTAACTTTCCTGATATCTGATGCTTAAAGATTTTAAGTGTCTGCAATAACCAGAAACCATTAGTTTGCTGTTTTGGTGTCTGTCTGTAGTCTACAGGACGTAAGTATCTATTCGTTTTAAAATAAATTCTGTGAGAATCAGGAAATGTCGATGTTCTGTAGCTGATGTGTCATCGCAAGATGTCCAGAGATTTGTTTCCCATAGATTCCTTGTTTTAAATTGTATATTGTAAATCATATTCCAATTGGGTGAGGTTGGATAGTAAGTAGATATATTAAAAATGAAAAGGTGTTGTCATCCAGGGAAAGAAAAAAAGATAGATAGAAAGAAAGAAATGTTTGATTGAACCTAAATTCAGTTACTTTATATGTAGCTTATTTTCTATTTTCTATTGATAAAATCACTATTTTATTATATTAAGTACAAATAATGAACAGACTTTCTGTGCTGGAGATATTCTGTTGTTCTCCACCATGTACCAGTCTGATAATACATCATTTTGTAGGTTATTTGAGATGTTCCATTTCGGGCTCCTGGTCCAGTTCTTTGCTCTGCTTGGATTGACCCAGAGCTTTGATACTTCGGCACTGCTTCAACTGGATGACTGCGCCTTAGAAAATGGTAAGGAGATATTCAGGCTGCAATCAGCCTGCTACAGAGTAAAATGCAACAACATGGTTATTTGAAGATATTAGACAATCTAAAGTTAAATTAAAATGTGAGATGTGAAATGAGTCTTTTAAGGTAAACGTTGATATCTGAGCCTAGTAGTTGTGTCTATATAATAAAGCACAGAGAAAAGAACTACATTAATTGTTCTAAAATATGCATATCTAAATAAAGTGTTAAAATGCATAAAATATGCTAGGAAAATAATGCTGAAACCTTGCCTGTACATAATAATATTAAGGTACAATATGTTTGTTAATAGGATACTGAACAATAGAGCCATCCAATATGCCTATGTTATCCGCCTAAAAGAATTAATTTTCCTTAATATCACAAAGCCTTTTTCAGGTCCAAGGCTTTCACAGATTACCCTGCTTGCTCCCTCCAAAAGTACTGAGGAGACACAAGTCTTATGGAGAAGTGGAGCAGGAGTTTTTCTTTCCAAAAATTCTAGCAAAATGTTGCACTAATATTTCTAGAAAATTAACATATTTAATTTTATGAGTATGTTAACACATTTTCTCACTTGTATTTTATTGATACAACTTTTGCATGAAAAATTAATTAATAGTTCAATAATAACTGAGCTTGAATTATATGTTTTGGCATTGTGTTTTACCATATGTATAATATGAAGTCAGAGTTAGGCAACGCAAAATCAGTGCCTTGCAAAAAGTATTCACCCCCTTGACTTTTTACCTATTTTGTTACATTACAGCCTTAAGTTCAGTGTTTTGTTAATCTGAATTTTATGTGATAGATCAGAACACAATAGTCCCTAAGTTGGTGAAGTGAAATGAGAAAAAAAAATACATAAAATACTATTTTTAGAAATAGAAAACAGAAAATTGGCATGTGCATATGTATTCACCCCCTGTGTTATGAAGCCCAAAAAAAGCTTGGTGCAGCCAATTACCTTCAGAAGTCACATAATTAGTAAATTGAATGTCCACCTGTGTGCAATCCTAAGTGTCACATGATCTGTCATTACATATACACACCTTTTTTGAAAGGCCCCAGAGGCTGCAACACCTAAACAAGAGGCACCACTAACCAAACACTGCCATGAAGACAAGGAACTCTCCAAACAAGTAAGGGGCAATGTTGTTGAGAAGTACAAGTCAGGGTTAGGTTATAAAAAAAATAATCCCAAATATTTGATGATCCCCAGGAGCACCATCAAAATCTATCATAACCAAATGGAAAGAACATGGTACAACAGCAAACCTGCAAAGAGACGGCCACCCACCACAACTCACGTACCGGGCAAGGGAGGGCATTAATCAGAGAGGCAGCACCAGAGACCTAAGATAACCCTGGAGGGGCTGCAGAGTTCCACAGCAGAGACTGGAGTATCTGTACATAGGAAGACAATAAGCCGTACGCTCCATAGAGTTGGGCTTTATGGCAGAGTGGCCAGAAGAAAGCCATTACTTTTAGCAGACAACAAATGGCACGTTTTGAGTTTGCGAAAAGGCATGTGGGAGACTCCCAAAATGTATGGAGGAAGGTGCTCTGGTCTGATGAGACTAAAATTGAACTTGTCGGCCATCAAAGAAAACATGCATCACATCACCAAAAAACACCATCCCCAGAGTGAAACATGGTGGTGGCAGCCATCTTGCTGTGGGAGTTTTTCAGCAGCTGGGATTGGGAAACTAATCAGAGTTGAGGGAAAGATGGGATGGTGCTAAATACAGGATATTCTTGAGCAAAACCTGTACCACTCCTGTGTGCTGATTTGAGGCTAGGACGGAGGTTCACCCTTCCATGCAGGGACAATGACCCCAAACACACTGCTAAAGAAACACTTGAGTGGTTAAGGGGAAACATGTAAATGTGTTGGCATGGCCCTAGTCAAAGCCCAGACCTCAATCCAATAGAAAATCTGTGGTCAGACTTAAAGATTGCTGTTCACAAGTGCAAACCATCCAACTTGAAGGAGCGTAGAGCCAGTTTTGCAAGGAGGAATGGGCAAAAATTCCCCATGATAGGATGTGGCAAGCTCATATAGACTTATCGAAAGTGACATGGAGCTGTGATTGCCGCAAAAGGTGGCTCTCAAAGTATTGACTTTAGGGGGGTGAAATAGTTATGCACATTGACTTTTTCTGTTATTTTGTCCTATTTGTTGTTTGCTTCACAAAAAAAAAAAAACATCTTCAAAGTTGTGGGCATGTTCTTTAAATTAAATGATGCAAATCCTCAAACAATCCATGTTAATTCCAGGTTGTGAAGGCAACAAAACAAGAAAAATGCCAAGGGTGGTGAATACTTTTTGCAAGGCACTGTATATAATGGATAACACAGGCTCCTGGTTACAGAGTTCCATTTGATTGTACACAGGCACATTTTGGCTACCACTCTTGATCCTGCAGCTAATTCTAAGTTTGTAGACAATTATATGAGAAATCTTCTGTGTAAAAATGCTTAAATGTTTGTATTGGAGAGCTCTGAAGTGATGTGTGGTCAGAATGTGATGTTAAATAATAGTAAGTAAGTTTCAGGATTGCTCTCAGTTCTCATAATACTCACAAAATATCACTGTCCCGGCTTATACCCAAGTATTGGGTGGCCAAACAATCAAGAAGAATATTTTTTTATGGTTTTGTGAGGGTACCCTGAGGTGTTGTTTGTTGCATCTTTCCAAAAATGACCCTCTTGCTATAACATACATAGGGGCCGCATTTGCGGAGGATGGAGGCTCTACGGCACCTCACAACTGGTTACAGACCACCACACAAGCGGGACCTTGCAAAAAAAAACATAAAAACGCAATGAACTAACTACAGACTTACAACAAAAATATACCAGCCACGGGACTTAAAAAAAAAAATTGCGGTACTAACACAAAACAATTACGGACCTGCGGGGACGTAAAGACATTACGGGACTCGCAAAAATACGACCTTAACGGACAATTTGCGCACAGAGCAAAACATTAAAAAACACAAAAATACACACAAAAATAAAAGAAAAAACCTTACCCACACCAAGGGGGGACACCCAGGACTTCTACAAACACAGCTTAAACCTCGAATTCGGTAACATTTACAAAGTTTTAGCCACTGGAAAAAACCCATACGACCTACAACATACACCATTAGCTAGGACGCTAACTCATACAAACCCGCCTACCACATACACATTCGCCGCCATTTTACAACACAAACCTTACACAGTGCGAAAGTACCCAGCTACAGTAACGGCCTTCCCCTCGCGCACGCAGCTATTATACACTACACACTGCACACATTACTGACACTTACACCTCAGCTCCACAACAGTGCAAAACCTACATTGTATGCTGAATGAACATGAAAACAGATTGTCCAGCTCTTCAGCGCAAAGCTTCCTGCATAGATTACTTCCAAATAGGGTAAAGTATATTCATTTATTAATTTATTAGTTTATTTAATTAGCTTACACACAATAAACACAAAAGCCATTCACCGCGCAAAAACCAGATCAGTGCCTATCAGAAAGAAAACAAACAAACAACCAACAGGCCTTACACATGAGCGCCGAAGGCGCTCAGTGCGCGAGGCGTTGCAATGAGCACTCAAGGGATCTCGGACCCCCACAAAAATGTTTATGTCTCTGCCAAACAGCAGTACCTGCCTTACAATTTTATTGCCGTCACTTTTTGGCGGGCAATTCGCTAGTACATTATATCCACATGCTCATCTCTATTTGAACCCTTATTTCATTAATTTTCTGTTGTTTCTTGCTCATCTCTTGTTTCCTTAATTTCCCTATCTCCCAGACACGTTCACTCATATTTTATATTTCCATGCCAATATGATATGGGCCTAAGCATTTAGAGACAGAACCATTACTTTTAAAGGGTTAGTGAGTAATTTGAAAAACACCCTTTAAAGATGATCAGTTATAATGTAAAGCCAGTCTATTAACCCCCATGCTTTAAAATGTAACTACAGAGCTTCTAATGAGCAGCTATTGATTCAAAATGTGTAACAGTACAAATATGAAGCAGCTGATAAGAAAATGATAATTTATCATTTTATTGTTGCTTTTATTATTACTAATATGAAACAAGGTTAAATGTTATGTACAATATATTGCCCAGCAACAACACATTCTTTTGGACAATATGTTTAAGAGACATGGAAGCTTTCTGATTTTTATTGGCTAGGTATAAATATATCTGTTTTATCTATTTACTTGTATGTACTTTCTATTTTATTCTGAAGTGCATAGAAGTTTTATTTCCACTGCCTAAATCAAATAAATAGTACATGCCACTCATGAAGACACAGCTTTTGTAGATTTACTTGCAATGTCTCATATTAACCAATCAGTGATCATGTCTAAGCAGTATGTTGCAGCATGTTGCTGTTGCATGGTCACTGTCACAAACTGCTACTTCAATTGGACTTGGTAAGAACCTGGTATCACGACCCACTCTCTGGCTGGGGTCTGCTGACTTGATTTGGGTTACTCTGGACCTTGGAGTAGCTTTGAGTACAGGAACATCATGTCTCAGCCCTTGGTTTAGACTGAGCAATATTGACAGTAAGTCTGACGAATCTTACTGCAAGCATATGTCCCTGGGTAAATAATACATCTGCACACAAAGTCTTGATGAAAATTATGAACAACTTCTTTATTTTTACACAAGTATTTAAACAACTCACAAAACCAGTACAGGGAGTGGCTACCCCTTTGTCCAACCCTTATCTTCCTCTTGGCCAATGCAGTAATCTCCAGAGTAACTTTATTACCTCTAGCCAATGGACTAGAGGTAAGCTCTTGGGAACTTCCAGTACCCTCCCCTGTGGCCGCCCACTAGGTGTGGCTAACAGAGTCATTTGGGCGCTGGCAGTCAACAGAGACACATCTCTTTGCTATGGCCCAGGCCCTAGTATTGAGGCTGGAAGACCCTTGTACTATCCCATTGGTCCTACGGTGCCTGGCAGTCTGGGCAAATCTCTTTGTTCTGGCCTTGCTATCACTTCAAGTGTTTACTCTAAAGACCATATGGCCAACTCCTGACTGAGAGTTTATACAATGGGGAAGGGTTTGAACTAATTAAAACATAGCTATCACTCCCCAATACAATATACAAGTATTAATACTAACATATCAATAACCTATAACCATCTTTCCCCCATTCCCACATGGTATCAAGGGTGGGGCAAGTTTTCCACGTCAATCCATTTTATGCAGTAATGCTGACTTTATTTAATGGTGACAGTGGAGCCCCCTATTCATACCATTTCACAAGCAGTAACTTTGTGCCCAAATCTTTTGTTCTTCCACATGGCACCAGCATGTGTAAGATAATCCAGCCCAAAATGGCCACTGCTGCCAGTCACAAAATGGCCCCAGCATAGTTCACACCAAATCCAATATGGCCCCTGGGTGATTCATGACACCTGGTTCAAACCTATCCAGCAGAATTGTGTGGTCCTTGTACACCTCTGATAGCAGAAGCTGGGCCAAACACAAGTACCACGCTCAGAAGCTTGCTTCATCTAACCAGAATATCAGGAACACCATACAATCTCTTAGAATTAGGATTAATTCACAGACTGACACTTACACCTTGTCCAGGCACAACTGCCACACCTTTATTAATTGTCACATTTTATACAATTTTATATAGCATACACAGGCTGGCCAATCATAGTAACGCCCATCCCAAAATAATAGGCCGCCCCCTGCTTACTGGGAAACCATATGAGGAGCTCATGCCTTTAAATCTCATCCTGGTGATTATATTTTGGTGTGGCTGAGTGAGTTATCACACAGATAACAACACTGTAAAAATAATAGGCTGCCCCCCTGCTTACTAGGGAGACCCTGTACATCTGATGAGCTCAGGCCTTTAATCTCATCCTGGTGACTATATGTAGGGGGGATAGGGGGCTGGGTGAGTCTTCACTAGACAACCACACTGTAATACACATCAAAATACATACAATACAAATGTCATTTTAAAAACATAAGCAACCCAAAATATGCATAGCAATCATAATAAATACATAACTATAACCATAACAGGGTAAATTATTTTCAGCCCTGCCCAGGGCCATAGTATAAAAACAGTCCAGTTAGGCCCTGGGCATGACAGTCACTGATTGGTTAGTATCAGACAAAGCACAGTAAGTTACTAAATAGTTTGTTTGTCTCACTGAACTCCTAGGGGTAAACTCAAATAGGATATTTGTTACTTTTAGGCAGTAAAAGCAGAGGCTTATACGCAAGCCTTAATAAAATAAAGCTAATGAAATTAAATATTCCTTTATTTCCTTTACGGATTCCTGTGCAGGAACAAAGTAAAACATATATATGTGTTCAGTGTTTGATTGACAGGGGCAAACATGCTCTTATTGTGTTTCTTTCTAACATTGTCCCAGATTTTTGGAATTTATATTTTCAGGTCACTTATTATTTGTACTCTTACCTAGTTGTGACAGACATCCTGAAGGAGTAAAGAAACTTTGGAAAAAATGTCAAAACATCGGTAGCTAAGAAAGCCCTAGGGAAAAAAGGCAGTTCCAGTCAAAGGCATAACAAAGTAAGTAAGGACAGCAAATACTACATTTATTTTATATTATCTGGATTCAATAATTGTTATGATTGAACCAATACTATTGGACAAATACAGTTATAGTTTGCTTATATATTGCACAGCGGTGCAGTAGCATATCTATATATACATATGACCACATAGGGCTTATATGCTAAAATAGGTGCGGCTGAACCGGCATATTGGGCAGGGAAGAAATCTAGAGGTTTGGAACCAAGATTGACTAGAAATTTAAGAGACGATACAAGCTTTTGATGCCTCATTCTCCTTTGAGTATATCAAGTTAGAGAAGATGATACATAGGTGTGCAAGGATGTGTTTCATATCAAAGGGAATTCTACACAAGGAGATTTTGCGCAGGTCTGTTCCTCCTCCCCTCTTATCTTTGTGTTATACAGCGCTACGGAATATGTTGGCAGCGATATAAATAAAGATTAATGATAATAATACAGTTTTTTTACACTATAGTGAACAAAGGCCAAGCACAAAAACTGCATATTTCCCAGGATCCAATATATTATTATTGATGCATCCACGTACTTCACCACTTACGGTGAATAAAACTACATCATCCTCAGTTAGCCCACCCTTCACTGGGCTGAGACAATATTGAGATCAAGATACCTCAATCCTGCGGTCACTCGTAGCGCTTAAGCCATAAGTGGTTGTCTATTAACCTCCAGAAAAGATACTGGTCAAGGACTTCTATAAATCTAGCAGACAATAATGAATGACATCAACATTCACAATGAATGTGAATACATTGCATTTAAGCCATTATTTGGATTAATTGGGGTTACAAATTTACAATGACACCTTAAATCTAATTAATAGGTAAGAAGGGGACTTACTGTAAATAAATCCCTCATTATGCAAACTATTCTATTAGAGACAAGTAAACTACTGACAAAATATAATTTTGGGCTGTGAGAGCTATTATTCAGTAAAGTTACACGTGTATTCAATGCCTCCACAGAGACACACCCACACTCATAAGTAAAGTTACAAGGCTGTGGATTACAAGTAAGTAAATATTACTCAGCACAAACCCACTGACAAGAATCCTTGGGAATTCCCTTCCCTGCTCACCCCTAGCACCCTCTTCCTATCTCAAACCCAGATCTCTGGGTGCCCACACACCCTTCTACAAAACCATTGGGGTCCCACTTGAGACCCCATATATATAAGTAAGCCATGGGGGTCTACATTACAAAAAATAAAAAATAAACTAGCATTACCAAAAACAATAAAAATAACATTTAAAAAAAGAGTGAAAAAATAAAAAAAAGGATTATAATGAAAATAATAAAAATACAGTAAAATAAAAAAAACACAACCTGCAAAATAAATAAAATTAATAGTACTTACTTCTGCAAATGATGATCCATCATTCCATCTTGATTGAAGAGGTTCATGGTCGTCATCTTTTGAGCCATAAAGGGCCCTCTAATTAAAAAATACTGTGAACTAACAGGGACTATATTGAATATGCATTTTCAAAGAAATAAATCAGGAATTAACCATATTTATCCCCAGTTTTAACCATTTTTCACAAACGCTTTCAATGACTAATTTCTGGTACTCGAATACTCATCTCAGAATTTGGAAAAACTGGTACTCTCATGTTATGTAAATGGATCTACCCTTAGTTTTTGTTGTGACCTTCTTGCCTTTTTTATTCACAGTATAAGGTTGATGAATCTCCAGTTCACAGATATCAAGCTGGACCTCAAACCTGGATTTGAATACAGATGGTCTGTCACCATAAAATTGCATTAAGCGGAAAAAGGTGAGGAGTCATTCATCAGGGTACTTTTTAACCGTGGAAAATAATGGAGCTAACTCTACTAATATCCCTATAGGGGCAGGGTGGGCAAGTTTGGTCCCTGGAGAGCCCCGTACAGACCAGGGTTTGAGGATATCCCTGCTGCATACAGGTGGGAGCATTGCTTCTTTAGTCATCCTGTTTGACTCACCTGTGCACAGAAAGGATATCCTCAAATAAAGGCCTGTGTGGGGCTCTCCAGGACCAAACTTACCCACCCCTGCCATAGAGTAGAGTAGGACCTAGGTATTACATTATATTAATTGAACAATATTCATATCTTTTACCACTGGCTGCTTCACTGGCTGGTAATTGTTAGATTCTTACAGGATCTGTATTGAGAAATAGTTGTAGTTGGTTTAAAGAGAAAATGTGATTCCAATACTATGCCATCCGCAACCGCATTATACCTTTTACTAAATAAGAGTCGTACTGGTTTTCATCATATTATATGAGTGAATAGAGAGAGTGCTTTGTTGTTATTTACATTTAAGATAAATGATGACCTGCAGTCAATTTTAGTATACAAATATTGATGAGCTTGCATAAATAAGCGGTTAGAGAATTACTAAGAATAAAGGGAAATATAGTCCGACTAAGAATTAGTTCAACAAATATCATCATGGCACCATTATCAAATAGACAAATAGAAAACAGATAATATAGTAGGGGAATAAAATATTTAAATTATAGCTTCCATCCCTCCCATACCAATTATACACAGTCGAGATATCATCGTGAATGTTCACACTGATGATAAAACACTTAAAAAACACTGTCTGACTCCTTTTTGACAAAAAGGGTTATAAACCTTTGTGTTATCACTCAAAAAGAAACCTCTGCCATCAGAAAACCCAGTGAACACCTGTTGTAATACAAAACTAAAGAAACAACTTCAAGTACACCACTGGTCACCACATACCACCCGGCTCAAGAATGAATACACCAAATGTTTAGAGACAGCCACTACTAACAGAGGTTGCAGAATTGAAAGATATATTCCCCAAACCTCCCATTCTTGCATTTAGGCACCCACCGAATCTGAGACAAACATTTGTCAGCAGAAGATTGGCCAATTAACAGCATAACAGACAAAATGGCATCAACCCTTGCAATAAAAATAGCTGCAAACTATTCCAACACATCTGTAGAGTGGATACAGCCACACATAACAACAATATATATATCTTCAAGGGATCATATTCATGTATATCTTCCAATGTAGTGTATATGATATAATGTACTGAATGTGAAACGGGCTGTTACTTTGGGGAAACCAGTCAAAAACTGCACACTAGGATGAATCTGCATAGACCCTGCATAAAAAAGCAAAATGAAGTCAGTTACTGTACCCCGGTTTTACATAATTTCACCCAGAATAACAACTCTATCCAAAACCTGAAAATCAAGATACTCAGAGGACATTTCAAAAGTCTCCAAGAGCAGAAACCTTTTGAATTAAAAATTATTACATTTTGATTCAAAACATACTGGTTTAAATATGGATTTAGGATTCTTATCTCATTTCCAAAATGTTTTGGGACTCATGTTTTATACCACATTCCACATGTTCAACTGATGTTGTCCTTATCCACAAACTGTGGTGACATGTATGGCCTTTAATTATTAATACAACCGGAATTACCGTAATATTGCTGGGAGAAATAGTAGCAACCTCAGATACATAAATGATACTACTCTAAGGGTGAAAGAAAAGAGTACAACAGCTGTCCTGTTGCTCAGCCTTAAAAAGATGAATATCATGACAAACCGCAATCTCAGTTCCTGGAAAATAGATGGAGAAGAAGTGGAGGCAGTGACAGATTTTATTTTTCTGGGTATTAAGTTCTTTGCAGTTGGTGACCATACCCATGACATTAAAATAGTTTTTCTTCTGGGGAGGAAATCTATGGCAAGTCTGAAAAATCTATTAAAAAGTAAAGATATTAAATTATTGCAACAAAGGTCTGCATAGTTAGAAACTATGGTATTCCCCAGTAGTAACATACGGATGTGAGAGCTGGACCACAAAGAAAACTGAACGCTGGATAAATTTACACATTTGCATTGTGGTGCTGGAGAAAACATCTTAGAGTCATTTTGTACTACAAGAATATCCAATAAATCAATACTACAGGCAATGAAGTTCAAATTGTTAAATGGAAGTTTAATAATGAGGCTAAGCTAAAAAAAATTAAGGCCAATCATGATTCCCTAGAGAAGATTCTGATGCTGAGAAAGTTTAACGGCACATGGTAAAAGGAGAACAGCAAATGTGATTGTGGATCGGTAAGGTAATTGAAGCAAATGGACATGAGATTGATGGAGCTCAGAAGGGGGTGCAGTGGCTGACAGGATTTGCCTGACATGATGAGGGTCCATAGGGATCACATCAAGTCAGACACAACTAAACAACAAACTGGGTAATTCTATCTTGCTGTCTATATTACTCGCTGACAAATTGCAGCTTCACTTTCCTCTATTGGAGGGAACTTGGAAGGGGGGGAAGTATAAATGTATTTCTTTGTAGATTGAGAATAGATTGTAGTATGTGCTATCACCTCCTTTTCCTAAAACAATGGGATTAATGCCAATATTAAAGAACCACTGTACAATGAAAATAAATATATAATGAAAACAGAGTTTGTTAGCCAGGAAAAAAAGACGATTAAAATTGATTATTTAAAAAAAAAAAAATACAATTTTGATGCCTTTGCTGAACCATGAAGACATCCGTAATACTTTGGTGGAAGTAGTGTATATGACAGAGATATTTACATTTCTGAATTTTAATGTTTGAATCTATTGATACAAACAGGGTAAGGGGTATTGTGTCAGTTTCGATAATATCGCCCCAGAGCCTCATGACCCAAGAACTCAGGAAGAGACAATTATATTTAGAACATCTCCATGTGTTACACAACAGCTAATGTTGTTAGTTTGGGTAAATACGTTAAAAACTAGTTTTTGTAGAATCCTTCATAACATAATTTTTACTCTTGGCGTTATGCTTCGGTTCCACAGTTTCCTTGGAGGAAAAACGAAATGCAAAAATGGTGGTAAATATTGTTACAACTACAAGTCTCAAACAGGACAAATTCCAGCTGTCCCAAGTTTGTAAGGGAAAACCTGTCAGACCAATTCTTATTGATGTCAAAGCCAATCTGCCAAAAGGGTAAGTGGATTGTTTATGGTACATATATGCTTTAAACTGATTGTACTTAGGAAAAGCTTTAACTTACATTTATATAATTATACAGTCTTGTAAAATTTCAAACTTTATTTTTCAGAATTTTACCTAACGTTGATGAATAATTTACTTGGATAAAAATTTGAAAACGCTGTTTGCCGTCAGAACGGTGAGCCACATTTCTTTATTTAAAAAAAAAACAGGTCAAAGTAGTGCAGTAACACTTGCTTAAATGTAGTGGATGGGAGCAGAGTTGCCGCGGAGTACAAATAATAATTTCCTGGTTAGGGAATTCCTTCCCGCTCTGTGTACCTAGTAGGGGATATTTTAATGTCTGTTTGTCCAGGAAAAGAAACAATTCACACACTGATGTTAGGAATTGGCATTCCTCTGTCAGGTAGCCGCCATCACAGGGTGGGTAATATTTTCAACATTTGTTTTTAGATAAGGGGTTTAACCTCCCCCCCCCCACACACACACACACACTACTCTGCTGACCACCTTCTGCCCCTCAAAACAGATAATCACTGTAACTGGACTCCCTTCACACTCCCTAAAATCTAAGAAATTGCAATCTACTAAAATTGCACAGGTTCCATAAAAAAGGTATATATAAGATTTTTTTTTTTTTAAATATCCTTTCTTCACAAACCTTGGGTGAAACGACCACTCCTAAAAAAGAAAATTATAAAAACAGCAGGAAACTGTATACTTTTAAAAAACAATAAGACCCAGTAAACTTTGGGGCAAATGAAGCATTTCAATACTCAACATGCCTAGGTACCATCCTTACATCCATAAATTTACACAATAATTCCTGCCTGTAAAGGCCACATACACTGCCCTGTATAATACACCCACATACTCCCCTGTGTATAATACACACATATAATAACTATGATTAACCCCAAAAGTCCAGAGGTGGGCCTATCTGGGCATGACAACATATATGTTCAACAAATGGACATTTCAGTCAAAAATGACGGCAATAAAATTGTAATGCTGGCAATGCTCTTTTTCCACCCAATGTGAGCACCTTCGGCGCTCACCGCGAGCCTCTCCCCCTGTCGACTTCCTCCTTTGTGTGTCCTTTCCCCCCCCCTCTCCCTCCCCTGTGTCTCTATTCCCCCCTCCTCTCCCTCGCCTGTGCCTCCTTTGCCCCTCCTCTTCCTCCCCTGTGTGTCTTTCCCCTCGTCTCCCTCCCCTGTGTCTATTTCCCGCTCCTCTCCATTCCCTTGTGCCTCATCCCCACTCTCCCTCCCCTGTGTCACTTCCCCCCGTCTCCCTACCCTGTGTCTCTTCCCACGGTCTCCCTCCCTTGAGTCTCTTCCCTGGCTCCCTCCCTTGTGTCTCTTCCCCTCTCCCCTGTGTCTCTTCCCCCTCTCACTCGCCTGTGGCTCCTTTCCCCCCTCCTCTCTCTCCCCATGCCTCCTTCCCCCTTCTCTCCCTGCCCTGTGCCTCCTTTCCCCCCACGCATGTGACGTCACGTCATTAGCATATCCCGGGTCCCAACGCTGTGAGTGAGGGGGGGGGATTAATTGGAGAGGGGGAAAGGGAGGAGGAGGAGGGCAGGGAAGGAGAATGATGGGAGGGAGGATAAGGGGAGGGAGGATGAGGGGAGGCAGGGAGGAGGAGGATGAGAAGAGTGAGGGAGGAGGAGGATGAGGGAAGGCAGGGAGGAGGAGGATGATGGAAGGCAGGGAGGAGGAAGATGAGGGGAAGGAGGAGGATCAGGGGAAGGAGACAATGTGGGTAATGCGAGCCCCCCCTCTCCCCTCACTTACCTTGATCAGCTGCTCCTGCTGGTCTCTATGGTGTCTTCCGGCTGTGTCGTGACCGGCATATGCTAATGACCTGACACTGAAGACACAATGGAGAGGAGCAGCTGATGAAGGTAAGTGAGGGGGAGAAGGGGGGTTAATTGCAGAGGGGGAAATAGAGGAGGGAGGAGGAGGAGGGCAGGGACGGAGGAGGAGGAGGAGGGCAGAGAGGCAGGATGAGGAGAGGGAGGAGGATGGGGGAGGAAAGAGGTGGAGGATGAGGGGAGGTAGGGAGGAAGAGGATGAGGGGAGACAGGGAGGAGGAGGATGAGTGAAGGCAGGGAGAAGGATCAGGGGAAGGAGACAATGGGGGTGATGCGAGCCCCCCCTCTCCCCTCACTTACCTTGATTAGCTGCTTCTTCTGGTCTCCATGGCGTCTTCCAGCTGTGTTGGGCCCAGCATATGCTAATGACGTTACGCGCATGTGACGTCACGTCATTAGCATATGCCGGGCTTTGACACTGAAGACGCGATGGAGAGGAGCAGCTGATGAAGGTAAGTGAGGGGAGAGGGTGTTTAATTCGAGAGGGGGAAATGGAGAGGATGAGAGGAAGGAGGGAGGAGACACTGGGGTTAATGCGAGGCTGGGGGGCCTCGCAATGAGCACCTCCGGCGCTCATATCGAGTCCTCCCCTGGCAGGAACCAGGTAGTCCTGTGGGCCTCGAGGTTATGGCCGCAATGTCTCGCCTTCCTTTGCGAAGCTCAGAGTTGCGGCCCTACAGCCCGCAAACAGCTAACCTCTCAGTTGTGGCCCATACTGCCGGTCCCGCGGGACGAAGGGATGAGCGCCTATGGCACCTTCGGTGCTCCTTGCCTGGCCGCAACCACGGCCCTCGCTTCGGAAGGCCCGCTGTTGCGGCTCGCAACTGCGAGACCGCAGTTTTAACATTGTGTTTTTGGTAAGCCCGCAATGCTGAGAACTAACAGCCTTATTAAATTGCAATTCGACAAATTCTAAAGCTCTCTACCTAAGCACCCAGCATATTTTTTTTACAGAAGTGTTTAGTTAGTGAACTTCTATCCAAAAGTAAGGTCTTCAGTAACTAAAAACTTCTGTAAAAAAAATATGCTCTGTGCTGATATAGAACCCTTTAGACTTTGCTGAATCACAATTTAATAAGGTTATATATAGGTGATACCTTGAATACCTTGAAGTGCATAATTAAGAAGAAAAAAGTCACAAAGCTATTTTTTTTATTAGAATTTTTTTGTTGATGCCTCCACTGCATCCTCCTTTCTGCTCCTACATCCATTGGTAGATAAAAAAAACACACCCTTGTGATCCAGTTTTTAGGAAGTTATGTATCAAACACAAAATAAATTCTGATACGCAAAAAAAAATTGTAAAACATCTGAATTTTTGACTATTTATATGTCCATGCTAATGCTGGTAGTTTGGTACATACTTTTCAAACAAGTGCCTTTTTTCTTGAACTACAGTGATCCTTTAAATCTCAAACGAGTAATTGCGTGAGTCATATTTTTGAAAACATAACCCTCATGTGGCTAATTAGTAATTATAAGACATCAGGGTATATAATATATAAATATTTATAATATTATATTATATCCTTTAAAAGGATCATGGAAAACATTTTTATTATTTGATAAAACTTAAAGAGTGAATTTGATAATGTTTCATAATTTGTGTTTACTGAAGATAGTGGTTTGGTTATAACTTGTTTTGTTTTGTTGTCTCTGTCAGCCAATGTTACAGGAATATAATTATATCAGTCATACATGTCTACCAAAGAGATTGTTTTAAGGAAGTTATAATAATGTAATTAACGTCAATAAAATACAAATTATCATTTGTTCTCATTCTTTTTTTCCCTAGTTATGCCCATCTCTGTGGACATTATACTTTCCTTTGTGAATGAAAAGATTTGTATGAAGGACAGTAAGTTTTTAGTCAATTAAAAAAGACTAAACAGCACTACCGGTTTTCACATCTTTTTTTAAATTATATTAAGCTGGATGCAAAATGGTTGCTGCTCTCTCTTTTGTTCATTATTTTTTCATTGAACTTGACAATAGGGGGTCATATTTTTATGCATAAGCTGACAATTAATTAATATATTGCCCCAATCGTTCTGAAGTTTATAGTTACTATAAATACATGCAATTTGATATTTATGGTTAATTGTCTAATACAGTAATTATAATGGTTTAAAGAACTTAAAAGAATAGTTTAAAATGTAATTTTCTCAATTGGCATATATAATCGAGAAAAAAAAAATCCAGTTTGATATATGGCTTGTTTTTCATTGATTTTCTACATATCTGGTAATATTCTCAAATTCTCTACAACTTATAATATCACTGAGTTTCTAGCTAAAATAATTACAATATTATATAGCATTACTATATTCCTTTGCGACTGACCTCACCCCTTCCCTGGATCACACCCTATCCCCTGTCCGCCGCTCACAGACTGATCCCTGATCAACATAAGCTGGTCTAATTAGGCTTTCTGTCTTGATTCAAGAAATTCTCGTTCTCTTCAGCCTTGATTGAAGCCCTATTCTCACCTTCTGGGCCAGGTAAAAGTCCTCCAATAAAAAAAAACTGCAGCTCTATAAACAAAATTACTTAAAATAAAATATGTCTGCCGAGGAGCAGCTCCCCCACCCCAAATGTGCATCATATTCCAGCAAATCAGTAGGGGTTTTCAGATTTTTTTATTTAATATATAATAGGACCAATGAAATTGCTCAGATTGTTGGACCTTGCGAAACCTCCATGGCATATAGGACCTCCATGGCTCATTTGGCTGACCATGCCACACGGATCATTCTAGGACCCCTGTGGCATTGGGGGGTTAACTATTTGTGCCACGTGGTGGTGGTAAACATATAGGTGCCACTTGGGTCCTTTAAGTAACTTTACTTACAAGGCTTAGGTTTACAACGTTGTGGGTGACCTAAGTATTTATTACAAGCGAATGGAATTGAATACATGTGCAAAATTACCGAAAAAAGCACTCACAGTTGAAAACTCTGTATTTTGTGAATCTCTATTGAATGAGGGTTCTTAGTTATCCGAGACACTGCAAGTATTTTCCTCCTTATGCAATTATTCTCTCCAATTTTTTTTATTATCTATACATGACAGTAAAGAAAAAAAGTATTTCCTGGGTTCTTTCAAGTAAGGAAATGTCTTGATAAGACTTAGTGTCATGCATTTTTAATCTTTGATCAAGAGTTCTTCAAAAATATTTACAACAATAATTTTTTGGGGGAATGCAAATGAACATTGATAAATGGGGAGTGGGCAAAGAATACACCAACAAATGACTGAAGAGATGTCCTACCTGTCATGTTGACTTTCTGATTTTTGTCCAGTTAGGCTTCCATTTGGAGAATCTGGAAGCCTCAATTACAAGATGTCTACCCTGCATCAGTTACTGCTGAACATATTGAGTTGGGGGTTAAACGGTAAGTCTATGTCATTCCAGATGCCGTTTGTATCCTAGACAAAAATAAAATATAACAAAACATCTTTGAACGTAAAGATGAAAAATGTTAAAGGACCATTGTTGTAATTTTGATTCAATATGATATTTTAAATAACTGAACATGATATTGGGCAAAATGTTTTATATAGCAAAAAAAAAAAAAAATATATATATATATATATATATAGTATTTATATATATATATACTTTTTCTACTTTTATATGCAATTATTCTGTACTGTGGGGCACTGTTTTGATTGGTTACCTGCTGCTGTTCTCAGAATGGTAAACCTTCCCTTTAAGCCTTCTGGGGAGCACTGGCCGATTGCAGCTAGCCATATTCCCATTGTCCAGATAGAGACTTCATGTGCGTTTAAAGTCTAAACCCCACCACAGGGAAGTTGATATACTGAAACCAAAAACAAGAGATCCTGCTGTAACATAATTACATATAACGGGTATTACATTGAATTTTTTTTAAATTTAATTTCTAGAAATAACATCTTGACTACTGTTTCTTTAAAAGATTAACTTGTCTACAGTGGTCCTTTAGAGATGAATTTTAGAATGTAGTTTAAGTCACTATTGTTTATAAAATTAGGTCTTTTCTCTCCTCCAGGTCCCAAATGTGACTGTGTGTTTCTAGTTCCCACAGTCTATTTGGGATATATTATCCAAACAGATAAAAAGTAGAATAATGCCTATTATTACTCATATGATAGTGATATAAACTTTACTTTTAAACTACTTATTCCCCCTTTTACACCACTTGAAAATTAAACCCTGTTTGTCTGATTATTATTACTCCATAAGGACGACCAGGACATAGCATGGTCTGGGCATATGGGCCTGTAAAGTCCCAGACCAGTCTGTCTGACTTCTGTCTGCTTCAGATGTGCCTAGGTATTGATTTCCTATGTATAATTAGATAACTGGATCCATGACCCCATCTATAACAGCAGCAGGTTATGACTTAATGCTATTACTGTTTTTGTGCTTGGGGACTACCTTCTATAATCGCTGGAACCTAATATCATTATTGTCTATTGCAGATTGAAGTATACCATGAGAAAAGCATCATTTACCCAACTGAAAACGCAACAGGCCTGGTCTTGCCAATGAAGCCTAAAATGACAACTCTAATTATGAAAGATGATTTTCTTGGATGTGTATTTACTGCATTGCAGCAAGACAGGATATTTGACCTCTTTATTAAAGAAGAAGATGTAAGTAATTAAGCTTATTTTCTCTAGGAAAAAGGCGTCTAAGAGAGGATATGATTACCCTATATAAATACATCCAGGGTCAGGATGGTTTTTCAACTGACAAGAGGACACCCCTTGAGGTTAGAAGTAAAAAAAATCCACCTTAAAGAAAGAAAAGCGTTCTTCAAACTAAGGGTGGTTTATCTCTGGAATTCTCAACCAGAGGAGGTGGTGACAACGGATTTGAAAGATAACTTTAAAAGGGGACTGGATTTATTTCTAACTAAAAAGGGCATTCTGGGTTATCCTGGATAATTAGAGAGGAAGTATTGATCCAGGGAGGAATCCGATCGCCAGTATCTGGGGTCAGGAAGGAATTATTTTTTTCCACTTTTTTTCTGCTTACCTTCCTCTGGATCAATTCATTAACAACTAATTAATTAACAACTAATCCGCATATTGCAGATTAGAGGAGATCTTAAAAGGTTGAATTTGATGGACTGAAAGTATTTTTTCAACTCTCATTACATATGTAACTATGTAACTAATCAAGCTTGATATCAGTATAATTGTCCCATTTAGGGTTTCATCACATTAGTATAAGTGAACTAACAGTTAGATAAATTAATCTTCCGTTATTTATTTTAACTTACTCTAGTACAGATTTAAAGCTAACATCAACTAGTAATGCAATACATTTAACAGTGTGAGCAGCTACTAAAAATAAGCAGGGAGCTTGTTTAATCTGTACAGCAAAACATCCAGAAGTTCAACAAAGCTCTCTGAAGTTCAGGGATGCTCTCATTAATTCCTTAACAATAATGGGTACTTTGAGCTCACAATAAATAACTATATTTATAGTAGACTATATTTACTTTTTTAAATATATTAAGCCAGTACTCACTGTGCCTCTTCATTTCCTATGAGATAATCTAACAGCAGAGCATACAATAAGAAAGATTACTTGCGCTAATAGCACCTCTGTTAAGCTGCAGATATGACAAATCACAAATAACAACTGTCTTGTTTAGATTTATCAGTACTTGTGTGATCTTGCATTTATTTAGTGTAATTGTTGTTGATGTATTGATTTACACATATTAAAATGTAGGTCCATGCACAGTATCTACCATTACCTTGTAGTGCATACTGTTACCCACAATATAGTTATACATGCAATCCTTTTCTAAAACAGATTGCATACCATTCCATCAGCACTTATTTTAATTCATTTTTTATCATCTGTAGTTATCCCCATGTCAGGAACAGAATTTTAGGATTCCAAACACAGTTAATGGTAAAACAGACACTGTAGTAGTAAAACAAGTCATGGCCTTTTACAATTATACATTGAATCTAACATAATGGAAGCCCTATTAGACTGAATTATATATATATATATATATATATATATATATATATATATGAATAGTGAGGTAGCCGTGAATGTCCAGTAATCCAGTTGAATAATCAGAGTATTGCAACAGCACAGACTTACTGACCTATCAGGACATTATTCACAGTGCTGGTCTGTTTCTCACTTAACTCTGGCCAATTAATTTAGTCTTTCTTGTTTTTCCAATTTTTATTTTTTTTTCATCTCTTTCTGTTTGCTGTTTTTAGTTCATACTTGTATCAGTATCGCTTTTTGACTTGATAAAGAGAGGCATTATCTCTCGAAAGCTCGTCGCTTCATTATGAATACGTTTGTCCAAAAAAAAAGGTATCACTATTCACTGCAATACTCTGATTATTCAACTATATATATATATATATATATAATATATAATAAATATATATAATAATAATATATATATATATATATATATATATATATATATATATATTTATATATTTGTTTATATATTTTTATATATATATATATATATATTTATATTTATTTATGTATTTATACTTATATATATATATTTTCCCTCTGCCGCCCTCTAGTGAACTGCCATGTTAGCATCTCTTCCTCCTCACAATCCTCAAAACTCCAATCCTAATATTCCCAATAGTTGTAGTATCTCTTGAACAGAATCAATTATTACTTCTGCAAGCAAACCCAAGTCACAAAGAGGAAATCACTGAAGGTAATGCATTGATTAAAGGACCACTGCAGTTCAAGAAAAAAATACTTCTTTGTCATTCATGTACCAAACTAACAATATCAACAGCTGTACATACAATGGACATAAAAATATTTTTAGGGTAAATTAGAATTTTTTTATATTCTGTTTTATGAGTACAGGAATGCAATTTTGTTTTCCGTTAAATCACAAACTGAGAGAATGGATGATGGTGTGTGTGTTTGTAGCTATCAGTGGAGAGAGGAGTGCAGAGAAGGGAACAGGCAGTTTTGCAGACCTTTAATAAAAGGATAGTATTGAAATTGACACCATACCCCTTCCTCCTGCTGAGACACCTTGCATCATTGAATGCAGTCATAGGGCTCCTCTTACACACACACAGCTTTTATGAAATATATCATGGATCCCCTCAGAATATCAAAAAAAAAATATATATATATTATAAATATAAATATATATTATATATATATATATATATATATATTAAATACAAACAAGTGGTATGGCTTTTGTGCTTTTAGTTAGACTTCATACCACTATTTCACTCTGCTCAGAATGGAGCAAATCTTTTCTGGAGGTTTGTCCTAAGGACCCCATGAAACAGAGGTTAATCATAGGTGCCATGGAGGTCCACTGAAGAACCAGATATTATGTGGGTTAATAATAGTTGTCATGGTGTTTATACTTTATATGGGGTGTAGAGGGTAGGAAGGATGAATCCCAGGGGATCCCCAGGATCATAGCAGGTAGCGGGTAGAAAGGGGTATCCTGGGAAATACCAGGCTCATAGTAGGTAATAGGTTTTGAGGGGGGTCCCCAGGTTCATGCATGTATCAGTATTAACCTTCTTAATGGTGTGGGATTTTAGCAATAAAACCTGAAATCTGAGACAATTAAGGGTCTAGCTTGTTCTTTTCTTGGATTGGAAACACCCATGCTTCTCAGAGGTATTTTATGTCCCTTTACAGGGAGTCAAAAGCACCCATAGCCTTATTTAATATTTTGGACACTCGGAAAGACTTCTGAATTAACCTCAGCTAGATCAGATATTGTTATGGAAAAGTTAAAAATAAGAAGAATAAATAGAAGTGTTTGGGGGAAGTTTCTTCCAGGTTGAGTTGGAATTTTTAAATGTCCTATATGTACTCTGCTGAAACTCTAACCTCTAATCCATGCTGATAAAAAAATTATATTTGGAGAAATTGCTTCCCTTTACAAAACCCCCCATAGACACACCTGGGCCCATTATCAGGCAAATTTTTAAGTATTAGCATAAGGGCATATGTCAAAAATATTGCGATGATCAATCCCCAAATGTTTCCTGTACAAAGTCTTCTTATGCTCGTCTATTGGTCCCTTGGCCTACATGATTGCATCATCAAGCTTTAGAACATTATGATGACATGAACAAGAGCTTCCTCCAAATACATTGAGGTCCTTAAGTCTTTAATATCATGACCCAGTTTAGTTTGCATATACAGACATAGGCACAGACTAGAATTCTAGGTGCGGTCTATCTAGGGACTAGGCATTATTTGCTCCTTTTCTGCTACTTATTCCCCCTCCAATACAACCACAGATTTCCTTCAGTTTTGTTACATTGCTTGCCTACTTTTAAACCATATAATAAAATAATTCTCATGTTCTTTCTATTTCTTTTGACATTCTGAAGTTACTGTAAATATTTACAGTTAAGTAGCTATCAAAGGATGATTAGGGTTGGTGATACTTCTTAGTAGTTCAACATGAAAGTCTCATAAATTACGTACAAAACTACTTCAGCTTTTGAGGTTCCAAAACACTACATCCATTAATATCAAACACATCAAAGCACCTGAAACCAAATATGGTTATTGCAGGATCTGTCTAACACTGTTTTAATTTCCCTTAGCTTGACGAAGTAGGAGCAATGTCTCCATATGACCTAAGTGAAAAACTTCCTGAGGTTCGTATTCCTTAGTCCATTATATTAAGTGCAGTTATTTTTAATGAAACCATATTGCCTAAAATATGTGTACCATATTAAAAATATAAAAGGAGCATGTTTTCAAAATCTGCATAATAATTGGATATATTTTTGGAAGATAATTCTTAAATCTGGGAAGTGTTTGTTCCAGTATGTTGATGGATACAATAATTCTCAGCAGTTCCGACCAGAACTCATAAGACTAAAAGGAAAGACTTCTTTTAACTAAAATAAAAATTAAAAAAATATCCTGATTACAATTATCACCTCATAGTTTCTCCCTTAAAGCGGGGAGGATACAACCAGCATGTAAACATATAGTACATATAAATAAGTATATTTCATGATAATAAATCCTTACTATATGTGCATTACAGAAAATAATCATTGTTATTAAAGTGCTAGTCACAAAGAATAATATTTAAAAATAATAAATAATTTAATAGGATACTATATGATCTGGAGAAACACGCCGCAAAGTGCATTAAAAATAGTGCTAGGAGACAAAATCCAGAATTTTCAAAACAAACTAGGAGTATCTAGTGCCCAAATAAATGGTTCCTCTAGGCGCCAATACTGGTATTCAATTCCTATAAGATAATCCTTATATATCAGAATAAACTGATGGTCCTGTAAAATACGGGATTATCTGATAATCATATGTTTGACAGGATTTTATTAAGATAGTATAAAAAGCACAACTTAACTCAGAAACACAAAAAACAAAAAATGACATCATCACGCAACGTTCAACGTAATGACGTACTACGCATGCAATACGTAAAACCGAAAGTCCTTGGCCTTATAAAAGCCAGTTAATCAAGCCTGCAGTATAGCTAGAGAGAAAGTCCATATGCTGGCCGAAACGGCCCATTGGCATTGAACTATCTTGGGGGAGGCAAAATGTACTGGAATTATAGTGGGCTACTACCAGGCATTGGCTAGACTGTGATACATGGAACCTTGAATCACAAGTATATGTAATTTGTTCTTGCTATATGTGATTTCCATTAATTTGTACACATTTCCCTGCCTGTTTATACATATCTACATTATTATAGCCCTTCCAGCAAATTCCATTTTGCCTCTCATTTTTGTTTTTAATGTTGTCTGAATAAAGTTGTGCTTTTATTTATATTAATTAAAAATCCTGAAAAACCTATTGATTATCAGATATCTGTACTTTTACAGGACCATCAGTTTATATTGATATATGAGGATTGTCTTATAGGAATAGGATACCAGTATTGGCGCCTATAGAAACCATTTATTTGGTCACTAGATATTCCTAGTTTGTTTTGAGAATTCAGGATTTTGTCTCCTATCACTATTCTTTATGCACTTTGCGGCATATTTTTCTGGAGCATATAGTATCCTATAAAGTATTTATTATTTTTTTAATTTTAAGAGGGGTGTTATGCACCCAGGTTACTTATTGAAATAGGTCATATAGACTTTTTTCTTATTGTAAAGAATAATATTTGACTATTTAAAGAGTTACGTATTTGATAAAACATGACAGACCAAATCTATGATGTCCTTGTGGATACAGATGTTTGTTTGTTCACCTTTCTTTCTCTCAGAACTAAGATTGTATTGTTTTGGAAATGGTACAAGCCATTTTAATTAAATGTATTGGAATATAATGTAATACAAGCTTAACATGGCTCCCCCTAGTGCAAATAAAGTAAAAATTCAGAATTCATCTTATTCATGGAAAAATTTGGGGATTTCTTACGATTGCCCTAGAGTTCTTTAAGGGTCCTGTATAATGTTCTAGCAAAATGAGTTAGTTATTTAATGGTGTATTGATCATTAATAATATTAATTATATTTTATTTTTTTATTTATTATTATTCAATATGAAATTAACGTATCAGCCCCCAGATGAGTGTTTGTTTCTACTTTGATAAGTTAATTAAGAGAAGGCTGAGGGGATCATCTGAGAGACAGATCTAAGTGGGTTTACCAGTAATTAGATTTGATAACAAAATAAACAATCACTGTCAAAGCTTGCTGCCAAGGGAAAACCTCTTCAACAGAACACGTCTCCAGCCAATGGTGATCATTGCAATGGTACACTTTGTAACTGAAAGTTTAGCAGCTGTCTGATAGACATTGTCATCTCCCACCCCATGGCCTTATAGTGGGTAGACACCAACAGCAGCTGAGTCTGACCATTTAAAGTAAGTTTAATATAATTGTTGCCTTTTATTTAAATAATGTATTATTAATTATATTAATGATCACTGGCTAACTAATATATCTAACTCATGTTGTTAGGGCATTATGGTGGTGGTTTAAAAAATGATTAACTGAAATCTGTACTGCAAAATATTGTTCTTATAACATAATATGTGAAATTAAACTATTCTAGCAGCTCCCACCAGAAATGCAAGATTACTCAATAGGTATCTTTGTGGATGAAGCAGCCATGGTAACCCTGGATCCTTCCAAATCCCTATTACATCTTTACTCTACTATGGAAGTGGGAGCATCCTATCGCCGATTCAGATCCTGAGTCCTTATTTGGTGGTAAAAGTGGTAAGTAATTTCATCATTTTATATCAGGGTTGTACAACAAAAACTATGATAGACAATAACCTACTTAATATGGTGGTTGTCAATAACTTTGTATATAAGTAAAAATAATTTCTTCATAAAAGTAATACAGAAAGTTGAAATGAAGAAACTTCAAAAGCCCTAGTAATCTATAAAAACATAATTAATGAAGGTCAATAAATGATTGGGACAACTAGAGTTTTGTTTTGCTTTTTCTTTTAGAATTTCTTTATTTATAAATTTTGTCAAAAATGTGTGCAGCAGCTAGTATTTTATTTTATGCACAGAACAATTATGGTAAGTAACAAATGTGATGATATAGGAAGACTAAGGTACTAGATCATCTGGCCCATCTCTTCGTAACCAGCAATAGTCTTACTGAGTCAGTCAGGTACATGTAGAAGTTTTGGGTGAAACAAAAATCAGGAACCCTTGGAATTGTGTTAAAGAAAAGAAGGTGTATTGCAGCATTGTCCGGACCTCCTTGATTGAGTAGCATGGCTTTTGGGCGAAGGAGCACTGCGCGACGTCATACACGTGCAGAAATTGCATGACAAATGCTCGCACACCCACACCAGCGCGCCAGTACAGCACTGCCCCAGTATTCACCCCCTATTCACCCTCTAGCCATCTCTGTCCCTCCAGTATTCACTCTCTAACTCTCCCCCTGTGCCCGCCTTCTAACCCAGGGTCTCTCTCCCCCTGATTGGGTGTATCAGGACAATTCACCAGTTAAAGGACCACTGTAACATGAACTTCTTGTTTAAATAGGCATACATTTTTAATACAGTTCATATTCAGTGATTTAAAAAAAGTAATATTCAATATTAAACTTACTGTTAAAGCTCAGACTGCTAGTATTCACCCACTATGAGGTCAATGGGTGAGAATGCTGTGCCAAGCAGGAAGTTGCTACATTTTCAGACATAGCCGGGGAATTCACTAACACATCACTGGTGGCTAACGCATCCACGAAAAGCACTATGTAACCTGATCCAGCTTCTCACTCATTGTCAATTTAGTAAAGGCTCTTCTCTCCTTTAATAACTTGCTGTACACTGCTCATTACGCAAGTTATCATGAGTGGGGATTGTGTTATGGGCACGTAATGCGAGGTATCGTTGATAATCAAACCACTCCAAATTCCACTAAAGACAAATTAGCATCACGTATTGCAACCCTGTGTTAGCAATATTTTTTATATTTAAATAACATTACCAGTATTCAGCTATTAACATACAATACTAGCAGGGCCGGATCTACGTTTTTGGAGCCCACAGACCAATTTTTGCCTTTCCTGGGCATGTAAGTTCCCTTTCCTGTTGTAACGCTCTTGTTATCCTTTAGTAGCCAGTCTATGAACTGCAGCATTTGTTTTTTTGTTTAAGCAGGAACCATTTTTTTTTTTTTAAGTGGCGCCCCTAATAGGCAATTGCCCCTAGGGGGCTGCCTAGTTGGCCTAATGGATAATCCGGCCATGACTACTAGATGCTATACAGAAGACTGTGGTTCTCTGAGTTAAAAATAATGTCAATTTCGGAACCAATTGTATTACCATAGAGAGTAGACCTGCTGATGTAGGGACCTCTACTACCAGGGAATGCACAGTCTAAAACTGATGGTTCGTAGATTAAAAAGAAGTGCTTGTGTAGTAGAGGACTTTCAAACAGAGTTGAAGAGACTCTCTTAAGATGTAACACTTGAGTGTGTTGTCTACAATCGCCTTACACAATACATTTCCTCCAAGTCCCTCGTTGATCCCGTCCTCTCTGGCTTCCGGCCCCCAACACTCCACAGACACAGCTCTAACAAAAGTTATTAATGACCTGCTCACCGCCAAATCAAAGGGTCATTTCTCTTAATTCTCCTGGATCTCTCTGCTGCCTATGACACAGTTGATCATCCTCTTCTTATCCAAATTCTCCACTCTCTTGGCATCCGTCAATACTCTCTCATCTGGATTCCACATCTTATCTAGAAAATCGAACATTTAGTGTCTCCTTCTCTGGCGCCTGTTCATCTCCTTGCCCTCTAATTATCAATGTCACTTTCACTTTTTTATAATAGAGGAGCAAGCTGCCTCTAGAATTCAAGTCTTGCCTGTCTTCTTCCTCATCTGAAAACGAGAAAGAAAAAAATATTTTGCACGCTGGATGTAAAGAGTTGCTGATTTAGAAGATCCGAGGAGTTGTTTGTGGCATACCAGAGAGTAAGGAAATGTTTACAAGTTTCTAGACCTAGGATCTTCAGGTGGCTTCAATTGACCATACTGAATGCTTAGCAGTATCAAGGAAATAAATACACCTCCAAAAAGTGAAAGCTCATTTCACTAGAGATGTGTGGGCTTCTTGAGCCAAAGTGCCAAAGTATCTGATGGGCAAATATGTCATGCAGGAACTTGGAACAGTAATCATACATTTGTTCAGTATCTCAGATTAAATG
Organism: Discoglossus pictus; assembly: GCA_027410445.1. NCBI lineage: Eukaryota > Metazoa > Chordata > Amphibia > Anura > Alytidae > Discoglossus > Discoglossus pictus. Next base: position 63,720,339 of record CM050174.1, read on the forward strand.
TAAGTGAAGAAGCACAGTTTGGACAAAGCATATTGGAGGCAGTGTTTCAGTAGCCCCCTAATATGTGTGATGCTTAGATATATCTCATGTCTGAGCTGCCTAGAAGACGTTAAGGAAATAGAGAGTTTGTTTCTTACCTGCAAATTATATTTCTTTGAAGTCTTTTATGGCAGCACATGGACTACCCACCCATTAGAAGATGGTTATGCAGAAGTAGTTGTGAGATGAGTTAGCTCTAGAAAAGCACAGATAATATAATATGTGAGCACTCATAAAGGCGGTTTAATCTTTACCGCCTAGGGGCACCAAAAATGTTAATCTGGCCCTGCTTGCAATGGCCCTGGAACTTTGTGTGTTTTGTGTGGGCCTATCTCTTCTTGTAAGAGCAGTAAATTTGTCCTTTAAGTCATAAAGTTCTGTGAAATAATTTGCTGCTACCTTTACAGATTATACAGCAAGCAAAATATTATATACATTTTTTTTAAGGAAAAAGATGCCAAAGAATGAAGAGATGGCATCCATCTCTTACAGGACCCCTGAAACTCCCCAACAGGAGCTAAATGTCCTTATTAGGTATTGATCATTAACATAGTTATTACTCAATGATTTTAAAAAAAAGCAACATTCAATATTAACATATATATTTTCAATATTATAAATACTTTCAAAACTTAGTCATAGCTGCTGTCACCTAGTAAAAAGTCAATGACTTGCAGATGTCATCTACATTTTTAGGCACGGAGTGTATCACTGGCTGGAGACTTGTACTAAAGAGGCTTCCATTGGCAGAGCTGTTTTACTGTTTGGGCAGCCTATCAGTGATCACTTCTTTTCTTGTCAAATCCAGTTGTTCTTAAAACTTTTTAGATCTGCCTCTAAGCCAAACTCCTCACTCTTAATTGAATGAGTTTGAGACAAACACTTAGCTGGAGGAGGGGCTCTATTCTTTTGAAGTTAAGTGTATGTTGAATCACCAATATAGTACCCGTAAGTGCGTAACGCTCCAGTGGGAGCGCATAAACACTATGGAAACTATTGTACGGATAACGTACATGTGCAATACAGCAAGGCACAAGGAACGGGGGGAGGGGGGGGGAAGGTACAGAGAGGGGCATAGAGACACGGGGAGGGAGGAGAGAGGAAGAGGTATAGGGTAGGGGGGTGAGAGTGGAGGGGAAGAGACACAGGGTAGGGGGGAAGAGACACACGGGAGAGGGGGAAGAGACACAGGTTAGGGGGTCAAGACACACAGGGGAGGGATAGTGGGGGAAATACACAGGGGAGGGAGTGGGGGGAAAGACACAGGGAAGGGAGAGGGGGAAGAGACATAGGGGATAGAGAGGGGAAAGAGACACAGTTGAGGGAGAGGTGGAGAGAGACACAGGGTATGGGGAAGAGACACAGGGGAAGGGGGAAGAGGCACAGTGTAGGGGGGTGAAGACACACAGGGGAGGGATGGTGGGGGGATACAGAGGGGAGGGGGTGGGGGACACAGGGGAGGGAGTGGGGGGACAAAGGGAGGGAGATGGGGGAAAGAGACACAGGGAAGGGAGAGGGGGAAGAGACAAGGGGAGGGAGAGGGGGAAGAGACAGGGAGGGAGAGGGGAGAGAGACACAGGGGAGGGAGAGGGGGTAAGAGACACAAGGAAGGGAGAGGGAAGAGACACAGGGGAGGGAGAGTGGGAAGAGACACCGGGGAGGGAGAGGGAGAGAGACACAGGGCGGGGGTAAGAGACACGTCTAATATTATACCGTCACTTATGACGGGAAAACGACTAGTATTATTATAAATATTAAAAAGGAATTTAATTGGTATTAGTTTTAGGAATGATCATTGCATAATTAAAAGTACTATCTCCACTTGCATTAGAGTGGTCCTTTAAGACTAGATAACCACTTTGCTATCAATAAGACGGAAATGTTCTTGTGACGCTCACTTCTCATTGCTGATCTTATTATAATATAAAACAAGAAAAAAAATAAAAATGAAGCTCCCTACAGGAGTACACCTAACTTATTTATTTTTGCAGCACATGAATTTCAACATCAAATTCTCCGTTGATGAGAAGAGTTTACATGCTGTACTTTCTCTGGACAGGTAGTATGCTATACATTTTAATTAACAATATATTCTATAACACAAAATACAGGCTAAAGTGAATAATTAAAACAATTACAACATTATGGATACTGATTTAGAAGGAATAGAAAGCCCTCTGAAAGCTTTAAATAATCTGTTTGTGGCTATAGATATTATTATTGGAAACAAAGGGTACATCATGGATTGGTGGTGATCTAGTAAAGCCACAGGTTCTAAAAAATGAGGTATTCAACGTGTCTTGATGGAGAGTTTATTTAGAGGTGATTAAAGAGCATGGTGGCAGATGAGTTTTGTGAATAGTGTTGAAAGCTAACAAGACTGGAAGAGAATATGGCAGATCACGGTAGAGACCTACAAAGGTATGATCTGTATGGGAGTATGGGGAGATAATGATGGTTGAAGAGGTGGTGTGTTGAATGAAAGGAGCAGTAAGAGGAGTATTTGGAGATCAGATGTGAGATATACAAAGGTGAAGCCTAACTCATATTTTTTTAGTTTTTTAATCCTGGGATATATGGGAAGGCAATAAAAGTATTGGCTAAGTGGAACAGCCAATGCAAGAGAAAGATGGATTTTCTAGATATTTTGCTTGTGTCAATCCTTGGATATTGGGACTGAAGGTGAGAGCAGAATCCGGAGAGTGGACTTTTGTGTGATAAAGAAGTTATTGACGGTCATTATGATATCTGGGGATATCATGGAGGGAGGAATTATTAAAATTCAGTCTTTGACCTGTAAATGGGCCAATGTTATCCCAAATATTTATTGTGTGCATTTAAATAGTATGCTTAATAAACCACATTTTTGTACAGAGACAGCAAATCCATAAAATTAACATTAGGAAAGAAAATATATAAATAAAAAAAAACAATGTTTGATCTGTCTTACTGTACAAGTAACTGACAAGATTTTGAGAGGAAGTGTAAATAAAGACTTCGAGAACCTATTATCTTTATATTCATTCAAATGAATGGGGATAAAAACACAATGTTGTTGCAGTTCACAGATTTGACTATGTTTTATTCCCAGGACCTTTCTCTCCATCCTTTCTTCGACAGTTGGTGATTTTGAAGTAAGTCATTCCAAAATAATGGAACATTTATAGTTTGGATACCATAAAATCAATGTATTAATTCCTGATTTTATTTAGGTTGCAAAATTGGACGAATTTATCACCTCTGTGCTTAAAGAAGCATACACACCCACAATTAATGGTGAGTTCTTTAAATAGTCAAGTTTAGAAAAAAAAATGTTTTAAATCACATATGAGTACCCGTGAGTTTTAGGAGGACATCAAGTATGAAGAGTGGTTGCTGGATAGACTGGACCAACAGGCTGACTGAACACTCCTTATATCTATGGCCTCCATTCACTTGAGGTTTTGTAAGCCCGTAAGTGAGGTCGCAAGTTATTTTGCTATTCAATTGGCGTCTTTTTGTGGGCTCGTGAGTTTCGTGAGTTTCGGCCCTGAAAAAATTGTGATGAATAAATCAGTAGCTTTCAGCCTCCAAAAGACTTAGATCTTTCACTTTCTCAAGAGTTACGATGGCTAAAATCGCAAATTGCTATTCAATTGCTCAATTTCCCCAAGCCCGCAAATGTTTTCATATTTGTAAATGGCAAAAGAAGGATAAAATCCTACAAGTGCTAGAGAGGACCCGCAAGGGGGTTAAACACCTGTTCCTAGCACTGTAAATGCAAATAAAAAACAATACTACACTGTAAATAACTGGGAAAGCGATGACAGACATTAGGATTAATTGCACAACAGTCTCAATCCAGCAAATCAGCAGTATATAAGATTTAGTTTCATGTTTCATTTGGGGGTTAAATCGATCTTGGGTATCAATGAGTTAATACATATCAGGCCACCCATAAGGACTAGAACAGTATTGGCATTAATTTTCATAATTCTTTATTTTGCGAGTCTGATCGCATATTGGACCTCCAAACCTTATTGATTGACATGTAACCTCCATGTCTTACTGCTGTAATAATGACAACCTCATTTTCTATCGACTGATTTGAAATGGGAGGTTACGGGCTTGCTTAATTGATCATGTTCCTGCCCGGAACTGCTACGAACCAGTCGGCTTTAGGCCAGTAACTTGCGGCCTTGAGCAATTGAAAAGCCCGGGATTCAGAGACGAATGGGACCCAGCAACACACCCGCAGACATTTGGCTGACTGCAATTGAGTTGCGGCTTGGAATTAAATGTGGCTCTATGTTATCTTCTGGTCTATAGCAGAACTAGTGAATTGAAGGCCTTTGTGCAAAATAGCTTGGGGCTCCCAATTTCCTTTTTCTGTCACTGTAGTTTCTGTTAAAAATGTAATCACTCTACATATATGTATCTCATATTAGGATAAGAGATTGATGGGAATAAGAAGGAAGAGAGACAGGCGACTGGGAGGGAAGCCTGCACCTATAACTTGTAAATTCTTTCTATTTCTTAAAGGTTAAGGCAGAATCTAAGTCTCTTGGATTAGGAATGCATCTGATAGAGGAGAATTAATAGTGTATTCAAACATGTTTTTGGCATGAAAAAATACCAAAATAAACATTTAAACCCTTACCTTGAAGTTTTCAAAATGTAATTTCTGACAGTTCAAAATGAGGGTTAACATCCCCTGTAAACCCAGGCTAGATTAGCATAATTTGTTTTGGCCAATCAGTTAAACATTTGAATTAAACTCTGGGGTTCCTGTTTGTGCTGCAAAGCAGCCTGGGATATGAAGTGTGGCACTTTGTTAGGTGCTATGGCAGCAGCACAGCACACAGCACAGACAGGAACCAGCAGGGAGTCATATCCCAGTAGTGACTTGGGGGCTGACATCACTGCTCTCCTACTGGCTGAGGAAGAAACAGCAGGTGAATAATATGTTAAAATTGATTCCCTAATGCTGCATGCTAATTGGGTGGGGATCAGGGGCCTGTGTAGACACCCCTGTGTGTGTCAACATAATCACTAGAGAGATTTATAAAAAAAATTAAAAATAAAATGTTTTATGAGATGTGCTGCATACATATAGGATGCTTTTTGTCTATAGAGTGCAGAAATGTATTAATCCCTGAAACATGGATATGCCTTTAAGTCTAATCTCCTGTGTGGAACTTGTTCATGATTTCTTCCCTAAAGGTTTTTCTTCTTGTTGATGCCCAATAGAGTGCTCCCTCAAAATCATAAATGCCGTCGACCCCGGGGGACAGACATACCTGTATATCAGTCATTACCTATCGTTTATTACACAATAAGATTGGACATCTAGAAGAGTTATCCATAATTTCACCCTTTAGAACAGGAGAGGTCAATTCAGTTTTACAAATCCACAAAGGTTCAAATATTCAGCGTGTAGAGTCTATTTTTCTTATATACACACATATATTAAATATTTTAATATAATGGCATGGAAAGGGACCACAGGAAGGAAAATTACATATAGAAATTATACTATTTGAATAATAGCTTATATAAGAAAATAGAAGCTTTAGGATCACTAATATAGTTGTGTGTGTGTAACGCTTGCAAAATTGCAAGTTGCGCATGCGCGGCGAAGGGAGAAGTAGGGAGAGAGAAGGAAAGGGAGGGACAGAAGGAGAGGGAGGGAGCGAGAAAGAGGGAGGGAGAGAGAAGGAAGGAGGGGGAGAGAGTGAGAAGGAGAGGGAGGTAGACAGAAAGAGGGAGGGAGAGATAAGGAAGAAGGGGGGAGAGATAGTGAGAAGGAGGGGGAGAGATGGAGAAGGAGAGGGAGAGAGAGAGAGCGAGAAGGAGAGAGAGAAGTAGAGAGGGATAGAGTGAAGGAGGGAGAGAGAGAATTACAAATCACGCATGTGCACTGTGGATTGCGAGGCTCGCATTGAGCGTCAAGGGGAGAGAGAAGGAGACAGAGGGAGGGAGAAAGAAGGTATGAAGGAGAGAGAAAGAAGGAGGAGGGGCGAGAGAGTGAGTTGAGGGAGGGAGAAAGAGAAGAAGGGAGGGACAGATAGAAGATAGAAGAAGAGAGGGAGAGGAGAGAGAGAGGTTGCACAGAGAGAGAGTGAGCACAGAGAGATAAGGAGAGGGCGCAGAGAGAGAGAGGGTGGGTGCACAGAGAGAGAGAGGGTACACAGAGAGAGGGCACACAAAAAGACAGAACACACAATTTTTAATACAATGTTATACTGTCATTTTTTGACTGGCAAGTGACTCGTATATATAGTACTATTTATTAATGATGTAGAGGATCCCGAATAAATTGGCCAGAGTTCCTGATTCAGAAGCATATCTGCCAACTGATTATCCTTCTTTAGAACATATGCAGCAATGTTTACAAGGCTAATACCTGGGGATTTAACAAATGTAGATTATTTTAAGCTTTTAAAAAAAAAAATTTTAGCTTAAAGATTTTTTATATGTATGAAGATGTAAAGAGTGTATGGTCTATTTGCGAAATGTTTTTTAACATTGATGGCTGTATCAACAGAATTTACAGTGTTTTTGAGATTTATCTTTCTTTTTTTATCTCCTTTACTTCTCAGACTTATTGCAGACAGTTTTTCCTCTCCCAGACATGATAAGCATGCTGAACATAAACTTCGCCAAAGCTAACATCGAAGCTGTCAAGGTAAAAAGCGCCTCATGCATCTAAAATTAAAATTCATTATTTTTAATTAGTTTTATGACATTGTGAATTAAACTTAATTACAATAGTAATACACATACGTTAGATAAGTTTTGAGATGGTTTTGTGCTATCAGGCATACCCCGGGAAGAAGGTATTAAGGGGGATTCCCGGAGGAGACCCGGGCTCATAGGGGTTAGGGGATATTGGTAAGTGGGGAACACCTAACTGATAGGAGGAGGCTAAATTATCCCCTTAATTGTGCCAGGCTCAAATCTGATACAATGAAGGTATGTTTTTCAGATTTGAGACATCCCGGTTTCTCAGAAGCATTTTTCCGCGTTTACAGGTGGTTAAAAGTACCCTTCCTTTTCAAAAAAAAATGTGGACACTGGGAGAGACTTCCAAATGATCTTCAGTGAGATCAAATATTGTTACAGGAGGCATGTGATAGCGATTTTTAAGATGAAGTTATGTGAGAGGAGCTCAGTAGGACTTACGATATTATATAGTTAAATAGTAATTGAGGTTGAAAATAGACTTTTAGCCCATCAAGTTCAACCTTTTAAGATCTCTGATCTGCAATATGTGGATTGTTAATTGATCCAGAGGAAGGCAAACAGGAAAAAACCCAAGTGAAACTTAACCAATCGTCTCAAAAGAAAAGAAAAAAATTCCTTCCTGACCCCAGATACTGGTGATCGGATTCCTCCCTGGATCAATACTCACTCTCTAATTATCCAGGATAACGCTGAATGCCCTTTTTTATTTAAAAATATATCCAATCCACCACCTCCCTTGGTAGAGAATCCTGCAGATGAACCACCCTATTGGGTCCATTTCATGCACTCGGATGGCATTTCTCAGAAACTAGGTTTATGTGTGTGATGTGATAGCTCGCTAGTGGTTTATGAGTGAACTTAAGTTATTTTTTCACAGTAGTCATCGAATGGAGACCTTAAGTAGGATCACATGGATCTACAAAGTAATTCCACCAAAAAATGATGTGACTTTTCCTATCTTTATTTTGTTAGATGCTTTTGCTGACTACAGTGATGCTTTAAGGAATTAGCATATTAAACAAAAAACAGTTTAAGATGTAGTAAACCCACCACCTTCTCTTGATCGCTACCTTGTTGTGGTGAAGGGGCTTGTGTACTTCGATGAAGCAGTGAGCTAAACCCAAGATGGGCAGGTCATAGCAGAGAGGTCAGACAACCCACCCCAGTATATTTGTTATGAAAACCTTATGGATGAGACAAGATGTGCCTGGCGTGCTGAGGTCCATAGGGTCACGGAGAGTCGGACATGACAAAACGACTGAACAAAACAAACAACTCACCACCAAGGAAGCCATGTTTTATCCATCCTGTACCATTTTTTCTTTACATGAATCAAACGCATCCATGGGTATAATTTAGGAGTGACTTAGAAACTGGAAGGGGATATTACACTAAATGTACTTTGAAGCATTGAAGGAAGTATCTAAGCTGGTTTCCTCTTGGGACAGATTTATATAGAGATTTGTTAGATGCTCATACTGATTCGGACTCAATGGAGAGACCATTTAAGTGTATTCACCATCCACAGGAATAGTGACATGATAAGCATATACAGACATTCAAATACCTTCCTTTTGTCTCTCATGTAGTGTAACTTTTTTTTGCATAAGTTCACACCCAAAGGAGAGGGATTTCCCACTACCAGTGCAAGCAGAAACACAACATGTCACTTTCTAGTTGCAAAGCAGCATGAGACACTAAAAGTATGAAGCACCTTGTGATCTAATGCCATAACTGTCAGATTGATCATAACTGTCAGATTGATCATATTCAATCATAATTTAATTTCTTGTGAGATAGTGGGTGTGACAATGCCAACTGATCTCTCCTCATATCACAAAAAATTGAATGGTGACATTAGGATGCTTTACTACATACTCACCATATTGGGCAACCCAGGGTAAATAGTAATGTCCTCATTCAATTTTAAATTTGTCAATTGAATAGGGCTCTATATAAGGACATAAGATATTTTTCGACAGAAGTTTTTAGTTAGTGAAAACCTTGGTTTTGGATAGAGGTTCAGTAACTAAAAAGTTCGTTGAATTTTTTTTGTATGTGCTTATATAGAGCCCTATTCAATTGGGCAACTCGCAATTGAATGAGGCTCTAAGAGTGTAATTGTCCTCCATGAGGCATGTTTCTCTCCATAGATTAATATGAGGTTTACATTGCTTTTTGATGATAATTTGCTATTAATTGGAGAAACATAAGTCCTAGTACAACTATGTCATACCATCAAAGATTTTTGTATTTTTAAAAATGAATAAGATCAAAACCAGACAAAGTTATGATTAGATTAATAGGGCCTCATTCAAATGTGATTTAGCCAATTGAATAGGGCTCTATATAAGCACATAGCATATTTTTTTACAGAAGTTTTTAGTTAGTGAAGACCTTGCTTTTGGATAGAAGTTCACTAACTAAAAATTATTTAAAAGAATATGCTATGTGCTTATATAGAGCCCTATTCAACTGGCCAAATCGCATTTGAATGAGGCCCTTAGTTAGACTATCTCACTTGTTAAAGTAATACGCGATAATGAAAGGGATTTGGAAGGTTCCTGGGTTTTTCTAGATATGTATTATACCAATGTATCTATTTACTTTTATCCACTTTATTCTATTTAGAAGTGCTTCTAATATCTGTTTTTACTGTCTAACATCAAGGAAATAGTCACTGTATGAGTCAGCCCACTGCATCTAATGTAGACACAGACTCTGTAGTGACATAGCCTATCAGGGTCCACGTCTCAGCATCACATTGCAGAATGTTTTTGAGAGATGTTCACCGATTGGTTACAGCAAGTACTATAGTGTCTGTGACTTTGTGAGCTGCAGAGGGCAGACCTAAGCAGGTAATACGTGTTTGGCTTAAGCAGTAATATTATATACCTAGTAAATTTCTTTAACACAAAAAAGGGTATTTATCCTCAGTTTATTTTTTGGGCAGAAATATTGCGTGTTAATTACTTTTTTTTTTTACATTTAAGGAGAGTGTAATTATTTATATTTAAACTCTCAATTGATAAAGGGAACTGTGTATGACCACACAGAGTAAATAGTTGCCTAAAATAGTGACTGATGAGCTTGTAACTGTTAGTGTATGGTTTAAATACACCAAAGTCTAGGAGATTAGGCAGACATGAGCAAAATTGGTAATAATCTAGATTGTGATGCATTGTAAATATGTCTCAATTGTGTCATTAATTTGCAAAAGAGAAGATGATAATTATTCCCAGTTTAAATGTTTGAAATAGAGTTTAAATCTGTTACTTTTTATTGTTACATTAAAAGAGATTGGGAATATTTATATTTTAGTTTTCTAGTAATAAAGGGGGTTTTGTAATTTGTATATAGTGCTACCCAGGGTTATTTTTTTAAGAAAAAAACTATAAACTGTATATATTATAAAACTGCATATCTAGCATATATATATAACATCACGATAAAGAATTATAAGTTTAAATGATGGAATTATCCTAGCCCCACAAATTCAGGGGGTGGGTTTACCAGTGGCACAGGTAGTGCAGTGCACCAGGGCCCTCCTCTAGTGGGGGGAGTGGGGAGGGCAATGTTGTGTAATATAAAAAAATATGAGTTTTTTGCATTTAATTGAGGCCTCCCACCCTGTCCCAACCCGCCAAGACCCCACTGGGAACCCCTGAGAGACTTCCCTGTGCCTCCTTGACCACACACCGCTCCCAGCCGAAAATTTGTGTATGTCTGTTTAAAAAAGAGCATTTTCACTGAAACTTTAACAGGTGGCAGTGTGGAGCAGTTCATCCCTTGGGGATGTATATCAGGGTAGAAGGTAAGAGAGGAAGGGCTGCAAAGTGGCAGCAAAGTACAGGGGGGTGGGTTCTGTGAGGGAGGAGCAAAGGATGGGTCCTGAGAGGGGATAGCTGCTGACAAGAACTGTGTGCTAGGTAGGGATGGATGCTAAGAGGGGTGGCTGCTGCATGTGGGTGATGTGTGCATACATATCCACTGAGGATGTCGTGGGAAAGTGTAGTGCAAAGACACTTTACACTGGAAGGAGCAAAACATTTTTTACACCCCCAGAGGGGGGCCCACCATTATTTTTGCACCAGGGCCCTCCATTCTCTATCTCTGCCAATGCATACATTATTAGTAACCATCTCAATAAGAAGCTTGCTGTCTTAATCCAATATAACTAAATAAAATATATGATTAATGCTTGAATGATTGTTTTTTATGGAGATAAGTACAAGTTATATTACAAATAGGAGCAGTGGTGCATAGATTTTTGACCTGGAAGGTGTTTTTTAATAGTCGATTTTTCTCTTCAACTACAATATTTAAGACAAAAAATAAAACCTTTACCATAGAGAAATAATCAATCAAATTCCACTTACTCTCTCTGTGATAACAAGTGTTGTCTCTTCTGACATAAGCCCCTATTCAATAGGAAGCCCGTAAATACCTTCAAACTAAACTTTTCCAAATCTGTTACATATATAGATGAATTCAATTGACTTAAACCCATAATTACATGCTCACAACCCCAACACGCAAACCATGAACCCGTAAGTGGCATTTCAGGGCATGATCAATTAACCAAGCCCGTTAGTTACATTTTAGACCGAGCCAATAGTAAATGAGATCGTCATCATGAGATCAGTAAAACATGGAGTTTAAACTACAATCAATTAGTAAAATGCTGTAGATACTGGGGCTGATTGGTCCCAGTGGATACAGTCTACTCATTACATGGAGTAGAGGCTCTGACTATGTCAGTTCTGTGTATATAGTGTATTTCACAGAAACTCCACTGGAAGCCTTGTATGATGCGAAAATTATATAAAGTGTTAATTAGTATCAAGATGGATTATAAATCAATATATGTAGGGATGTATGCATATATCTGTTGGGTGCATTTTTTAAATATATGTGTGTATATACTGTATATATGGTATGTGTGTATATTTTATATGTATTTGTAGGATATTTCTAACTCAGAAAGCTGCATCAGGATCGGTGAAATGCGGTTTAGTACATATATTTATCCTTTTTATATATTATATTTCATTTAAATCTGCACATTATAAATACTTTATATAATTTTCTCATCATACAAGGCCTCCAGTGGAGTTACTGTGAAATACACTATATACACAGAACTGACATATTCAGAGCCTCTACTCCATATAATGAGTAATATATGGGTAAGTCTAAAACAATACTATGATCTATCACATATAATCTAATCATATATGTATACATGTTCATATTATAATACACAAACACTTATATGAGGCAGACTGCAACATGCTAGCTGGAGGTGAAGAACGCTGACACCTGCGTGAGATTATATTGAATTTGATCTTGATACCTCATTATATTTGAGGTCTCTTCAGGTGAGAGTCATAGACAGCTGAAAGGTACATCTATAATAGTAGTCCCATTGATCTACACTAGGTGCTTGTGCGCTCTCTCCCCTCCCTCTTGTTTTTATACAATTAATTTGTGTTTAGATGTCCAAATTGCAATCATACTCGCAATCCAGAAATATAGAAATCAATAAAAATCAATAAAGCAACTATTCTAGTCCATGCAGGTTCCATGATATGTATTAACTCCTTGATTCCTGGGATCAACATAACAGAAATAAAACATTAAAAAATTTTTTTTTGATTTTTCAATGACTTTCATTGCTTTCCCAGTATTTTTAAGTACAGTAGTGTGTGTTTATTTGCTTTTGCAGTTTTACAAACAGGAGTTTAACTTACTTGCGAGTCCTATCAAGTACTCTTACAAATTTTTGATGCATTTGCCATTTACGGATTTGAATGCAATTGCAGGCTTGTTGAATTGTTGTAATTGAATATAGATTTTGCATCTTTAGCACTGGTAACATTTACTGGCTTAAAACGTCAAAGGAGAAGATAGGACAGACTTACGTTTTTGACAACCGCTGTGATTTTGAGCCTGTAACTCGCAATTGGAATGCGGGTAGCTAAAAGTAGCCAATTGAATATCAGTAACATTTACAGGATCTATTACGGGCTCATGTCATTGCGATTTGGACATTTAAATAGGGGCCACAATCTGATTTTTACTTATATCTACAAAAAAAGATTTTAAACAAAAAGCCAAATAGTTTATTGATATAAAATGGTGCTTAACCGCCTACTAGATGTTGTGGTTAGGTAGAACATTTTGTGGAAATATACATAAATAACATTAAACTGCAAAATATTTCTACATTGCTATTTAACTTGTATGGCATTTTCTTCCTATTTGTTGTTCTCAGGATTTGCTTGTGATCTCCATCAACGTCTGTAGAGCTTGATTGGCATGGGGGAGACACTCAACTATCAATCAGACCAGTCATGGCGGGGTGTCAATGAACAACCTGGTTTTATTTCCCATGTTAAAATACAACTTAATAAATACTTGTTGGGTATATCTTTACAATAAAATGATAATGAATTCCCTATTTCTGCCTACCGAATTAAATGTTCCTCCATCACGATGTGGTGCGTCGAGCTGGTAGCCCAACCTTTTTGAGCTTGAATCTTTTGCAAGTCATAGACTACAAATATGAACAAACCTTAAAGGGGCAATGAGGTGATCAGAAAATACTCTAAACCATCATGTAGAGCAGTTAAAATCAAACAGAAAATGACATGTAACACAGTATACTTTTAGGCAGAGTAGACCGTAAATTAAACACTAGTGATGCTTTGCAGATTATAATGTATTATCCTGATCAAGCACCCACATGACAACATCAAATGATGCCCCTTGCAAGTTGTATATTACATGTAATTAGTTCTTCAAAACATATATGAAATTATTACTAAATGGCTTCATTTGTCACTGGAAACTTTGTTAAATTCATTGTTCATAATAAAGACCACTCTCTACTGCAGTTTTGATTGTGATTTATTTTCCTTATGCTATGCTAAATTAGCTACAGAATTTTTTTTATTTTTGCTCTAATGTGCAATACACAAAGAAAAAATATTCTAAACTATATTGATATGTAGCAGAATTAAATGGGCCTGCAAGTATACAATTTTTAGCCTAAATAGAACACAATTAATGGCATTAAGGTTAGAAAAGGACTAGGAGTGCTTGCAGACAATTACTTACATAAAAGTTCCCAATTCCAGGCAGCAGCTGCAAAGGAGACTGAAATTTTAGCATGCATTAATAGGGGTATAGAAGCACGAGGCAAAGATATATTTCAGACACTAAATAAATTATTGGACACACTCATTTGGAATAGGGAGTATACGTTTGGACACCACTTCAGAAAAAAACTAAATCCCAGGTCATCAACTCTTCTGGTGCTTATCCTAAACAAAAGTGGAATCAGAACAGTGATCCTCAATCTATGATCACTACACTTTTGGTGATCAGAAGCTTTTTGTTTTTATTATTATTATTATTATCAAGTATTTATAATGTGCCAACATATTCAGCAGTGCCAAACATAGGATAAAAAAGGACATAAAACCAATATAGATAAAGATTAAATGAAAGAGAGCTGTGTTTTTGAAAACTTACAATCTAAGAGGTTTGGAAGGTGATAGATACGTTGGGCAAATTAAGTATTAAGGTGATAAGCCTCATAAAATAAATGTGTTTTTAATGAGGTTTTGAAAGATTGGAGGATAGAGGAGAGACAGGAGGATAGGTCTAGTGGTGAGACATAAGGAGCTCTAAAGAAAAGGGTCAGCAGAAGAAAAATCCTAAAGGCGAGAGGATAACCATATATACACTATGGATTTTAAATACATCAAACTTTTTTTGCCAACAGATTTTTTTTTTTTTTAAATCCCGGAAGATTAAAAGAAAGATGATATTACTTTAAGGATCAAAAAGGTTTCTTCACACTAAGGGAAAAGATTGTGGAACTCACTACCAAATATTCTAATGGATATTTTTTTTAAAATAAAAAAGAGCATACAAGGTTATGTTGGATAAACTCACTCAATTTCTCTGTTATGTTACTATGTAAGAGATTGCCACAAGGAGGGACTAGCAGAACCGGTCAATGAATGGATACCATTGCTCAGTTCCTCTCCTGTGCAGCTTTCTGTATATTGGTGCTATGGATTTCCCAAGAAGGAGGCTTGCTTCAGGATCAGGGTTACAGTTCTGAATGCAGGAATTCTTGGTAGTTTGAAAAATTTGAGGCAATAGATTTTTTTTATACAACATTATAAATTGACAAACAAAAGTTATACATTTATACTACATGGTATTCTAAAACAGCATACATATCACTATATCACATATAATAGTTGTGGTAATTGCTAGTTGTCGTCACGCAATGTTAAAAGATACAGACTTGCGCATGCGAAATGAGCGCCTTCGACTCTCATTGCAGGCTTCGCGATGCTCGCAGAAAGTTACGGGTTTCACAGGGGGCTGCAATGAGCGCCAAAGTCGCTCATTCCGGGCCTCGTGATGAGTACCGAAGGCACTCATCGCGAGGCCCTCAAGATTTTGAAGGTGCTCAATGCGAGACCCGTGATAAACCATTTTCTTCAAGCCATTTTCTTCAAGCCTGTAACTTGGAAGCCGTACAGGGACAGCCAAAAGACCACAATTGATTACAAAATTAGCTTACAACCTCACACTCAGCACAGGGAAGTAGCCTGTAGGTCAGGTTGCAATATAATTTGCTATTCAATTGGCATTTTTTGGCAGTCTCAAAATGGCTATGCGAGAAAAACAATGGCGGCCGTAAAGCGGTAAATGTTTTTCAAGCCCGTAAAGCCGAAGCACATTTCGGGTAATTTAAAAAAACATATTATATGACTCTAAAACATACTATAAAATTACTGAGCCCAAAGGGTGTCAGGGGATCTTGACAAAGAGCAATTAAAATCATTAAAACATATATTTCTGTATAAATGCTGCTTTTATGGCACTCAAGTCTCCGCACTTCAGTAGTCATTACGCTTGTAGGGATATTCCTTCAGGTCCTAAATGGTCCATAAGATATATCTATACGCTCATATTTGTCTTTACAACATTAATACGTTCCACATGTTTCCTTTTGAATTTAGTATTTATATTTGTAGCTATTAGACTCTTTTTTTGCAATATGCAGGGTGCTTGTGATTTTTGGTTCCAGTAGATCCTATCTGGAGAGAGGCAGGAAGTTGAGGGAATAACTAGGCTCTAAAAGAGTTCTTATAAAACAGTGAAACATTAAACTTTTATTTAATTTTTGTTTTGATACATACATACAGATCATAACTGTCACATCCCACTCATTGGGCTTGAAAAGGTCGTTGGACTGACTAGCTTCTGTATCCCAGCACATAGGACAGCTCAGCAGAATTCTAGGACCAATTACAGGTTCTCAGGCCAAGTTTCTAGGACAAGTTGGAGAAATTATTTGCTGTTTAACAAAAAAATAGTAATAAAACCCTTGCGTCCAAACGAAACACACAATGCATATGTGTCCCAAACAGAGCATAACTTTATTTTTCCAGTAAACCATTTTTACAGTTTTTCTCCAATAAACAATGGGCCATTTCCATATGTAATCGCAAATTGACACCTTTTGCCCCTTTGAATTGACCTACATGTGCTAGGAACTTTCCTCCTTCCTGAGGCACGGCACCAGCCTGTCTATCAGTTACCTCCGGTCCGTGTCTGGACATGGTATTGTGCACACTGGAGACATAGGGCCTCATTCAATTGAGGCTTCAGGAGATCCGGGCTTGGAAGTGGAGGCCGTAACTTAATTTGCTATTCAATTGGCGTCTTTTTGCAGGTTCCAATCGAGTTATGGGCTCCGGGCTGTGAATCATGCTGTAAGTCGCAAGTTTATGCCGATCCAAGCCTTTGATCGTTTACATAGTTACATAATAATTGAGGTTGAAAAAATACTTTCAGTCCATCAAGTTCAACCTTTTAAGATGTCCTCTGATCTGCAATATGCAGATTAGTTGATAATTAATTAGTTGTTAATTATTTGTTAATTAACTATTTGATCCAGAGGAAATCAAACAGAAAAAAAAATCTTTCATGGCTGCAAGAGTTCCAAATGCTAAAATCCCAAGTCACTAATTAATTGCTCCGATTCCCTCCGATTCCCCCCTTGCTAACCACTCCATCAAGCGTGCAAATGGCAAAAGTCTAACCACAAGTCACGGGTACCAAGAAGGTCTCGCAAAGGGCTTAATGACATCTGCGGAGCACTTCAAATGCACATAAACACAAACTACTGTACTTTTAATAAAAGGGAAAGTGATGCTAGGTCTTAGAATTAATAGCACTACATTCTAAAGCTTGCAAATCGGCAAAATAAAATAAATTATATTCTGTTTAATTTCCGTGTTATATCGATCCCGGCAATCAATGTGTTAATACATATAATGGAACTCGCATGGACTAGAATATCCTATTTACAACTTTATCAATATTGCAATAATTCAGGAATGTGGGTCCAATCGTAACTCGTAAATTGAAGCCCGTAGGACTTTGAAATCCAGCCTCCATTTTCATTGATGTAATGATGATGATCTGTGTTTCCAATGGCTGTTTCTACTCGGGAGTTATGGCCTTGCTTAATTGATCATGTTCAAGCTTGCAAAGGCTACATTCGATGGCATAAACATAAAAGAAAACAGCACAAATTAATAAAATGTTTCTTTAGCTCAATCTCTATGTCTTTATTGTAACTTACATAAAAGGAGAAGTTTACTACCAACCTGTTGTTAAATATAAATCATTATCCTATTATCCTCTGCCCAAATACTGTAAAGCTGGTCTTCCTGCTCTAACATAGCATAAGAAATGTTCTCCATTTGAAATGTTTGCAACTCTTTTTTTTCTAGATTGTTAATGCTTATTTGCTTTTGAAGGTAGTGATCTTCAATACCAATTCTAGACATTGGGCCTCATTAAATTGCGATTTGGCCAATTGAATAGGGCTCTATATAAGCACAGAGCATATTTTTTTACAGAAGTGTTTAGATAGTGAAGAACTTGCTTTTGGATAGAAATTCACTAACTAAAAAATTATGTAAAAAAAAAATGCTCTGTGCTTATATAGAGCCCTGTTCAATTGGCCAAATCGCAATTGAATGAGGCTCATAGTTAATACAGGCCTCATTCAATTACCCCCTTAAGTTATATAGCCTAGAGCCATTTGTCTGTGGGCCAGGAGGGTTAGCAACTTATGGTGCTATTCAATTAGCGGATCCCGCAAGTCCCTGCTCATCGCAAATCATGCTACAGAAAGTAGCACTTGCAAGCTTGAACATAATCGATGACACAAGGCCGTAACTCCTGGTTAGAAACAGCCAATGGAATATGGGTCCGATCGTGACTCGTGCTTCGTGTCCGTAGGACTTTGAAATCCAACCTCCATTTTTCGTTGAAGTCCTACAGGCTTGAATTATGCCAGGATCGATATAACACAGAAATTAAACATGAAATCAAGTATTTTTGGGGGCCAATTTGTGAGCTTGAGAATGTTGTGCTATTAATTCTAAGTCTAACATCACTTTAATTTTTAAGATAAGTACAGTATTGATTTTTTATTTGCTTTTTAAAGTGCTCCAGATCTGCCATTAAGCCCTTTGCGAGTACTCCTTGGTACCCTTAACGTGTTGTTAGACTTTTGCCATTTGCGGGCTTGGAGATGTGGTTAGTAAGGGCGAATCGGAGAGATTTACGGTTTTAGCATTCAGAACTCTTGCGGCCGCGAAAGATCAAAGGCTTGGGGGGGGCATTAACTTGCGATTCACACCATCGCAAGAAGACACCAATAGAGATGTCCCGAATAGTTCGCCGGCGGACTGTTCCCGGCGAACATAGCATGTTCGCGTTCGCGGAGAACTGCCAACATATGCAATATTTGTCCCGCCCCCTATACTTTATCATTGAGCAAACTTTGACCCTGCATGTCACAGTCAGCAGACACATTCCAGCCAATCAGCAGCATACACTCCCTTCCAGAGCCTTCTAACTCATGGACAGCAGCCATTTTGGAATCATAACTAACTTGCAGTCTTACTGAGAGGAGGCTGAGTGTAGGGGATACTGCATCAATAGGGAAAACCATAGCTAGGCTACTGTACACAGTGTGCAATACAGTCCTGAAGGACTATTTTGATCTCTGCTGCAAGGACACCCCTGTCTCTTCCACCCCTTATCATCATCCTCCCCTCACCTTAGCACCCAACCCTAACACCCCTCACACTTATCCATAACACCCCTCACACTTATCCCTAACACCCCTCACCCTATCACCTAACCCCCTCACCCTTATCACTAACACCCCTTACCCTAACACCCCTCACACTTATCCCTAACACCCCTCACCCTAACCCTAACACCCCTCACCCTATCCCTAACACCCCTCACCCTAACCCTAACACCCCTCACACTTATCCCTAACACCTAACCCTAACACCTAACCCTAACACCCCTCACACTTATCCCTAACACCCCTCACCCTAACACCTAACCCCCTCACCCTTATCCCTAACACCCCTTACCCTAACACCCCTCACACTTATCCCTAACACCCCTCACCCTAGCACCCCTCACACTTATCCCTAACACCCCTCACCCTAACACCTAACCCCCTCACCCTTATCCTTAACACCCCTTACCCTAACACTCCTCACACTTATCCCTAACACCCCTTACCCTAACCCTAACACCCCTCACACTTATCCCTAACACCTAACCCTAACACCTAACCCCCTCACCCTTATCCCTAACACCCCTTACCCTAACACCCCTCACACTTATCCCTAACACCCCTTACCCTAACCCTAACACCCTCACACTTATCCATAACACCCCTCACCCTAACCCTAAACCCCTCACACTTATCCCTAACACCCCTCACCCTAACACCTAACCCCCTCACCCTTATCCCTAAAACCCCTTACCCTAACACCCTTACACCTTATCCCTAACACCCCTTACCCTAACCCTAACACCCCTCACACTTATCCCTAACACCCCTCACCCTAACACCTAACCCCCTCACCCTTATCCCTAAACACCCCTTACCCTAACACCCCTCACACTTATCCCTAACACCCCTTACCCTAACCCTAACACCCCTCAAACTTATCCCTAACACCTAACCCTAACACCTAACCCTAACACCCATCACACTTATCCCTAACACCCCTCACCCTAACACCTATCCCTAACAACCCTCACACTAACCCTAACACCCCTCACACTTATCCCTAACACCCTCACCCTAACCCTAACACCCCTCACACTTATCCCTAACACCCCTCACCCTAACACCTAAACCCCTCACACCTTATCCAGAACAACCCTACCCTAACACCCCTCACACTTATCCCTATCACCCCTCACCCTAACCCTAACACCCCTCACCCTTATCCCTAACACCCCTCACCCTAACACCTAACCCCCTCACCCTTATCCCTAACACCCCTTACCCTAACACCCCTCACACTTATCCCTAACACCCCTTACCCTAACCCTAACACCCCTCACACTTATCCCTAACACCTAACCCTAACACCTAACCCCCTCACCCTTATCCCTAACACCCCTTACCCTAACACCCCTCACACTTATCCCTAACACCCCTCACCCTAACACCTAACCCCCACACCCTAACCCTAACACCCCTTACCCTAACATCCCTCACACTTATCCCTGTGTCACAGGGGAGGATGATGAGGAGGGGGAAACAGACACAGGGGAGGATGATGAGGGAAGGGGGGGAGAGACACAGGGGAAGATGATGAGGGAGGGGGAAAAGAGACACAGGGGAGGATGATGAGGGAGGAGGGAAAGAGATACAAAGGGAGGATGATGAGGGAGGTGAGGATGATGAGGTTGGGGGGATGAGACACAGGGAGGGTGAGGAAGGGGGGGAAGAGACACAGGGGAGGATGATGAGGGAGGGGGGAAAGAGACACAGGGGAGGATGATGATGGAGGGGGGAAGAGACACAGGGAGGATGAAGAGGGAGGGGGTAAAGAGATACAGGGGAGGATGATGAGGAGGTGGGAGGATGATGAGGGAGGGGGATGAGACACAGGGGAGGGTGATGACGGAGGGGGTAAAGAGATACAGGGGAGGATGATGAGGGAGGTGTGAGGATGATGAGGGAGGGGGATGAGACACAGGGGAGATGATGATGGAGGGGGAAGAGACACAGGGAGGATGATGAGGGAGGGGGTAAAGAGATACAGGGGAGGATGATGAGGGAGGTGGGAGGATGATGAGGGAGGGGGATGAGACACAGGGGAGGGTGATTGACGGAGGGGTAAAGAGATACAGGGGAGGATGATGAGGGAGGTGGGAGGATGATGAGGGAGGGGGATGAGACACAGGGGAGGGTGATGACGGAGGGGTAAAGAGATACAGGGGAGGATGATGAGGGAGGTGGGAGGATGATGAGGGAGGGGGGATGAGACACAGGGGAGGATGATGATGGAGGGGGGAAGAGACAAAGGGGAGGATGATAAGGGAGGGGTAAAGAAATAAAGGGGAGGAGGATGAGGGAGGGGTAAAGAGATACAGGGGAGGGTGATGAGGAATGGGGGGAAGAGACACAAGGGAAGATGATGAGGAGGGGGGAAAGAGACACAGGGGAGGATGATGAGGGAGGGGGGAAAGAGATACAGGGAGAATGATGAGGGAGGTGGGAGGATGATGAGGGAGGGGGGATGAGACACAGGGGAGATGATGATGGAGGGGGGAAGAGACAAAGGGGAGGATGATAAGGGAGGGGGTAAAGAAATAAAGGGGAGGAGGATGAGGGAGGGGTAAAGAGATACAGGGGAGGGTGATGAGGAATGGGGGGAAGAGACACAAGGGAAGATGATGAGGGAGGGGGAAAAGAGACACAGGGGAGGATGATGAGGGAGGGGGGAAAGAGATACAGGGGAAATGATGAGGGAGATGGGAGGATGATGAGGGGGGGGATGAGACACAGGGGAGGATGATGAGGAGGGGGGAAAGAGACACAGGGGAGGATGATGAGGAGGGGGAAAGAGACACAGGGAGGATGATGATGGAGGGGGGAAGAGACACAGGGGAGGATGATGAGGGAGGGGGTAAAGAGATACAGGGGAGATGATGAGGGAGGTGGGAGGATGATGAGGGAGGGGGATGAGACACAGGGGAGGGTGATGACGGAGGGGGTAAAGAGATACAGGGGAGGATGATGAGGGAGGTGTGAGGATGATGAGGGAGGGGGGATGAGACACAGGGGAGGATGATGATGGAGGGGGAAGAGACACAGGGAGGATGATGAGGGAGGGGGTAAAGAGATACAGGGGAGGATGATGAGGGAGGTGGGAGGATGATGAGGGAGGGGATGAGACACAGGGGAGGGTGATGAGGGAGGGGTAAAGAGATACAGGGGAGGATGATGAGGGAGGTGGGAGGATGATGAGGGAGGGGGATGAGACACAGGGGAGGGTGATGACGGAGGGGGTAAAGAGATACAGGGGAGGATGATGAGGGAGGTGGGAGGATGATGAGGAGGGGGGATGAGACACAGGGGAGGATGATGATGGAGGGGGAAGAGACACAGGGGAGGATGATGAGGGAGGGGGTAAAGAGATACAGGGGAGGATGATGAGGGAGGTGGGAGGATGATGAGGGAGGGGGGATGAGACACAGGGGAGTATGATGATGGAGGGCGGAAGAGACACAGGGGAAGATGAAGGGAGGGGGTAAAGAGATACAGGGAGGATGATGAGGGAGGGGTAAAGCGATACAGGGGAGGGTGATGAAGAAGGGGGGAAAGAGACACAGGGAAGGATGATGGGGGAGGGGGAAGAGACACAGGGGAAGATGATGAAGGAGGGGGAAAAGAGACACAGGGGAGGATGATGAGGGACGGGGGAATGAGACACAGGGGAGGATGATGAGGAGGGGGGAAGAGACATAGGGGAGGATGATGAGGGAGGGGGTAAAGAGATACAGGGGAGGATGATGAGGGAAGTGTAAAGAGATACAGGGGAGGGTGATGAGGAAGGGGGGAAAGAGACACAGGGCAGGATGATGAGGGAGGGGGGGGAAGAGACACAAGGGAAGATGATGAGAGAGGGGGAAAAGAGACACAGGGGAGGATGATGAGGGAGGGGGGAAAGAGACACAGGGAAGGATGATGAGGGAGGGGGGAAAGAGACACAGGGGAGGATGTGGATGGAGGGGGGAAGAGACACAGGGGAGGATGATGAGGTAGGGGGTAAAGAGATACAGGGAGGATGATGAGGTGTAAAGAGATACAGGGGAGGGTGATGAGGAAGGGGGGAAAGAGACACAGGGCAGGATTATGAGGGAGGGGGGGAAGAGACACAAGGGAAGATGATGAGGAGGGGGAAAAGAGACACAGGGGAGGATGATGAGGGAGGGGGGAAAGAGACACAGGGAAGAATGATGAGGGAGGGGGAAAGAGACACAGGGGAGGATGTGGATGGAGGGGGAAGAGACACAGGGGAGGATGATGAGTGAGGGGGTAAAGAGATACAGGGGAGGATGAGGAGGGAGGTGGGAGGATGATGAGGGAGGGGGATGAGACACAGGGGAGGGTGATGATGAAGGGGGGAAAAAGACACAAGGGGGGATGATGGGGGAGGGGGTAAAGAGATACAGGGGAGGATGATGATGGAGGGGGATGTTAGGTTATTTTTGCCCTTTATGGATTAAAACCAGACTCTGCATCAACTATGTAATTTTCTGTGGGGGTTTTGACATGGATCCCCCTCCGGCATGCCACAGTCCAGGTGTTAGTCCCCTTAAAACAATTTTTCCATCACTATTGTGGCCAGAAAGAGTCCCTGTGGGTTTTAAAATCCGCCTGCCCATTGAAGTCTATGGCGGTTCGCAGGGTTCGCCGGTTCGCGAACATTTGCGGCGGTTCGCGTTCGCGATTCGCGAACTGAAAATTTTATGTTTGCGACATCACTAGACACCAAGGTCCTCATTCTATTATTGGCCGTAAATCGGCCGTATGGCTGCGATTCCTTGCAGGGGTTCAGTTAACTCGCGATTCTATTATACGGCCCCGCAAGGATCTCCCCTTACGGCCGGCTGCATATCTTGAAACCGGCCGTAAGCTCTGAAATCTAAAAACTCAAAAATAAATTCAAGCCTGCACTTTACAGCTCTGTAAATGCTAGGGATTATATTGGGGGACATGAGGATTAAAAGTAACACCCTCTCAAGCTTGCACATCAGCCCAAACCCGAGTTCAAATTAACTGTTTATTTTCTGGCTGCGGCGTGGGCGTGTCTGAGGTGCTCCAAGCACTCTGAACTTTTTACATGTATATTTTACGTATATTAAAAAATTTTTTTTTACGGATTTGAGTATAGGGGAAATTTGTGCTATTTTTGCTCACACCGAATATCACTTTATAGACCCCGCAAAGTGCAGGATGGCTTTATTTGAGCTATTTTATGTGCATAATTGGTGCTAGCGGGACCTTTTTGCTTCAAGTAAGCTGCGGCTCGTTTTTAGCCTTGCAGAGAGGGTTCCCGGAGCAATAGAATAGCAACCAGGCTTTTATTACGGCCGATTTCCTTGCGGCCGTTTTAGATCAAAGGCTTTCCTCCAGCGCGAGCGGCCGCAAGAGATAGCAAGGCGCCGGCCGCAAGCCTGCCGGAGTCCCCGGCCGGAGGGGAATAGAATAGCCGGAAAGCTTGCGGCCGGTCCTGCGGCCGCTAATAGAATGAGGCCCCAATTAAATAGTGGATTAAGTTATGGGCTCCATTTCAGAGCCTAGATCTCCCGAATGAGGCCCAATGTCTATAATTCGTTTTTTTTATTTTTTATCTCTCCTTAAACTTTCTAGCTTCATTAGTCTTTGCTTTCTTGGGATATCACTTTTATGTTGTTTGACACACTTAACCGTGCAATGTTCTTAAATTCCATTGAAAAGCAAATTGGTGGTTTAGAGCAGTGCCATTGTATCAGATGTGTGATATAAATCTTTAATTCATTAAATAAATGCAAATGTATGTGTTCTCTCTTTTTAACCACATCATCATTTAGCATATGGTCTGAAAAAGAGCTAAAGAAGTCCTCCACCTTACAGAGTACAGTAAATATCCCTGCTCAGAATTCAGAGAAATACAGTATCACACTGCATTCTGGGAACCTGGACATGGACATGCAAATGAGCCCTCAAAAGTTTCACTCTTTAATCCAATAACATTTTAAAATGGCTAATTTTAAGCATATGTATGCTATATTAATCTGCTTCAAAACATGTATATGGTATGTATATATATATATTTGTATATATATATTCTCATATCAATCACAATTTTAAGCTATTTTTTCATTTATAAAGATTTCTTAATGGGATATCTAAGTTTGCTGGATTATGAAAGCACTGATGGAGGAGAATCAGTAGTGTATGAAAAAAAAAATGTTTGCATGAAAAAATAACAAAATATACATTTAAACACTCACCTTTAGGTCAGCTGAATTTCTTGCATTTGCAAACAGTTGGCTTTCAAAGATTACACCCCCAGCCAATCTCTTCTAAAATTAGCATAACAGTCATATTCAGTTTGAGCAATCACAGGCATTGTATCTATTTTGTTTTGGAATAATGCAGACATGGGAAGTCACATGTTTTCATACACTTCCTTTTCATCTTTTCCTTCCTGTGCATTGAAAGTAAGTGTTCAACAATAATAGTAATTTCTGACAGTTGGAAATCAATGTTAACACTCTCTAAACCAAGGCCAAATTAGCCTCAAATGTAAAATGATTTGTTTTGGCCTATTAGGTTAGCTGAAATTCTTGAATTAACTCTCCGTTCCTGTCTGTGGTGCAAAGCAGCCTAGGAAATGTAGTGTATCACTGATATGTGGCCAGAAGCTGCAAGGAGGAAGCTGCAAGGACATTGGCTATGCAAGCAAGAGCAAATAAATAGAGGGTTAATATTGCTCCCGGGATGCTGCTTGCTGATTGGGGGGGATCAGATGCCTTTTTAGACACCCCCTGGAGGTGTCAACATAATCATTAGAGGGATTTTTAGATATTAATAAAAATAAAATATGTTATGAGATGTGCTGTATACACATAGGCTGCTTTTGCCTATAGAGTGCAGAAATGTATTAATCCGGCAAGCTTAGATATGCCTTTAATCAAATGTAAACAGATAAACAGTTTATGATATAGATCTATGTTGATTTTAATTAAGAAATTGTCTCCAAATAAAATGTGTTGAAATAGATATATTTTAAATATATTTTGGTTCATTAATTGTTATTTTAGATTCACCCAGCAGGGACATATGTTTTAATAATACATTTTTGTTTTTTTTGTCTTGATCATATGTATCATATTTTAGCCTTTTCAGATGCTGTTAAGGAAGTTTGATGTTGGCCTCTTCTCTTTCTTCTTTCCTCTTCACAAATTAATCTTTTAGTTGTTATTTAACTTTCCATGACTTAAATGTGATTATGTTGTATTATATATATTATTTTTATATTATGTCATAAGTAATATGTAAATAGTGAAATTGGGCAAATACGGCAAGATTATTGTCTTCACATCAGGAACAACATGTTTGAATCCCCTTATAAGAATCACTTGGAGCAGTATTGCTTAAATCTCGGTTTCAGAAATGCCTTAATAAAACATATTCATGGCTAATCCATGGCTTAAAGACAATTTATGTAATTTGTCAGCCATTTCTATGAGTTATCTATGTGAAATTGGATCCACATGCCATTTGCACTGTTAATGTGTCCACTCAGCAGACGAGTGTTAATTCTATTTGAAAGTTCAGATGACATGTTTAAATATCATAAAGGTGACAGTTTTGGCCAAAGAAAAATAAACACAAAAAGAAAGTATTATAAATGCTTAAAAAGGTCAGTAAGTAAGGCAAGATGTTTATTTAACTTGGCATAAAGATAGAAAACATGGCAAGGGATATAATAAGCAGTAAGCAAATATATATAGATTAGGGACAAAAGTAAAAAGGTTTAATAAGCCTAAAGATACATCTTCTAGGTATAGTCATCTTCGACGTAAATGAAAGTTTAAATCAGTGGGTCCTAAGCCATTTGGGTTATTGTGCAATGTTCATGAGGACGGCCATTGAACACATCAGAACATGACTGGACATTTGAACAGGTTGATACTACATGGGACACAATGCATTTGCTAGATTTTCATTGGTTTGAAAAGAGTCAATTTTAATTGCGGAGCTAGACTGTCCTCATCCCAATTTCTCCATGAGGACTGGTAGATAAAGGGCCTCATTCAATTGTGAAATTGTAGCCTGTAAACTAATTTGCTATTCAATTGGCATCTTTTTGCGATCCTCAAACGATTACGGTTACGGGATGAAAATTCCTGCGGTTGTTACAACTGTAACTTACAACCCATCTAAGCCTTTGATCTTTCAAGCCCGCAAGAGTTACAATCGCAAATCACTATTAAATTGCTGCAATTCCTCAAGCCCGCAAATATTTTCACACCCATAAATGTAAAATATAGAAGAAAGTCTCATGGTTACCGGATAGGACTTGCAAGGGGGTTAAACACCTCTTCGTAGCACTGTAAATACAAAATAAAAAATCAATACAGCACTGTAAATGACGGGGAATGCGATGACAGACATTAGAAGTAATTGCTCACCAGTCTCAAGCTCGCAAATCTGCAATCAAAAATATTTTTTTGTTATGTGTCATTTCGGTGTTATATCAATCTTGGGAATCAATGAGTTAATACATACCAGGCCACCCACATGGACTAGAACATTTCCTTCATTCATTTTTATTATTTAGTACATTACCTGATTGCGAGTCTGATCACATATGGGACCCCTAAACGCTAACTGATTGAAGTGTAACCTTCAGGTTTTACTGACCTAATGGTGAAGGTCTCATTTTCTATTGGCTGTTTCTAAATGGGTAGTCACGGCCTTGCTTACTTGATCAAGTTTACACTCTGAAATGCTACATACAGGTGCAAGGTTTACAGTTTTCGCTTCTAACTTGCGGCCTTGTTCAATGGAATTGAATGCGGTCCAAAGTCTCAATTGCCAAGAACATTGACCAGCTTGGGAGTAGACTCTATTTTTTTTTGTATTTCATTATGTAATACGTTAAAATTGTCGGCATGTATTCCTTCCAATTGGGCTAAAATATGAGTTATTGAGAAGTCCAGATAACTCTGCTCACACTGATGGTAGTTATACATTTTTTCCCCAATGGGGATTGAAGGGTAAAAGAATGTTGTTTTTAGCCGTATGAGTGTATGTTTTTTTTTATTCTTGTGCATCCTGGTTTGGTTTGTGACCTTAGGTTTCCACTATCCATCCGTAGGGCTATTAGCCAGTTGGAGGGAAACACCATAGCTTCTGAGATAGAAGGTCTCTATAAGGGACACACGAACTCCAGACTCTGCGATATATTGAACTTACTTGTACATAGTTACACAGGGCCTCATTCAATTGTGATTTGGCCAATTGAATAGGGCTCTGTATAAGCACACAGCATATTTTTTAAAGAATTGTATAGTTAGTGAAGACCTTGCTTTTGGATAGAAATTCACTAACTAAAAACGTCTTTAAAAATAATGCTATGTGCTTATATAAAGCCCTATTCAATTGGCCAAATCGCAATTGAATGAGGCCCATATTGTTTTTGGCCATGATACCTGCCATGTGATTAAACTTCTGTACTGCAGGGCTACCAGTCAGAGTGTGGGACATAGGAAACCTTGTACAGCTATTAACTGAGACTGACTACATGTATATTTTGTACACATGTCTATATAAGTTATTGGAAAGATCCTTCCAACCAGGTTGTTTTTGATACCCGTGGTGGGTTTATATCATTTTTTTTAATTAATTCTGATTAAAGTTCCGTTTTTGAACTTTTATGACTTTAATAAATTGGTGTGAAGCACTGGAACGCTTGTAAGGCTTTCTCTTAGTGTTCTTTTTTTTTCTTTCTTTCTTTAAAAAAAACTGATAGATTTAGGTTGGAAATCACCAAGAATGAAAAGAATCTGAAATCAATTAGTGATCGTTAAAGTAAAATGAACAGTTGATCAATCCCTGGACCAAGAAAAGACAAATAATCATCCCATAAGATGACCTAATGTGCCAAAGTAAATAGGCTGTGTTTTATATTAAATGAAAACAATAAATTAAGCGCCATTTTTTTTAATTTATATGAATAGCGGTATCAGCATTTTTATCCAAGCATTCACATTACCTGTTGACCACTAAAAAGCAGGATCAATGACAAGTGAGTTACCATATCTGACTGCCATAATGGCTTTAAATACCTGTAGGATCTCTCATTAAGGAAGAACTCCCAAAAAAGTCAGCCTCAAGTAATTCATGCTGGAAAGTCCCATTGCAACATTGCTGACTTAATAAAAGGTTACAATTTGTTAAGAATGATAAACAACAACGTGATTAGTTTATCTATAATCATCAGCATTTTCATGAATCAGATACTACACACCAAGGGCCCTATTCAAATCCCTATTTAATAAAGCTACACTACTAAAAGATGGGGCCTCATTCAATTGCGATTTGGCCAATTGAACAGGGCTCTATATAAGCACAGAGCATATTTTTTTACAGAAGTTTTTAGTTAGTAAGACCTTGCTTTTGGATAGAAGGTCACTAACTAAAAACTTCTGTAAAAAAAACATGCTATGTGCTTATATAGAGCCCTATTCAATTGGCTAAATCGCAATTTGAATGGTGCACTGAAGAGCAATGATTAATGGTTTTAAAATTTGGCCAGTTAAATAGGGCTCTATATTAGCACATAGTATATTTTTTTTACAGAAGTTTTTCATTAGTGAACTTTTATCCAAAAGCAAGGTCTTCACTAACTAAAAACTTCTGTAAAAAAATATGCTCTGTGCTTATATAGAGCCCTATTTAATTGGCCAAATCGCAATTGAATGAGGCCGATAATGCTTAACATTCCAATGGGCACATATGTGCATTTTAAAATGTTGATATTTTTATTATTATGCTTGTGTCATTATACAATATCCAGGTTAACATAGAACCTAGTACTCCAGAGGTTAATGCATATCAAGAAACCTATATGGACTAAAACTAATGCTCTATTGTCTATTAAAGGTCTAGCCCTATCAGCAAACTTTACTTTACTAGCAGAAATGCTTACTTGCAAATTGTGGGTGCTTATTTTGTCTCAATTTACATATATATATATATATAATATATATATATATATATTTATACACACACACAATATCATGATGCTCTTATTTTCTATTGGTTCCTGTGTCTCATTTAGGGCTTTTGGATAGAAGTTCACTAACTAAAAGCTTCTGTAAAAAAACTATGCTATGTGCTTATATAGAGCCCTTTTCAATTGGTCAAATGGCAATGAATGAGGCCCCAAGTATTTAATTAAAAGCCAGAGTTTGGTGTAATTTTACGGGAAGACACATAATTTTACACCTTGCATTTTACTGACATGACATAACCTCGAGTGAGATACATAATTTTACAAGTGCATTGAATACAAGTGTACAAGTAAACATACATTTGTTATAAATTAAATGTCATTCCAATATATATATATATATATAAATTATTTATGTAATAGCTGCAATTTGTATGTCAATTTTTGTCACTGACACTGAGACTGCCAATTTGATTAGGTCAAAAGTTCAAGAACCACCTCAAGAGCCAATCAAACTGCCGCTGAGTTCTAAGTTGTGACATCTACATTCATGTCTTCAGTTCTTCAGCAGCTCACAGCACCGAATATCCAGGAGTCTTGTAGCAAGAAAAGGCACATACTGTGAATTTTGTACATAAGATCAACTTGTGTTTCTGTGAAACTTATCCTTTAACCTTAAATTTTTGGGCATTGCATTTTGATACAAGCAAGTGCATTTAGGGTAAATACAGGGCAAGTGTAGCATTGATTATAGTAACTTTAATTAATAGGTAAGGTGCTAACTGTGTTGCATGTCTACTACTTAATGCCCATTGCCTCCCACCTTCTAAGCCAATAAAAGATTATTTATATTTCTAAGCCAATTAAAAAGCAAACACTCATCAGAAGCAGGTATGCTTATGTTACTTAAATCATTTGCACAGATCCCCTTATTTTAACAATTAATACTCAGTAAACACTGTGGACCTCATTCTATTGCTATGTTTTTGAGAAAGTCGCCGCAGCTACTTTGCTATTTAATTGCCTTCCGATCGCGGGCTCCGATCGAATTACGTGCTGCGACCTGCGATCCCTGCCAACCCCTTGCAATACATATACAGACCCCCATAAGACCCTTATGGGACAATGAGAACCCTAACAGTAACCCCATCAGTCATCCAGGACCCTCATGACACACTACACTATTCCCCCCACCGCCGATAAACCAATAAATCTAAACTAACCCCCTCTAACTAATTACCCCCTCTACCCTCACCTTATAACCCCTCTCCTACCTACCTAACACCTACCCTAACCTATTAACACCTACACTACTTTCCTAACCCCCTATTAAACCCCACCAACACCCCACTAATTACAAAAAATTTAAAACTAGATTACAGAAGAAAAAGCACCATTACAGAAAATAATACAAGAACCATTACAGAAAATAAAAAAGAACATTACACAAAACAAAAAAGCACCACTACAGAAAAAAAAACACCCCACCACTTACAGAAAAATAAAAAATACTACTTACATAAAAAATTTACAATACAAGCAAAAATAAACACATCCCTATTCCATTACAACAAAAACCCACAACCAGCAATAAAAAAAAGTTAAAATCATATCACTAACCTTGCAAAAATGTCCCTCCAGCAACAACGGTTTTTTGGCCTTCATCCCTAGCATAAGGGCCCATCCGTAGATCTTCACAGATCTGGCAGCCCTACAAGAAAAAGAAACATTACAATTAATATTTAAAAAAAAAACAACATATAATCAAGAACAGTCTAAATAGTATACTTACCTTTCTGCGATGCCCCCGTCCTCCTTATAGTCTTCTCCGGCAGGGCCCCTCCAAAGAAAACCTGACGTGCTAAAACAAAAATCAAAAAATCTAACGGAGCTCTTCCCTGGAGGAGCTCCCCAGCGCAAATGAGGGTTCTAGCGCATTGCTGAATCGCAATTGAATGTGGCCCCTTGTGAGGTGGGCAATTTGAGGACCCATCCAAATGAGCGTACTAAGGCTCTATACATGTTTTTGATCTCTGTACATGTGAGTGTATTACATTTAATTTTTTATAGTAATACATTACTTTTTTTATATACTACACCATTGTACTTTTGCGCTTCTCTACCCTTCTTCTTTTTAATTTGCTACTCAATTGGCGTTTGTTGTGAGCTAAAAACCGCTTACGAGTTAAAGCCTT
This sequence comes from Discoglossus pictus, assembly GCA_027410445.1. Lineage (NCBI taxonomy): Eukaryota > Metazoa > Chordata > Amphibia > Anura > Alytidae > Discoglossus > Discoglossus pictus. The sequence goes on from CM050174.1 coordinate 63,752,470, forward strand.
GAAAACTTTGTGGTTGTTAAACCCGGAACGTATTAATTGAAAGAAGAAAAAGAAGACACCCTTGTTTCTCAGTAACATTCTCCTAACAGATTTAGTGTGATGCAAGAAAGCCACAATTCATAAAATCTAAATATTTATTAATAATTAGTTTTTAAAAAAGTAACACTGAAAAAATAAAAAAATACGTTGTTTAATAATATAAAAAATTCACAGTCTCCACCTTTGATAATTAGATAGATACTATCCACAAATACATAAAAAGAATATGAATATTTAATGCAATCTTAACTATATGATGTCAATTCAGTTGAGAACAAAACTAAATAATTATATTAGTTGTAACTCATTGAGGTATTACTGGATATATATAATTCATAATCTCTACGTGATAATAGATATAGGGCCTCATTCAATTTGGGGCCGTAACTCGGCCGCAAGACTGCAATTCCTTCCAATTGGGTTACGACCCTACGTCTATGCTGCTATTCAATTAGCCGGCGCCGCAAGGATGTCCCCTTTCCAGCTAATCACAAACCATGCTATCGGAAGTAAGCATTTGCTGCAAGCCTGTAAATCGTGTTTCAAGCACGCAAACTCGGATAAATGTAAATGCAAAAATAAATTATATGGGGAACACAATGATAGGGAACACAATGGGTGGACATGAGCATTAAAGGCACAACATTCCCATACTGGCACATCGCCATAATACAATACTTCATTCCACGTTATTCTAAGCCCATAGGACTTTTGAATCCAACCTCCATTGTATTTCAAAGTCCTACGGGCTTAAATAAGGAGTTACTGGCTTGGAGGTCATTGAAGCCCGTAGGACTTTGAAATATAATGGAGTTTGGATTCAAATGTCCTATGGGCTTGGCAATTGAAGCCTGTAGGACTTGAAAACAAAAATTGAACATGAAATCAAATATTTAGCTATGGTGATTTGAGAGTGTGGGAGTGTTGTGATATTAATTCTAAGACCTAAAATCACTTTCACTTCTAATAAAAGTACAGGATGTCTTTTTTATTTGTTCAATTGGTGCTGCGTTTTGTAAGTAAGACCATTGGGGAACCTCTTTGGTGTAAGAAAGCTGTGGTTTGCTTTTAGCCATTTACGGGCTTGACAGAAGGTGAATCGTAGCAATTGAATAGCGAATCTGGATATCTTGCCGCTGCAACTCTCGCGGTCGCGAAAGATCAAAGGCTTTGACGGAATTTAACTGCGATTGAGCAAATCGCAAGGTTTCGCAGCTCGAGGCTCATAACCTGATCGGAAGCCAATGGAAGTAGCTTGCGGCCTCGCAGCTCAAAGACATAGCAGTTGAATAAGGCCCAAAGATAATAGATAATAGACATATTGAATAGATAGTGTGACTGAAAAATAAAATGCGTAAACTGCTTGGTGCACCAAACACTTTAAGCATTTTATTTTTCAATTACACTATATTCAATATTTTTTATCCTTACAACACCTATCTTTAGCACGCCACAAAGTTTGATCCCTATCCAATTAAATTATATATTCAAAATACAACTACAGAGACATTATATTAATTGACCAATCATAATTTATTCAGCTATGTCTATCAAATTGAGATTATGAATCATATATATCCAGTAATACCTCAATGAATTACAACTAATATAATTATTTAGTTGTGTTCACAACTGAATTGACATCATATAGTAAATATAGCATTAAATATTCAGATTATTTCTATGAATTTGTGAACAGTATGTATCTAGTTATCAAAGGTGCATTTTTTATATTTATTTAACAATGTATTTTTGGATTTTTTCGATGTAACTTAAAAAAATGGTATTAATAAATATTTAGATTGGATGGATTTTGGCTTTCTTGCATCCCACTATCTCTGTTAGGAGAATGGTACTGAGAAACAAGGGTGTCTTTTCTTTTTCTTCTTTCAATTAATTAGTAATTCACACTCCCTCAGTAATTATCTGGTTATTATTAAATTATACTTTATAACTACAATATTATGATAATTCCAATAACGAGAGCAGATGATCTCCTTTAAGGTTCACTAATTTCTCTACTTTTCGAATAAAGCTGGAACTTACAGCCTGCCGAAGCCTTTGATCTCTTCCATCTGCACGAGTTATGATCGCTAGGATCACAAATCTCTATTCAATTGCTACAATTCCCCAAGCCGGCAAATGTTTTCACACCTGTATATTGCAAGTGTAGGATAAAATCCTACGAGTGCTAGAGAGGACCCGCAAGTGGGTTTAACCCCTGTCCGTAGCACTGTAAATGCAAATAAAAAATTAATACGCACTATAAATGAGGGGGGGAAGTGATGTAAGACAATCAAATTAATAGCACAACAGTCTCAAGCTTGCAAATCGCCAATTAAAAATGTTATGTGTCATTTCGGGGTTATATCGATCTTGGGAATCAATGAATTAATACATATCAGGCCTAGAACAGAATTGACATTGATTTTGATTAATTTGTATTTTGCGGTTTTGCCAGTCCGATCGCATATCAGACCCCCAAACGCTAATTGATTGACATGGAACCTCCATATTTTACTGACCTAATGATGACGGTCTAATTTTCTATCTGCTGTTTCTAAATGGGTAGTTACGGCCTTGCTTAATTGATCATGTTCCAGCTCTGAAATGCTGCATACATGTGCGTGGTTTATGGTTTCTGCTTTCACCCCGTAACTCGCGGGCTTCTTTAATTGCATAGCACCGGAATTGTAGCAGAGTTCAATCCCGCCGCACTTCCAGAGACATACGGCATGTATACCCTGAGATGGGGGCTTCTAATGGAATCGGGCTACTTATCTTCTGCCTCGGCTTGGCCTTCTCACAGAACATTTTGTTATGGGTTAGAGTTGTTAATGTCTCCTAGTTGCAACTGCTGAATTAGAGAAAAGCACAATTCACTGTTTCAGAGATTGCATTTCGCAATATAAAAATTGCTACAAAGGTTATAAATGCTATATATATATATATATATATTATACTTAGAGGGCATGGGTATTTGTATTTGTCCCCAGCAGGTTAAAGTTAACACAAAGCAGTAACCAATATTTAGTCTCATCACCTTATCAGTTATAGTCGGGATTAGTTCCTGTGGATGCTATAAAGGACAAATTCCCTGGCGCACTTGATGTTTCAAAATTTTTTAAAGTCTCCCCAAGTCAAACCATAGTTTTATATACATATACAGATGGTGCGATTCATTATAAAAAATTAAACGCAAATTATTACTGGATGCAGCCATCGTAATTTCTTGTTCCACGTTGATTTTCGTACAGTATGTGGTTTTTACCACAGCAACCACAGAAGACTCAGCTTCACTTAAATATGATGCTTCAAAAGGAGTAAGATTTGCTGAGCTTTATCACTTAGCAGCCGATATTCATCTTTTACTGAAAATGTAGTAAGATCCCTGCTGCCAAATTTCACCTTGGTGCCATTGTCGCAAGACAGCTCAATAAGATTTTCTTCTTCTAAAGAAGTAAATTCAGATGGAACTTTGGCTCAGAATGGGTCTTGAATCCATGTAAATCCATAAATATCATCGTCTTGAAAGTATTTTTCAAACCACGTGATAATCTGTGATAGGTGATCTTCAAAAATGGATTTTATATTGAGCGAGAAATCAACTTCATTGGAGACCACAAACTTCTACAAGGGTAAACAATCCTTGCCATCGTCTTATTTTTCTTCCCCATAGTTGTAGTTTTTTTGGGAAATCTTCTCATTCAATTCAAGAATGTGCATGTTGCCTCCCTGCAGAGAGAGGTTCAAAGCATTTAACTTTTCAAAAATATCACATAAGTATGCTAGTTTCACCAATAAATCTGTTTCCACAAAGTGTTTGGCATACTAGAGTTTTTCTTGTTTAAAAAATAGGTTGACTTCTTGCCGTAACTGAAGCGTATAGGACAATACATTGCCACACGAGAGCCATCTTGAGTGGCAGTAGTACAACAAAAATGTGTATTCGGCTCCCATATCTTCACACAATTTTTTGAAAAACCTTGTTTTCATTGGCCTAGTTTTTATAGAGTTTACCACATTTACCACATGTTCTAAAACTAGATTCAATGGAGGACTCAAATGCTTTGTTGCAGGTGCTTCTCTATGAATGAGGCAATGGGTCCACACTGTACCTGGAGCTTTGTTTCGAATAAGCGCCTGCAATTCTCCATATTAGCTGGACACAAATGGCCACCGTCAGTACAGACCCCAACGCACTTTGTCCATTCCTAAAAGATTCATAAATGTATCCAGGATCACAAACAAGTCTTGAGCCTTTGTACTTGCAGTGATACTTTTACAAAAGAGAAGGTCTTCCACAATGTCATTACCATCTACAAACCATATATAGCAAATCAAATGTGCGTCCTTGTTATTGTCCGTGGCCTCCTCCAGCCATAAGCATTGAGATCCTCTGCCATGTGCTGAATTCTGCTACTGATAATATTGTTAGACAAAGGCACCTTTAAAAGCAGATTCGCCAATCATAGTGTTCACTGAATCTATAGCAGCAGGTAGAATTAGTTGTTCTGCAATGGGGTGCTTTACACGTCGCAAATCTATATGCAACTATGTATGAGGCTAGCAGAGCATTGCTTGGTATTGACAAACAGCGAGAAAAAGTACTTTGTTGTCCTTTTAAGTCCTTTCATTTTTCTGGTAAAGAAATCACGAGATTTACCATGTTTGAATGTTTCTAAATGGCGTTTAAGTATACTTGGAAGCATGCCAAAAACACACTACACACTGCGGTCTCTCTTCGCTGTTGACATATGTTGATGTAAAGCAAAAGTCAATATAATTGTCTTCAGGTTTACAATTTTTCCATTTCTTCACCCGCCACTAGTTTGTGGTTTATCCTCTTCATTTTCAGTCCTATTATGCTTCATGTTCAATAAAAAACGTGTCCATTTTGATCACAATACCATTCGGAGGGTCCGATATGCAAAAAGTAAGGACATAGACACAACAAATGAATATATGAGATAACACGCCCCCTTCCCTCTCTCCCTTCTCTCTCCACCCCTTCTATCTCTTTCATTGAGACAAACATACACCAGTATAAACGTTGGGAACCTCTACTATAGACAACAATCCATTAGAAACTGCTCAATCGGTGGTTAATAAATGGCAAGAGAGACATGTACCTTGGTCATTTCAGTAAAGTGAGATTTGTCTCAAGTAAGATAAGCCCTTTCCTGTTTCCATGTCCATATTATACTCAAGGTATAAAAATCATCACTATAGAGTCAAATTGAAAAGGGAGAGGTGCCAATCATCCAAAAGAAATATGGCAGAAGTATGTTGTCTCCATAAAATTCACTGATATGGATATTAGTGCTTATTATTTACGCCACGTTGGGCACTGCTCTCATTATTTTTAAACTGAATTACAATGTTTAGGTAAATTAGTATGCCACCGCATTATTCTTACTAGTCGATTCAACACTCACCACTGCATCATAACCAGTGTACACTCTATGGAAGTTCTCAATTCAGTAAAAACATACCAATAAATTACGTAATTCTGAGGTAGGCGCAGCGTGCCATAAGATGTCTGCATAGGCATTGAGGTATGCAGCAGCCATCTTGCTATGAGGCTGAAGAGCATTTGCGGTGCCCCTGCAGGCAGGACAAGGCGCACCAGGGCACTGCGGCGCACCCATTGGTAACCTCTGCCCTAGAGGCAGGCTAATGTTGAATATGCTGAAGAGCCTTTATTCCTGAAGATTTCTCTCTCCTCTTAGGGAAAAGGTTTAAGTTACTCCTAACATTTTGCTACTTTAAACTCTCAAGCCCAACTCCATTTTGACAGTTTAAACACCAGTTGTAGAAATGTGCTATGTTTTTTTGCCCCCAGACATTGAATATTTAAATTATGTAATTTGTTTGTGTATTTACACTGTTATGGGAAACATTAATAGTTTAAAATGTAAAAAAGTGATTTTTATTTATTGAAGTTTTAAATTAGACTGGTAGCAAATGCCAGTGTGAGGTTCTATTTATTAAACCTAACCATCAAATGTGTTATTATTATTATATTATATTATTATTTTAAAACATCACCATTTAAATCCATATGAGTGCATTTCGACAATAAATCCACCTTTCCAAAATACCAAAAGCTAGCAATATTCACCTATTTTTCCTAATAAAAATTAGCCAATGGAAAAAAAAGCTACATTTTATATTTTAGTTGGCTAAAAACTTATTGTTGATCGACAATATTAAGGTGCACCACAAACGTTCTAGTACTGGCCGAGGAAACGATATAGGCCACTTCATAAATGTCATATTGTCTGGTGTTGGCCAACTGATCTATGGAAATCACTTGACACATATTTATACATGCAATAACAACATATGTGGGTGGGTGGTGGGTAGTACCGCTCTTCCCACATAAATTTAACATTTTGTAACCATTTTTAAGGTGATCACTTGACCCTTATAATGTTTAAATATCGGGGGCTTCTATGTGGTTTTTTTGGTTTTAGTTTTAAGAAACCATGTTAGTGCAATAATTTAGACATAAAATTAAAGAGTATTGGGGTATATAATATATTTTTTTATGATTTATTTTAATAGTCATGATTTCAAGGGGTCCCTCCCTTATCAATCCTAAGCAAAACTGATGTGTTAATAAATTAAATTTAAATAGTAAAGCACTACCTGAAAACATACCTAGACACTAAAACTGACATGATTAGGCCTGCATTTGACCATTTCCCCTAACTATTCATAACAGGTTGGGTGAAAATATTCCCACTTGGTCGGGGACTTTCTGGAAGTTGAGACAACAGTGGAGCTGCTGAGGACAACTTCTATATGTCCTCCACATCAGGGGCTTAAATGTTATATAGTAACACAATTGATTAGTAATTGAGGTTGACTTAACGTCCAACTGTTTTAGATCCCTGTCATCTATTTTATATATAAATTGTTCCTGAGGAAGGCAGACAAAAAAATCTATTAATTCATTGTCTATTAACACATTTTGAAGTGAGAAATACTTCCTGACCATAATACTGGATCAATAGCCTATTCAATCTTAATGATTATAACCCTTATAAGTAAAAATTATCCAACGTCTTGTTAAAATTATCAATCGGATCTGCTGTCACAATCTCCATTGGTAGCGATTTCCATATCCTTATTGAATTATTGTGGAAAATTCCTTCTGGAAAAAGGAGAAATCTCCATTATACCAATATCAATATATATTTCTAAAGTCTATATAAAAAAAAAAAAAAAAACATCACTGTATAGCAAAGTGGAGAAATATCCCTGTTTATTTACATATGTAACACACACTTCTGATATTTACTAAGGAAAGATCATGTCTTTTATTAGTGAAACAGCAAAAAGGACGACTGTGGATTAATTCCATCTGTGTAATCTGACAGAATGCTATTTACAAAGCATTCATCTAATCTTCAATCAATGTGTTAATATTCTGACTAAAGTATATGTAGGGAGTTGGTGCGTCAACGTGGAGATACATTAAGCTTTTGTAAATACCTTTCTTTAGCTTGGATGTGTATAAGAATAGGCTTTATCTTCCTAAAAACATTTCACTTAACAAGTTGTCTGGGAAACTCATACTCATCCAGTCATAACATTTACTATATTTTCTATACCACTTCATCAGGAGGGTAGATCCACTTTCCGACCACCCTTTTAGTGCTTTCACAAATTATCCTAAATCTTCTAGCTTCTGTCTTCAATTCTTGTATTCCTATTTTTCTGAAAGAATGTTTCTATAATACCATCTTCTTCTCTCCCACAACTATACCTATTAATGTTATCTCTTAGAATATGAGCTATATTAGTAACTATTGTTGGAAATGTTTCCGATATATTCATATAATTTTGGAGATACCTTCTACAGAATGTTCTAGCTGAGAAATGACTGGGCTTTAAGGGTCAATACAAACCAGTGTTCTCCCCAACCCAAATAAGGAGGGTACTCTACCCACCTAATTAGAAGCACCATCTGGTTTGAGAAGCAAATAGCTAACTCCTTCATGCCACCCTCACTTCGTCAAGCCAACCAGCTTGTAAGTAATTCTGGAGAGAAGACTATAATAACATTAATACCTCTCTCGTTCATTTACTAATTTGTCTTCCTATGCATATAATCATCATATTGGCTTTCCAATAAGCTTTGTTGTGTTCACCATTTCATCCAAAGCATCACAGAAATGGAATGATCCATTTATGCACCCGTTTGTTCTATTTACATCCCATAACGGCTTATATTAGGAATTGAGATTTGGAAGCTCTGCAGATGTTCTTCTGAATTAAACACAGATCAATAAACACGCTGTTAATCAGAAATGAATCATAGGAATACGTCCAGAGGTTATCACAAGGGTACTGGAGTGCATGGAGCTATATATCAAAAACTGTTCATCTCCACCAGTATAATTTCTTTATGCCCAGTGTACATCTGATGGTAATAGAGGAAGAGAATGGAAGGATATGCTACTGTAGTATATTTTCCGTGGCCTTGTTACTATCACCACACATAAGAGCTGTGAACAACCCAAATATGATAAGTTTGTCCATTTATATATTTATGTATTTATCATGTTATTCAGCTAGTGTAATTGCAGAAAGCAAGAAGTTATGACGTTGTACCTGGAACCATGACAATCTTGGTAAGGAAGTATCTTCTCTATACAAAAAAAGAAAAGAGGAAGAAGAAAAAAGACCATATTTAGTGAGCACCGCTGAAGGCAGGGAAGGATAAACAATTTATACAATTTAATCTTTATTAGTAAAAAAATTAAAATAACATAAAACAATGGAGCAGAAACATAGGTATATACAGCCTTATTAAATTGCGATTCGGCCAATTGAATAGGGCTCTATATAAGCACAGAGCATATTATTTTTTAGTTAGTGAAGACCTTGCATTTGGATAGAAGTTCACTAACTAAGAACTTCCGGTAAAAAAAAATGCTCTGTGCTTATATATAGCCCTATTAAATTGCCCGAATCGCAATTTAATAAGGCAGATAGTATTTATGCCTCCATAAAAATTATCAAATGAAAGATAGATATAGACGAACTAAACACATTTGCTCAGTTAGTGAATGAGTCTCTGTGGTTATACAGTATCCACTCAGTAATATATATTTGTACAAATTAGTGATAGGATCACAAGCACAATCATCATACATCAGATTGGTGTAATGAAATCAAGTAAATCTATAATAATTGTGGGTAAAACTAATAAGGTGCAGAGAAACAAATGTAGCAACAATGTGCTGCCCACACATGACCCACTGCTTGATAGATAACAATAGAAAGAAAAACTAGATCCCACCCAGATGGTATAACTGAATAGCATCTCACATGAGTCTGGATGTGAGACCATAAGATACTTTCTCAACCATAAAACTAATGAAGGCCTGGGGGGACTGCTTGTGTCCCGACTTATGCTAATCTGTTCTAAGGGTGGTGGGAGAAGTTGTTTGTCTTCTCGCCATCCATGCAATAATACACTGAATATATTCTCTAATGATACAGATACATTGATGATGTGTTCTTTTTGTGGTTGTTTATTTGTAACATGCAAAAGCTATATTTTTTGCTCAGGAAATATAGGTTTAATCCCTAAATGTACCTTGGATACAAAAACATTGGTAACAAATAAAGTATGTGTCACAACCCAGAGATGATGGGCCACATGCACCCCACGTTTCTCCTGCTTTATCTTACAGGGACAATCTCCAGATTACTTTCTGTTATATTTCTCAGGGCCCAACGTGCCTCAGGACCATTTTTCAGGAACTCCGGCAATCACTGGTTACAGGCTCTTACTCATTTAAAAAAATAATAAAAACCATTCTGGATATCCCAGAATACAAGAAATAGAAGCAGACACAGCTTTGCTTAACATGTCAGACTCAGACTGCCAGCTTATTCTTTCTTACACAGATATTATACATTGCACCAATATAATTCACCCACAACCCATTTATAAGGGGTCTTCTTTCTTATTGTGACCTTCTCACCCCATTACTAGGCTATAAACCCCCTCCCTTGTCGCCAGATACACCAGAGGTTGAGGTTATCTTGGTTGGTCACTTCAGATTTTATGGGTGTAGTTCACACATGAGAGACTAGGGAGTAAATTAACATCTGGGTATTCCATGCCTGGACCAAATACATCAGAATCATATAGTATAAACCATTTCTTCCAGATATAAGCAACAGTTGGTGCATATCTGTCCTTAAAACAAGTTTCATTTCCATTATAATAGCCTTTGATATTAGCAATTCAGTATGTTTGAATCACAAATAACAGGTTTGCTTGTGGGGTTCACCAGAGTCTCAAAGTCACAACAGCTAGTCCCTCTTTCAGGTGCAATATCCAGGCTGTAATCCAGATGGACGACGGAATGCTGCTAATCTCAACCTGGCCATATGTCCTTGGTTTGGGTGTGATACAAGACCAACAGCATCCGTAATCCCCAGTAAAATTGTTTCCAAACTTCATTGGTTAAAATGTGGAAGCTAATTCCCCCTGCCCCCCCCCCTCCCAAATGGGGCCTGATCTCTAGTATGGAGGGCAGATTTTTGTCATTCTTCTCTTCTACTGATTCTAGGGGAGTAAACAATTCTGGGAATGAACCCTGTGGATCCCCTGTGCTCACAAACCCCAGAGCCCAGGGCAGGTGCCTACATCCTCTCATGTAACTTGTAGCATAAATATACTCCTTTTTGGCAACAACAAACAATAATTACAATAGGGACACTGCCAGCTGTATATGCTCGCTTAAACATGGGCCTTGTTTGTAGCCTCCACCCCCCTGGGTTGAAACATGGCCTGGGCAATGTACTCCATTTTCCAACCCCCCACCGGTATGGGCATGGGACACCATTTGCTTGGGGACACAAGTGCTGTCCCAGTTTAGCTTACTGGCTTGGTCTCTGTCTGGCATGATCTCAGGGTTTATTCCCTCCCCTGCACTCTGGTCTGTTGCTAGCTCCTTAACAGTTTTTATAAACTGGAGCATCTTCAATGGTTCAACGGTTCATTACAGCCTTTCCCAATGGCCAGTAAGTATATCTGCTCTCATCAAGACTGTCTACTTAGCCTGGGTTCTAACAACAATCCTCTGTGGGTGCCATCACCATCTCACCACCAAAAACTAGCCCAGAAACATAGAATTTCCAAGAAGAAATGTACAGGCTGGATCTGGAAACCAGCAACCAATATGGTGGCCTTGTTGGGAGGCTCCAATCCTTGAGGTTGTACCTGGCTCAGCATATCACGTCCCCCTTTCTCTGGAACCACTGCCTGGACATATCACTCACCTCCTGCTGAGTCACGTTTTCCACTGGCAGGACCTTACTGCTCTCTTCCAGACTTCCTCGCTGGGCCACCAATTTGACAAAAGTTCTCGGTCTTCCAACTGCCTTGTTGTTAGTAATGGTGCTCCTTTGGCTGGCTCAATTCCAAGGTTATTCTCTGTGTTTGCCCCTTGATCCATGGCTGGCTCCTGGGCAGTAGTTATACATGAGAACCCCATGCTAGGTGCACAATCCATTCCTAGTGCACAGTCCATTTCCTCCTGTTCCGATCCAGACTTTCCCTTGGGTCATCAGGCAGACAGACATCCTCTGTCATCCCCATCTCCTGGCTGCTAGCAATGGTACCCCAGCCATCTGGGTATGGCTGGTCCCCCTGGTCTAATAAGGTCCCAGGGCTACATTCCGGGTCCCTGATTGGCACCTGGTTAGTAGTTATCCCCTGGAGCCTCTCTTCATTCTTCCAGAACCTTCCCAGGCCCTCCACCTGGCCTGCTATTACCATCTGAGTCTCAGAGTCTACTGCTTTTGGGATGTATCCATTATGTGTGGTACCATACTCATCTGTTCCAATCATAGCAAAAATTTACCTGGGCCTCACCCATTTGCACATCCATATTGGCATAGTCCTGGTCAGAGTCCATAACATCCTCTCCATAGACCCCTTGAGCGTAATTACTCTTGTCCCTACCTCCTGGTTGGTAAAGGTCAGGTAACCAGTCCTCTTCATCCCTGTCTGGCCAACAGGATTACTCCCAATTTGGTCACAGTAATTTCCAATGTGAATAGTTCAGTTTGAGTGAACAAATATGATTTATGATCAGTCTCTCGCTATTCTACAAAATTACAGGAAATTATCAGTTTGTGATTTATCTCTCACTAATAATAGTGATGTAATTTCAAAGTAGTATATGCAATTCTATTATTAGCATCTAAACTGCTAAAGAAAATAAAATAAATTATCAGTAGAATAAATTATCAATAGATTAACATAATTGGGCAAGATTGGTTTAGGTGCTGGCCCGATTCGCATCCCTATTTTTAAAAAAATAAAATAGTAAAATTGCAATTACATAGATTCATGATATTGTCAAAACAACTCAGCTATTATACATGATATATAGCTCCCTCTCTCTTCTCCCTTTCTCTCTATCTGCATTCTCTCTCCCCCTCTGTTTCCCTATCTCCCCCTCCCTTCCTCTCTCTCTCTCCCCTCCTGCAGCATTTAAAAATGTGAGCACACAGGATCAGCATGCAGAACACTACATCTGGACAAGTGGAGCTGAAACTTTTATTGTGGTGGAAACTTCATAACAGATACATCTTTTGTATGTATAAACCACCAGATTCAAATGTAATTAATACCTGACCGCCTCTCAACATGACAGTTACAGATAACATCTTCACATGCTAAATCAGTTAACTCTTCACAAACAGAACATGCAACATACAGAATCTAACATAATGAGTCAAACACACACAGAGAAGCAACATAACATAAATAGGGTAATCAATATAGCATATTAAATAGCTATAACAACTACTGAACCCAAAGGGTGGTCAGGGGGGTGATGACACTGGGTCTCTGTGGTTGTTTGGGAGTCCTCCTCAACACCATATGGGAACTGCAGATGACAACACCCTGAAAGAGATTAAATGTTACCTTGTAACACAAATAAGGTTGACAAAAGCCCATTCAGTTCAACCATTTTAGATCATCTATATTTTATGAAAAATGATTCCAGAATAAGATAAACAAAAAACATTCAGAGGAGAAAATGTCCATATTGACCCCAAAATGTTATTAATAATCTGCCTATTCTGTATTAATCTCCATTCACCTATATCAATATATTTGTAATTCTTGTTTGAGCAAATCAAAAACATCAATAAAGAATAGCGAAGCAGAGAAATGTCCTAAGTAACATATACTTTTGATATTTACAAAAGAAAGATCACATATGTTGTCACTGAAAGAGCACAAAGTATGTTCCTGTGGTAATTCCATTTATAATCTGTCAAGATGTTCTTTACAAAATATTAATTTAATCTTCAATAAATGTGTTAATATTCTGACAACAGTATCTTTAAAGAGTAGATGTGTCAAAGTGGGAGAACTTTTGTAAAGGCTTTTCTTTGGCTTCAGTATTTTTAATAATGCTCTCATAATATTATAAAGACGTGAAAGTACGTAGCTGGAAGCAGAGAAATATTAAACATAGTCAGACTTGGCCATCTATTTTTCCCTTTCTATAGATAAATAGGATTTTATTGTGTATAGGAATAGGATATGCCCTATCTACCTAAAAATCCTTAATTAATTATCTGGATATATCTATGCATATCCCAAACATATTTGAATCATTTTACTATATTTTTGTAGATTTTTATTACAAATAGAGGACAGAAATGGGATCAGTTGTGCACTGATTGGCTTAACATTGTGAACACTAGAGATTATTTATAATAAAATGTTCCCTTTATTTGTAACAAATTAACAAAAAAAATGAAGAATTAAAATCACAGAAAACTATGGTACTGTTAAAATAAATGTAAAAAAAGAAAAACCTAATAAGATTAAATAAAAAATGAATAAAAAAATGAAAATAAAGCTTCTTCTTTTTTTCCTTTTTTGTTTTAACTTTATTCAGTTATTATTATTATTACTAGTGACTTGCCCGTCAAAAATGATGGTGCAATAGAATTGTAAGGCAGGTAATGCTGTTTGCCCCAGACATAAATTTTTTGGGTGGTCTGAGATCCTTCGGCACCCATTGGTTGTTGTATTTTTTTTTTCTCAGAGGCGCTTTTGCTGTCATTGTAAGGTCGTCGCTGATCTGCTTTTTGTACTTATTGCAAGGCTGTCCCCTGGTGTAGTTTGTGTGCTATGAGCAGCCTTAGCGCTCGTTGTGAGGCGAGCGGTGAATGGCTTTTGCATTTATTGCGATAGTGGTTTTTTTTTGTGTATATGTTTTTTTGTTTGCTAATTAAATAAGTAATCAATTAATAAATTAATATACTTTACCTATTTGTAAGTAATATATGCAGGAAGCATTGTGCTGAAGAGCTGACAATCTGTTTTGATGTTCCTGCAGCATACAATGTAGGTTTGCACTGTTGTGGAGCTGAGGTGTAAGTGTCAGCAATGTGTGCAATGTGTAGTGTAAATAGGCTGCGTGCGCGAGGGGAAGCGTTAGTTAACTGGGTACTTCCGCATTGTGTAAGTTAGTGTTGTAAAATGGCGGCGAATGTGAATGTGGTACGTGGCTGTGTATGATTTAGAGTCCTTGCTTAAAAGTGTATCTTGTAACTCGTACGGCTTTTTGGAAAATCCATATGTGCTTGGTGGTGTTTTTGGCTTAAGGGTCGTGTAGCCTCGTTATCGTTTTTTTCGGCGGCCAATTTTTCTCTCGCTTAGTGGATTTCCGTGTGTCTAAACTCTGTAAATTGTACTTAAATTGAGGTGTAACTTCACTTGCAGAGGTTTTTGAGAGACAACTGAGCAGAAAACTATAAAGAATTCTTGAGGAAATTCCCTCACCCTACAAGAATGTAGGCAGCAACATGTCATTGAAGATCCACTGTCTACATTCCCTTTTGGGCTTTTTTCATGATAACCATGATGCAGTTAGCAATGAACAAAATGTTCATTAAGAACATATCAGCAATGGAAATTAGATATCAAGAAAAGAGAAGTTCTAACATGTTTTCCGTGTATTGCTGGAATATGGTGAGATATGGCCCAGATGTAGATAACAAGGGTCAGGCAAAGAAAAACATACTGTCTAATGTAATGTGGCAAAGTTGTTTTTTATCCCCAAAATTATGCTATATGTCATTAGTAAAAACTATTCTAAAAATACATAGATGTGTTTTCCTCAATTAAAGTTTCTAGTAAAGTTCTGCTTCATGTTAATTATCGAACGTAGTATAATTTTTGTAATAAAATCTTAAATCTGCCTTTTCAGTACTGGGGCAAATAATTTTTTAAGATTTTTTTTGGAATTAAAAATTGAAAAAGATAGGTAAAAAACAGATTAAAACAAATTGCTAGAATTGACAAGTTGCTATCTACCATTGATTGCATTACCCCCTCTTATATAGAGACCAGGTGAAGTAGTTGTTCATTCCAAACAGCTACATTTTATATGTATACCCTTATTGGTAAGTCGGTTTGAGTCCGCTTTAGTTGGTCCAATTTGGTTTAAGTGGCCTCGCATAGGGGAAAAAGATAGTTTGGAACAAGTCACTTGCTTGGATTGAGAACTGTCCTCGATGCAGAAGTACATTAAAGTTGTAGAAGTGCAGGTGTTCGCAAGTCACTGAGCAACTTAAGTGTCACGTGGAGGGCCAAAAGCAAAGCCTGGGTAATTGGGCAGTTCTGCATTGAATGGATGAATGAGGTGTTTGACCCCACTGTCAAGAAATATTTGGAGGAGAAAGTCCTCTGAGGGCCCTGTTGATAATGGACAATGCTCCTGCTCACCCTCCAGGCTTGGAGGACAACTTGTTGGAGTTGTTTCTTTTAGAACAATTAATTTCTTGCTCTTTAACACAACTCGTCTGATCCAGCCTATGGACCAGCAAGTCATCTTAAACTTTAAGAAACTGTATACCAAGGCTCTCTTCCAGAGGTGCTTTGAGGTGACCTTGGACACTCAGTTGACACTGAGAGAATTTTAGAAGGACCATTTTAACATCCTCCACTGAATCACTCTGATAGATAAGGCCTGGTGTACAGTCTCTCTCAAGACCATAAACTGTGGCTGGAGAAAATATTTCCCAGAAGCTGTAGCTCCAAGGAACGTGGAGGCTCAACCTAGCCCAGTAGTGGAGAACATTGTGACTCTGGGCAAGTCCATGGGCATAGAGGTCAGTACCGAGGACATCAAAAAGTTAGTGGAGCAGCGCAGGCAAGAGGAGCTGCAGGAACTTCAGAGAGAGCAGCAACACATAGTGGGAAGGGAGGAAGCACCTACTGACCTCATCAAAGAAATGTATGCTAAATGGGCTGAATTACAACATTTTGTTGAACACTATCACCCTGACAATGCTCAAGCAATAACCTGTCTCCTCCTTCTCCTCCTCTACATTGCCACCATTGCATTGGTCCCTCAAATCCTCTCCGTACTATACAGATAAAGTGAAGTTAAATTATCTGTTATTTGATCTTTTTATAGTTAATTTGAATTTAAATTCTCTGTCGATTTTTATCGATGCCTATTTAGTTTTAAGGTTTTGTATCCAAAAACAACACACCATCAGTTCAATTGATTACTAATTGATTACTATGGGAAATGCTTGTTTGGTTCTGATCCTGCCATCTGGAATGGATTATGGACTTGAACCAATGTAACACTGTATATACAAATAGCAACTTCAGCAAGTATTTTTACCAAGTAGGCATTTTAGAGGCTTCCAGTTTAAAAATCACACATTACTCTACAAATAGCAATTGAAGCAATTCCCTTCCTCCCTGCCCCATGTTCACCAGCCCCTGGTTATTCTTAATTTATTAAGACATACAAATCACCTGCACCTGATCAATCAGCAAAACCTGCAAACTTTTTCCAATTGTTCCTTTAAGAATTCAAACTTTGTCACAATGTTTCCTCGTTATTTCTTCTTCCATACAACCTCCTGCCTGTTTCTCAGACTCTGCTTCTCAATTTCTCTACACCATGTTTCCACACCACGTCTCACCTTCCCTGCTCCCGATCCCCAGAATTCTGATTGGGCCCTGTATTTTCCAAGCCGCTAACTACTGATTAGGAAGTCCCTGGGAATAATCAAGGAGGAGGTGTGAGCTTATTACTTCCTCTCGATACACATTTCACTGCATACCCCTGATTCCCTACCTCCAATACTCATCTTTTGAAGTCCATACTTTCATCCTTTTCTCACCCATCTCCCTGTGAGTTGCTGTGATATTTTGTCCACTTTGCAGCCTTGCTCCCTCATTTTCTCTCCTCCAACATTCCTTCACTTGTTCTTGGTGATTTCAACATTGGCAGTGACACTCCAAACTCTCCAGTACCTCAGAACTACTCGCACATACCTCTCCTTTTGGTCTTTCATAATGGATATATTCACCAACCCACCATAATGGTCACTCCCTCAATCTCATTTTTACCAACTACTGCAGTATCCTCAACCATGTTATCTCCCCGCTCCCTCTCTCTGACCTCCATTTCCTAGCCTACACTCTCACCAAACCTCCCACTCTCTTCCCTTCTTCACCCCCAGTCACCTGAACTCACAGAAACATGCAAGCACTTGACTCACAACATCTATCCAGTGTGCTATAATGCACTCTCATTTCTCTCACCACCCTCACTTTCCCACCACACAATACAACCCGACCCGTACTTCCACCCTTGACCCCCTTGCCGCCTTATCCAACATCAGATGCCCTCACCCTAACCTATAACCATCGCACACTACACAAACTCGCTACATCCAGAAATGCTCCCGTACTGCTGAACAATTATGCAGGAAATCTCACACTTCAGCAGACTTCCTCCATTACAAGTTTATTCTAGGTTCCTATCACTTTGCCCTCAATCTTGCCAAACTACTACTTCTCATCACTAATAACAAACTTGTCAAACAATCCCAAATGTTTGTCCGAAATATTTAATACTCTCTTATGCCCTCCCCCACCGTCCGCCTTATCCTGTCTCATGGCTGAAGCATTTGCTATCCACTTTACAAAATTGAAAATATCAGGAATTAACTCTCCACTCCAAGTGGTCCTAACTAACCCTCCTCTAAGCAAACCGATAGCACCCTGCCTTCACCTTCCCCAATCCCATTTCCCTTTGATCCTTTAACTGAAGATGAAGTCTCTAGTCTTTTATCAACCTCTCATTTTACAACTTGTCCATATGATCCTATTCCTATTCTCTCCACCACACTTATCTCTGCTCTTACACATATATTCAACCTTTCTCTAAACATTGGCAAGTTTCCATCACCTCTACAAGGCACCATAATTTCATCCATTTTTAAGAAACCCTCATCTGACCCAGCTTTTACACCTAACCAATTGCTTTAGCTTATAGTTTACAACTGCTTTACCCAATTTATTTCCTCCAACTTCCCCTTGACCTTTTCCAGTCTGGCTTCTAGCCCCAACACTCCACAGAAAGAGTCCTCACAAAAGCCGACTTGCTCATGACCAAGTCAAATGGTCACTTCTCTGTCCTAATTCCCAATGCTCAGTGTGCAGAGCACTTCTCTGTCAGGGAGAGGGGGGAAGAGACACAGAGGGAGGGGAGGAAAGAGACAGAGAGGGAGAGGGGCAAAAGAGACACAGAATGAGGGAGGGGGGAAGAGACACAGAGGGAGAGGGGGGAAGAGACACAGAGTGATAGGGGTGAAAGAGACACAGAGGGAGAGGGGGGAAGAGACACAGAGGGAGAGGGCGGAAAAGACACAGAGGAAGAGGGGGAAAAGACACAGAGGGAGAGGTGGGAAGAGACACAGAGGGGGAAAGAGACACAAGGGGGCGAGACACAGAGGGAGGGTGGAGAGACACAAGGGGAGGGAGAGACACAGGGTGAGAGGGGGAAAAGAGACATGGGGGTAAGAGACACAGAGTGGGAGGAGGGGAAGGTACACAGGGGGAAAGAGACACAGGGAGGGGAGAGGGGGGAAAGAGATACAGGGGGAGGAAAGAGACACAGGGGGAGAGAGGGGGGAGGGACAAAGGGGGAGGGGCAAAGAGACACTGGGGAGAAAGAGACACAGGGGACATGGAAAGAGACAAGGGAGGGAGAGGGGGGAAGGAGACAAGGGGAGAGGGGGAAAGAGAAACAGAGTGGAAAGAGACACGGGGAAGATGGGGGAAAGTGACACGGGGTAGACACAGGGGAGAGGGGGGAAAGAGACACAGAGGGAGAGGGGGAAGAGACACAAAGGAGAGGGGAAAGAGACACAGAGGGAGGGGGGAAACAGACACAGAGGGAGAAGGGGGGAAAAGACACAGGGGGAAGAGAAAGAGAAGGAGAGAGGGGAAAGAGACAAAGGGGGAGAGGGGGGAAAGAGACACAGGGGGGAAAGAGACACAGGGGAGGTGGAAAGACCTAACCCCTGTATGGTGCTGTGGAAGATGCCAGCATGTAACAAATAGTGGATAATAGTAATAACAATAATCACAAATTATAATTGTCAAACTGCAATTCGTCGTCACGCTTTGCGATGAATCGCAGTTTGACAGCAATCCGATCGCAAAGGCGCGAGCCGCGCATGAGCAGAGCACGACTCAAGACGTGCATGCGCAAAGTGCAGTGAGCTGGGCACTGCACATGTGCAGCGCCGAAGGGGAGAGAAGAGACACAGATGGAGGGGGAGGAAGAGACACAGAGGAAGAGAGGGGCGGAGACACAGAGGGAGAGGGGGGGAAGAGACACAGAGGGAGAGGGGAGAAAGAGACACAGAGGGAGAGGGGAGAAAGAGACAAAGAGGTAGAGGGGCAGAAAGAGACACAGAGGGAGAGGGGGTAGGAGACACAGAGGGAGTGGGGGAGACACAGAGGGAGAAGGGGGGAAAGAGACACAGGGGGGGGGATGAGACACAGAGGGAGAGGGGAAAGAGACACAGAGGGAGGGGAGAAGAGACACAGAGGGAGAGAGGGGGGAAGAGACGCAGGGGGAAAAAGACAAAAGAGGGAGAGGGGGGAAAAGACCACAGAGGGGAGTTGGGGGGAAAGAGACACGTTGGGAAGAGACACAGAGGGAGAGGGGTGAAGAGACACAGAGGTGAGAGAGGGGGAAGAGACACATGGGGGGAGATACACTGGGGGAGAGGGGGTTGAAAAGAGACACATGGTGGAAAGAAACACAGGGGGGTAGAGGAGGGGAAGAGAGACACAGGGGAGAGGGGGGAAGAGACACAGAGGGAAGTGAGAAAAGAGAAACAGAGGGGAGAGGGGGAGAAGAGACACAGAGGGAGAGGGGGGAAAGAGAAGCAGAGGGAGTGGAAGGAAAAAGACAAAAAGGGGGGAGATACACAGAGGGGGAGGGGGAAGAGACACAGGGGGGAAGAGACAAAGCAGTGGGTAAGGGGGGAGACACAGGGGGGAAAGAGACACAGGGGAGAGAGCGGGGGGAAGATACACAGGGGGGAAAGCAGGGGCTAGAGGAGGGGAAAGAGACAAAGGGGGGAGAGGGTGGAAATGAGACATAGAGGGGAGATCGAAAGAGACACAGGGGAGGTGGAAAGAGACACAGGAGGGAGAGGTGTGGAAGTGATATAGGAGGTAGAAGTGGGAAAGAGACACAGGAGGGAAAGAGACACAGGGGAGGGGAGAGGAAGGGGAGGATACACAGTGGGGAGGGAAATGCGGGGGAGACACAAGGGATGGAGGAACAGACACAGGAGGAGATGTGGTACTGGGGGGAGACACAGGGTGGAAGGAGAGAGGGGGGGAAGAGACACAGGGGAACGGGAAGAGACACAGGGGAGGTGGGAAGAGATGCAGGTGGGGAGGGAGAGGGGGGAGGAGAGACACAAAGGAGGGAAAAGAGACACAGTGGGAGGGGGTTAGAGACACGGGAAGGGGAGAGGGGGGTAAAATCATAGGGGGGGATACACTGAAGCGTAGAGTGAGGGGGTAAAGGAGACACAAGGGAGGGAGAGGTGGGGAAAGGATACACAACAGGGAGGAGTGACAGGGGGAGCAGATTCATCATGAGTTCCAAAGGCCAGTAAAGTGAAGGGGGAGAGGTGGGGGGGATCGGGCACTTTTATTGCTGTCATTTTTGATGGGCAAGTAGCTAGTATATATGACTTATATGTGTATTATATGTTTGCGTCTATTCTTACTATAAATTACATTTTTAGCGGCCACTCGCTATGAAATAAGTTATATAACCATTTTATAGTCTCTTATGTGCAATGTCTTTTACTTATGCCATCATAGCAAAATAATCTAAAAATACAGCAACCAGAGGTACTAAAGCAAAAACAAACATGTTCAACAAGGAATCGTGGTCCAATATAACCTTGCATATGCATGTGATTGTAAAGGTGAACTGATGTGGGGTGAATGATTTTCGACCCGAGTGAAGAGAAAGAAAGCATTATAGAGTCCTTTTATTGCCACATCATTGAATCGAAGAGCCTTATATATTTGAATATGTTGACCTGGAAAGGTGAAGACCATTGCTACATTATCTAAGAATGAACTTATTCCATAACTCATCAAAATAGAGAACCCTCATATAATAAAATAAGAACTAGAGAAGTTTCACTTAATGGTGCCATTTTTTTTAACTGGGTATTTTTAATGGGTACATAAATCGAGAATTTTTAATGGGTACATAAATTGGCATAGGCACGTCTTGTGAATTAGCTGAAGTTTGGCAACTCTTGTTGTGTTCGAAATGTATATGGATCATTATTTACCTTGGACTAAACGTCATCAACACATCTGAATGTTGTCCTTCCAAATACTAATCCCCGCTGTCATCCGTTGCATCGCTTTACTGGTTTACTCAGACACATTTTCAGTATAAAATTCACCAACAGAACCACCACTTTTCAGAGGAGAGTCAGTAGGAGGAAACAAGTGACAATTTGTCACTAA
This sequence comes from Discoglossus pictus, assembly GCA_027410445.1. NCBI lineage: Eukaryota > Metazoa > Chordata > Amphibia > Anura > Alytidae > Discoglossus > Discoglossus pictus. The sequence continues at coordinate 63,774,407 of CM050174.1, forward strand.
GAGCGAGAGAAAGGTAAGGTTATAAGATACTTATCCTGATTTATGTTTAACTTACTGATTAATGGGTGGTTCACCCAAAATGAGTCCTGATATCATTTAGCACTACTAATGACATTTTATATGGAATTTTAAAAACTAAACTGGGTTAGACAATTGTACATTTAATTGTAAAGGAATAATTCCAAAAGTTCCAAGTCTTTCTGAAAATGAATCATTGACAATATTATTTTTAGTGCCATAGTTTAGTACACACACACACACACACATATATTTATATGTATATATTTGTGTTCACATTTGACGTCTAAAACTAGTTTAAAAAACCCTTTCCTGCCCAAAATTACCATTTTAAACTTCCTTTAAGCATATGCCTGCCCTATTACACAGCTTTGGGCAAAGCTCAGGAATGAATTTATACCACAAACCAGGAATTCTACCCTCGTACAGCTATTTTAAGGGTTATATGCCTCTCATCAGCGTGGGGCCGGGCTCCTAGCTTGTGTAGTAGATTTTGGGAGAAGGTAGTTTACCATAACAATCATTAAAAATATGGTGGGCAAAAGAGCGATCGTAGAGAAGTAAAAGTAAATAAATAGTACATTTGTGTTCACATTTGAATGTCTATAAAAAAACCTGCTTCCAGCTCAGAATTCTGAGAAAAACAGTTATTACACTGCATTCTGGGAACATTGGCAGGGTCATGTATATATATATATATATATATATATATATATATATATATATATATATAATAATCTGACAATGTCAATTAAAAAGTAAACAACTAAACAACTCAAAATATGTTTAATATATCACTAGATAGCTTCTCATTATGTTATAACCATTAGTAATGAGGGTTATATCTATGTCACAACAGTGTACATTTTAATATTATGTATAGTATGTAGGTTTATTAAAAGTTTAACATATTTCACACTGATAAGCAAAATTTATTTACATATGGATGTGCTAAAATCTATCCATCATGTTTTCCACCAGTGTGTCATCTCAAACTGATAAACATCTCCATTGACATGAAGGAGAAAGGGAAGTTGAATGGATAACTTAACCCATTAACGTATTGAAGATAAGGCTATGTACTTAAGATTAAGCACTAATAGCACTAATAAACTAAAAACGTCTGTAAAAAATATGCTAAGTGCTTAAATAGAGCCCTATTCAATTGGCCAAATCGCAATTGAATGAGGCCACTTGTAAGTACTTTCTGTGTTACAGTTGTATACAGAACCGTAACACATCAGAACTCATTGCATGGGCGTTTAGAGAAAAACCCACTAAACAGAAAATATACATTAATGATAAAATGACATATTTTATAATAGCATGTTTTATAATCTGAGAGTATGACTCTTATTACTTTCCTTATTGATTAACCTCAGATGTCCCTATGCATGCATTTACAGAATGTCTTAAAACACTAAACCCACTTTAAGACAGGGGAAAGCCAATTATTTTTTTAACTAGTCGTTTGCCCCCATAAATGATGGGATATTATTTTTTTTCTCATCTCCCTTCCCCTGTATCTCTTTCCCCCCTCCCCGGTATCTCTACCCACTCTCTCCCTCTCCGGTGTCTCTCTCTCCCTCCCTTGTGTCTCTCTCCCCCCTCTCCCTCTCCTGTGTCTCTTCCCCTCTACCTCCCCGTGTCTCTTCCCACCCTCTCCCTCTCCTGTGTCTCTCTCCCACTCTCCCTCCCTTGTGTCTCTCTCTCTCCCTCTCCCTCCATTGTGTCTCCTCCCACCCCCTCCCTCTTATGTGTCTCTCTTCCCCCCTCTCCCTCCCCTGTGTCTCTTCCCACCTCTCCCTCCTGTGTTCCTTCCTCCCTCTCCCGTGTGTCTTTTCCCCCCTTTCCCTCCCTTGTGTCTTCCTCCCTCTCCCTGTGTCTTCCTCCACCTTCCCTTCTCTCCTGTGTCTTCTCCCCACTCTCCCAGTGTCTTCCTCCCCCTCCCCTTCTCTCCCAGTGTCTTCCTCCTCCTCTCCGAGTCTTCCTCCCCCTCTCTTTTGTGTCTTCCTCCCCCTCTCGCCCTGTGTCTCCTACCTCCCTCTTCCTTGTGTCTTCCTCCCCCCTCTCCCCTGTGTCTTCCCGATCTCCCTTGTGTCTTCCTCCACCTCCCCTTCTCTCCAGTGTCTTCCTCCTCCCTCTCCCGAGTCTTCCTCCCCCTCTCTTTTGTGTCTTCCTCCCCCCTCTCCCCTGTGTCTTCTTCCTCCCTCTTCCTTGTGTCTTCCTCCTCCATCTCCCTTGTGTCTTCCTCCCCCTCTCCCCTGTGTCTTCCTCCCTCTCCCCTACTCTCCTGTATCTTCCTCCCCTCTGCCCTGGTGTCTTTCCTCCCCCTCTCCCCTGTGTCTTCCTCCCCCCTATCCCCTGTGTCTCCTCCTTCCTCTCCCCTCTCGCCTGTGTCTTCCTCCCCCCTCTCCCTGTGTCTTCCTCCCCCTCTCCCCTGTGTCTTCCTCCTCCCTCTCCCCTGTGTCTTCCTCCCCCCTCATCCTTTGTGTCTTCCTCCCCCTCTTCCCTGTGTCTTCTTCCTCCCTCTCCCATTGTGTCTTCCTCCCCCTTCCCCTGTTTCTTCCCATCTCCCTTGTGTCTTCCTCCTCCCTCTCCTCTGTGTCTTCCTCCCTCTCTCTTTGTGTCTTCCTCCCCCTCCCCTTCTCTCCAGTGTCTTCCTCCCCTCTGCCTTGTGTCTTTATCCCCCTCTTCCTCTGTGTCTTCCTCCCCCCTCTCCCCTGTGTCTTCCTCCTCCCTCTCCCCTGTTCTTCCTCCCCTCATCCCCTGTGTCTTCCTCCCCCCTCTCCCCTGTGTCTTCCTCCTCCCTCTCCCTGTGTCTTCCTCCCCCTCTCCTTTGTGTCTTCCTCCCCCTCTCCCTCTGTGTCTTCTTCCTCCCTCTCCCTTGTGTCTTCCTCCCCCCCTCTCCCCTGTGTCTTCCCCATCTCCCTTGTGTCTTCCTCCTCCCTCTCCCCTGTGTCTTCCTCCCCCTCTCCTTTGTGTCTTCCTCCCCCTTCTCCCCTGTGTCCTTCCCCCTCTCCCTTGTGTCTTCCTTCCCCCTCACCCCTGTGTCTTCCTCTCTCCTCCCCCTGGTGTGCATCAGCGCAGCTCTGTACAGACTTAGGAAGTAAGTGTGTACACTCCCATGGAGCGTTACACACTTACCAGAATTATATTAGTGATTTGTGAAAATTAAGTCAAGGTCCGGTGTCCATTCTGATTTTCTGTATACACATACAAATATGGTAATATAATGGAAGTGAAAAGAGACCAGGAATGAATAATCCTTAGGCAATGACACCTAGAGAAAGGATGAGAGATATGTAGACAAATGTTATAAAGATCCAGGTGAAATAGGAATGGGCCAACGCTCCAGTTTCAGACATGGGTCCACCTATCGACTATACAAGTGTTGTAGGGTATCTTTCCAGGACAACGGAAAGAATATAAGATTCAAGCAGATTCCTTCAGATTTGCCTTACTTCTGAGGGGAAGGTCACTTAAGAGCAGATACTTGTCTTAGCTCTTCATATGTAACACATATATAATAAGTGTATATATAGGTTGCAGGGTTCCTTGGTGGTCCAGTGGTTAGAATTCTGTGATTCACCACTGTGACCTGGGTTTGATTCCAATCAGGGAATCAAGAGGTCACACCACTGTGAACCAATGCAGGTTTGGACCTGTTCAGTACTTGGATGGGAGACCACCTAGGAATACCAGGAGCTGCATGCTGTGGTCCACTGTAGATGAAACTGGCAACCCACCCTAGTGGATCAGCATGACCATTGACATAAAGATCTCCGGGTCACATAGAGTCGGACACAACTTAACGACACACACTAATCTTTATTGTATACATGTCAATGTGTTACTTCCCTTTGCACAAGGTGCACAAGGTACTCCCAACTCTTGATTGAGCACCATTCATTCTTCTGACACGACTGAGAAAAACAAACAAATATATAGGTCAGTGGTGGGCAATGCAGATCTATGAGGGACGCCAACAGTCCAGGATTTTAGTCTCTCTCTCTTCATGAGTGCAAGATTAATCAATCAGAATGAAACTGCTAAACTAAATAGAAACTGAATACAGGGGGGCATTGAAATCCTGGACTGTTGGTGGTCCTCCTACAACCAAGTTTCCCACCACCGTTATAGGTAAATAGCAAAATGGTACTGAGTAAGTCTAAGACAATAAAAGTAAATGATTTCCCCACGTTCTTACATAATAAATATAGGAATTTGAATTATAAGTCATATTTCTAAATGTCTTACAGGAACTAATGATGGAGGTGCTTTGGAAGCTGCTGCTGTTCTGCAGCTTGGCGATCCTTCCTCAGAACTGTGTGTTTTCTCGGCCTACAACTAAAACGTACGCAGTCGAATCCAGTTATTGGGAAGAAGGTAAGTCATTAATGGAATTGGTATTCCCACATTGTTTTCACTCCACAATTGGGGAAAATCTTTAAAAGTTTCACTACAAATATTTAGATACAAGGAAGTAACAAAGTTGATTTATTGCAGTCGTCCTACAAAAAAATCAGAAGCGATTTATTTTCACGTTTTGACCTATCATTGGTTGATAATGCCCCCCATATAATACAGTACTTGATGGTTCTGTAATAGGATTAAAGGGATTTTCAGTCCTAACATCCATAGTAACACTTGACCCCGGCATGATCCATTTGACTTTGTCAATAAACAGACAGACTACTGACTTTGGGAAAATACGGGCCACAGCTTTATTAAACCAACCAATTTATATAACCATAAATTAACATAATTAACATTCTTAAACAATTTCTTTAATTAACATCCTGGAGGAGGAGCCTGGCCAGGTCAGTAACCTCACGCTCTCTCTGGTCCTGCTCTCAGAGCCCGCCAATGCTTTTCCAAAGCACTCCCATGAGGCAGGGCAATGCCCACTTAAGCCAGTGGGCCAGGCAACTCACCTCCCGCCATACCAAACACATATCCATATGACATTTTCCCTTCTATGCTATTAACCTTTCAATTTCTATCGACCTTTCTTACTCAACTTATACATCTATATATATATATATATATATATATATATATATATATAAAACTATATACATAGAATCTGGGCAATGGCCGGTGCAGAGTGAGGGAAAATCCTGCAAAACGGGCGTTATCCCTTCCACTGGCCCCTGGCCAATCAGGAGCGCCCAGGCTCCGCCGCGCTGCGTCAGATCCGGTGTGCCTGGGCTGCCTCTGCGCCGGCCAGACTATGTGTCAATGTGTGAAAACAAGTTAAACACAATGGACGTGTCTTACATTTCATCAGCCACTTTCCGCTTGCCCTGGGATTGCCCAGATCTTTCAAAATGTTAACACAGGATGCCATGTTTGCTTTTGCATCGAATTTCAAGTTACATTAGAGAAATGAGAATTGTTTCCAATCTGGTCATTTGCAAATGTGCATCCAACAAAAACCTGTACTTAGGTGACTTGGAACTCTGTGAAAAATCGGTACATGGTAGCCTGCACCACAGCATAAAGAAAAACAAATGAAATGTCAAAGATTCAGGTGCCTACATGATATTGAACTTCAATTTATTCATCAACTATTGGTTATGCATTGTGTTATTATTTGTATGTCTCCGCCTCTAAAATTGCAGAGTAACAACTGAATTTCTGAAAAATCGGTGCAAGAAATACGTTTTTTTCACTTATTTTTAGACTGAAATCACAAATGTATATTAATAGATTCTTCAGCCCGCTATAGTGTAATGATTATTATATTTTTTTTAAATGTCAAAGATTTCCACCAGAACACTTACAGCCTTATTAAATTGTGATTCAGCCAATTGAATAGGGCTCTATATAAGCACAGAGCATATTTTTTTTAAAGAAGTTTTTAGTTAGTGAAGAACTTGCTTTTGGATAGAAGTTCACTAACTAAAAACTTCTGTAAAAAAAAATGCTCTGTGCTTAGATAGAGCCCTATTCAATTGTCCGAATCGCAATTTAATAAGGCTGTATGTTTCCAAGTAACTTAAATGAAGACTTCCTGAGCAGAAGGAGCATCTACTAATGTGTAGAAGTATTTAGGTGCATATTGTCATAAGACTAAAGGATATTTAATCCGTGTAAAGCCTTAGGCCCTCATTCAATTGCGATTTGGCCAATTGAATAGTGCTCTAAATAAGCACATAACATATATTTTTTAAATATTTTTTTAGTTAGTGAAAACCTTGCTTTTAGATAGATGCTTACTAAGTAAAAACTTCTTAAAAAAATATGTTATGTGCTTATTTAGACCCCTATTCAATTGGGCAAAATAGCAATTGAATGAGGGCCTTAGTATTTTAAATTCTTAACTATTATTTTGGACAGCATTACCCATTCTCAAAATAAAAAAGAATACAAGAAATATAATAAAAAAATATAATATAATAATTATAAAAAATGTGGTATCTTATTAAATAGAAATTATGGCAATATCACTTCTCTCCTAACAAGTGTGAATAGTAAAAGAATATATTGGTTCTTGGGTATGGGCGAATTTCTTGGGATTTAGACGTTAGTACCTCAGATTTCCTTATTGATTAGTTCCTGAGTATAAGTAGGTATAATCTGAATATTTGTTGAACAAAAATATTGGTTGTGGCAAATAGAAAACAAGTAGGTTTTAAAATTGTTTTGTGTATGAACAATTGTTAAGCAAAACCTGTTTAATATTCATTGCAGCTAACAGGAACAGGCTTTATTCTGTAGATCTCATTGGTTGGCAGAGGGCACGTTAAACTCCTGAATATGTTTTTTTTTCATTTAATTTTTTTTATATTATCAAATACCCTCTTTCTGATGCAACCAAGTTAAAAAAAAAGCATTTCTATGTCCCTGAATAACTCAACTGTTCAAATAAATTAACTATATTAAATTGTATATTTATATTATATTATAAATGTGGAATAATGTCATCTACATCAGTAGTCTTCAACCTTTTTTGCAAAAATGTTTTCATGTCCTGGGTGTGTGTGTGGAGGATGTGAGCATATACACACACCCACAAACATATCCACATACACCCACACGCATATAAACACACACAACACACACATTACACACACATATACTGTACACTCACCACACACCCATACACATACAGCACACACGCATATACACACATGTACCCACTACATGCAGACATACCCACAACACACACACATATACACCCACAACATGCACACACACATACCACACACACACATACCACACACATATACACCATACACAAACATACATACACTCCACACACACATAAGTACACTTTACACAAATATACACATATAAACACACACTCCCATACACATACACCACACACATATATATATATATATATATATATATTTATATATACACCACACACACATTTGGGGAGCTCCCAGGAGCTCCTGCCCCCCCCATCCCTCTTGATCCTCCACTCTGGTTCCCATGCCCCTCTTGATCCTCCCCTCTTCCTCTCTTGATCCTCCCCTCTGCCCATCCAAAATCATCCCTTGGCCCATCTTGATCTCACCCCATCGGCACTTCCTACCTCACGAGCACTCCTCCTGTACTGCAGCCTTCCCTTGCGGCGCATGTGTGACCTGCACTGGCAGGCAATATCCAGTTCAGGGGCGTGCTGCTGGTGCGCCAATGGGGGGGATCAGGAGTGGGAGATCTAAAGGGGGCCAAGGGGAGGATCAGAGGTGTCGAAGGGGGGAATCAGGAGGGGGAGAGGATCAAGAGGGGCAGAGAGAGCCCCTTCCAGCATCAGGGCCTCGGGGCATGCAATTGTGGAGGAGGGTGTCCACATAGCCCGGCTGGTTATGAGCAAATCAGATGCCAATGTTGATCACCTATTGAAGAATGAACTCTGATATAAATACAATGAATGGCACATAGAAATATTGTATATAAGAATAGTAATAACAGTATAGATATATAAAAATACATCTAACTTTTCATTACACTTTTTCTTTTCTATCCCTTGATACTTCTAAGAATCAGTACCCAATGCAAGACAAATAGAAAGATCTAAAACAAACTGGAATGGAAACACTGACAGATGGGTGACAGATGACATGAAAAGTGAGCCTTTCCAATGGAGCTCCAAAACAGAACAAATGAGCCCTGAAGGATGGAGCACATGGGAAGTGTCTAATTCTGGTGATGGACAAATAGCGAATATCAATGGTGGATCCGGATGGATTGAAGATGGTGGTGAAGTCACCTGGATTGAAGAAGAGGGTGAAGTCACCTGGCAATCCCTTGACAATGGAAAAACTAAAGGAAGCCATGATTTCAGTGGACAACAACACAATAGCCATAACCATGGACATAGTGTCGGAAAAGGGAAACACAAAGGATTAGGAAGTGAAATTATAGGAAAAAAAGAAGGTGCTAAGAAAGGCGGGTTGTTTGGAGCAATTGGAGGCAGTGGTTCAACAAGCGGGGTTGAATCAAATGGAGGTGTATTGAAAAATATTAATGGTGTTGTGGGAGGCCTTACTGGTGGTGGCTTACATTTAGAAGGTATTTCAGCTGATGATATGCTTACTGGTATGGTAGGTGGTGTGGTAACTGATGTGGTAGGTGGTGCAACTGGTTCACTAGGCAGTTTATCTGTAGGCACGGTAACTGGTGTGGTAGAAGATTCATTTCTTGACACATTAACTGATGTTATAGGTGGTGCAACTGGTAAACTAGGCAGTTTATCTTTAGGCACGGTAACTGGTGTGGTAGACGATTCATTTCTTGACACATTCACTAATGTGGTAGGTGGTGCAACTGGTTCGCTAGCTGATCGCAGTTTATCTTTAGGCACGATAACTGATGTGGTAGATGATTTATCTTTTGACCCACTCACTGATGCAGTAGATGGTTTAATTGGTTCACTAGGTGATGTTGATTTATCTTTTGACGTATTCACTGATGTGGTAGGTGATGCATTTGACATGGTAACTGATGTGGTAGGTGGTTCAATTGGTTTGCTAGGTGATGTCGGGGCAACTGGTGTTTTAGGTGGTGACAGTTCACCTTTTGATGAAGTGACTGGTGTGCTAGATGGTTATGGTTCACCTTTAGACTTGGTAACTGATGTGTTAGATGGTTATGGTTCACCTTTAGACGTGGTGACTAATGTGCTAGGTGGTGACGGTTCAACTTTTGACTTGGTAACTGGTGTGTTCGATGGCTATGGTTCACCTTTAGATGTGATGACTGGTGTGCTAGGTGGTGACGGTTCACCTTTAAATATGGTAACTGGTTTGCTAGGTGGTGATGGTTTACCTTTAAACATGGTAACTGGTGTGTTAGATAGTTATGGTTCACCTTTAGACGTGGTGACTAATGTGCGAGGTGGTGACGGTTCACCTTTTGACTTGGTAACTGGTGTGTTCGATGGCTATGGTTCACCTTTAGATGTGATGACTGGTGTGCTAGGTGGTGACGGTTCACCTTTAAATATGGTAACTAGTTTGCTAGGTGGTGATGGTTTACCTTTAAACATGGTAACTGGTGTGTTAGATAGTTATGGTTCACCTTTAGACGTGGTGACTAATGTGCGAGGTGGTGACGGTTCACCTTTTGACTTGGTAACTGGTGTGTTCGATGGCTATGGTTCACCTTTAGATGTGATGACTGGTGTGCTAGGTGGTGACGGTTCACCTTTAAATATGGTAACTGGTTTGCTAGGTGGTGATGGTTTACCTTTAAACATGGTAACTGGTGTGTTAGATAGTTATGGTTCACCTTTAGACGTGGTGACTAATGTGCTAGGTGGTGACGATTCACCTTTTGACTTGGTAACTGGTGTGTTCGATGGCTATGGTTCACCTTTAGATGTGATGACTGGTGTGTTAGATGGTTATGGTTCACCTTTAGACGTGGTGACTAATGTGCTAGGTGGTGACGGTTCAACTTTTGACTTGGTAACTGGTCTGTTCGATGGCTATGGTTCACCTTTAGATGTGATGACTGGTGTGCTAGGTGGTGACGGTTCACCTTTAAATATGGTAACTGGTTTGCTAGGTGGTGATGGTTTACCTTTAAACATGGTAACTGGTGTGTTAGATAGTTATGGTTCACCTTTAGACGTGGTGACTAATGTGCTAGGTGGTGACGATTCACCCTTTGACTTGGTAACTGGTGTGTTCGATGGCTATGGTTCACCTTTAGATGTGATGACTGGTGTGCTAGGTGGTGATGGTTTTCCTTTAAACATGGTAACTGGTGTGTTAGATAGTTATGGTTCACCTTTAGACGTGGTGACTAATGTGCTAGGTGGTGACGATTCACCTTTTGACTTGGTAACTGGTGTGTTCGATGGCTATGGTTCACCTTTAGATGTGATGACTGGTGTGCTAGGTGGTGATGGTTTACCTTTAAACATGGTAACTGGTTTGCTAGATGGTGATGGTTCACCTTTAAACATGGTAACTGGTTTTCTAGGTGGTGATGGTTCTCCTTTAAACATGTTAACTGGTTTGCTAGGTGGTGACGGTTCACCTTTAAAATTGGTAACTGATTTGTTAGGTGGTAAAGATTCACCTTTAAACTTGGTAACTGATTTGTTAGGTGGTGTGCTTGGTGGTGACGGCGGTTCACCTTTAGACATAGTAACTGGTTTGTTAGGTGGTTTGCTAGGTGGTGATGGCGGTTCACCTTTAGACATGGTCACAGGCTTGCTTACTGGAGATATGTTAAGCATGCTTGGGTGAGTATCTGGAAGCAATACATTACAATTTAAAGATATGGCAGCAAATTATGGCTGTATATGTGCAAATGTTACACCAAGGATGTATATTGAAGCCTATGTAAGAAAATCCCAAGTATTTCACTTTGAGTTTAGACATGACATATAAATGTGCGATTACATTTCTTCAGTTTCTTTCAGTTTTCTTCCATAGATTTATATATTTTAAAGATTAGAAACGTCTCTAAAAAGGAGTATCTCCTCTACCATTATGATCTATCTGCACATCACCTCTTACTTTGCATTTCTGTGATTCAGCCCAGGATGCTGTCCTCATGGCCAGATTACCCAATAGGCCAACTAGGTAGCCGCCTAGGGACTCTTCCCTGTGAGGGGCGCCACTGCTTAAAAAAATTATTCCTGGCTTACAAAAAAAATGAAATGTTGCAGTTCATAGACTGGCTATTAGGGGGTAACCACCTAGAACAAGACAGTTGCAATAGGAAAGGGAACTTACACATAAAAGGCAAAAATGAGTCAGTGCATACCTTGTGTACTCACTCGCAGGGGCTCCTCCACTTCACTGCCTAGGGGCTCCAAAAAGGTAGATACAGCCCTGGCTGTCATATGAGGTCCCTGGAACATGAAATAGAATGGCAGCCATAATAAATGGACTGGGGGGTCACAGTGACCAGCAGCTGCTCAAGTAACAATGGGGGAAACGGCACAGAGTTGCCCCTTTCCCTGATTGGCCACTGGACCCTTCTTCCATTCTTCTCAGGCCACACTTATCATTACCTCCTCCCTCCAAGTTCTTGGTCATAAATTGTTTAAAGCACTAGTTTTGCTAACAAATGTGATCCCCAGGCAGTACAGCAAAGTGATCTGTTGGGCCACCCATTACCCATTTCCATCCAACACTGCCCCCAGATTGTTTTAAAATATATATAATTCTGCATAGCTTCATAGCATGACACCCAATCAGAACTTTTTGGTGATTCTGACAGACCAATCCAATGAAACTAAAACAAATTTTCAAACTGAGGGAAGTGCTCTTCTATTACATATCTATGAAAGAAAATGTGGGAGCTTACTGTTTCTTTAATTCAATGTCTAACATTCAAAAAAGGTATGACTTACATATGGCAAAAGTAGATAGTTCTCCAGGTATCAAAGCTAAAGGACCCCTGTATAGTAATATATATATATATATATATATATATATATATATATATATATATATATATATATATATATAGTAAATAAACAGTACATTCGTGTTCACATTTGAACACCCAAAATAAATTAAAAAACATTTAATGAATAGAATTCTGAGAAATACAGTTATTGCAAAGGAGCCCACAAATATTTCACTCTTTGACCTTTGCTAACCCTATAAATGGGTGTGAAAATATCTCGAGAGCAATGTTTGCATTTCCTGATGCACACCATCTGCTGTTATGTCAGTGAGTGGAAGGGGTGTGGTTTTACTTTCAGTCAGGTCCAATTATCTAACAAAGCCTTTACTGATAGATAAATAAACACACCCTCTTGTTTAATGGACACCAAACGGATAGTTATTTTTATAAACTGAGTCTTCTAACTTCTGCTAATGTTGTTACTTTTTACTTACAAACAGATGCTTTCTTTGCTGAACTACAGTGGTCCTTTAATATACAATATATCAAATTAATTTATTTTTATTACTTCATAGCAAAGATAATTGGGAAATAAGTGGTAGTAGTAAGGCATGTCTCACTGAATGTGGTTTACAAAATCTGTCCTGCACTGATGATAATTATTTTTCCTTTTATTTGGATTTTTCAGACCATTGGCGTTATCACTTCCTTCAATTAAAATAATACCACTCGAAGGATTAAAATTTTTAATCCATGTGGAAGCATTAGTTGGCATGGAGGGTGAAGACGGGTAATTTTGTTTTTTGTCAACAATAGTAAAAAATGTATGTTTCTTAAAATGGGGGGGGGGGGGGGGGTTTACTAAGCATCTCATGTGCATCACTTGATTTAATATGCACTATATCCTATGGGGAAAACTGATACTACAGCTCTTCTTACCTTATCTCAGGTGAAAAAATGCTTAGTAAATTCCCCCCCCCCCCCCCCCCCCAGTTTGTTCATATATATTACTATGATTTGTTGTGGTTCATAGGAAAAAGCTAAGGGGGTCCTTATTAAAGTGGTTTTAGGGAGCGCTTTCACCCCAACAACAAGTTGGTCTCATCTTAGCCATTTTTCTCCACAGTAAATCATTCCTGAGAAGTTCTGCATTATTTGTGTGTGTGTTTTTTATGCTAATATGCAACTCAGTATACAATTTGTAGCTCAGAGTGTGTTGGAGGCAAGGTTTGGTTTAGGGGGATCTAACTGAATGATAACCTTAGGGGGCTTTGTTTGCCAACGTAGATACAGACAAGAAGACTGTAATTGTAATTAGCGCTTCAAAGTATTCTAATTTGCATAATAATACAGTAGAAAAAATGCTGAATAACTCAGAAATTTTTCATTATAGAAAACAATGGCTTGTACAATGACCCCTGTTAGTCCACAGACCCCTGTTAGTCCACAGACCCCTGTGACTTTACAGACCCCTATTAGTCCACTGACCCCTGTAAGTTCACAGACCTCTAATAGTCCACGGGCCCCTGTACGTCCACGGACCACTGTTAGTCCACAGACCACTATTAGTCCACGGGCCCCTGTTAGTCCACAGACACTTGTTAGTCCACAGACGCCTGTTAGTCCATGGACCTCTGTGACTTCACATACCCCTCTTAGTCTACAGACCCCTATTTGTCCATGAACCCCTGTAAGTTCCCAGATCACTGTTAGTCCACTTACCCCTGTTAGTCCACAGACCTCTATTAGTCCACGGGCACCTGTTAGTCCACAGAACCCTATTAGTTCACGGACTGCTGTAAGTTCACAGACCTCTATTAGTCCACGGGCCCCTGTTAGTCCACGGGACCCTGTTAGTCCACGGACCACTGTTAGTCCAATATCCACATACTGAGAAGCCGTAAATAAGAAAACCACTGGGTATAATTAGGTCCTAAAAAATATTCCTTGTTACTGCTGGAAACTCTATGACTTGCAATGTAAAATAAAATATTTTTCTTGTGTCTCTTCTAAAGTCCTTTAGGAGACCTGGTGGCCATTTCGTTTCGAGTTGATATTAAAATAACGGTGGGAATAGAGCTTGACCTTGCTAGCCCTAAACTGGTGTTTGATAAGTGTGAAAATATCGTCACTGGTATCTACATGAAAGGCTTTGGGTAAGTTACTGTGTGTATTTCTTCTTCTACACGTAAGAAACAACATTCATGCAATTGAATAGTTATTGAGAAAAACATACCTTAAATAGCCTAAAAGCATCATGCTCAGCATTATATTATTAGTAGTGAAATTAATTAATCACTGTGTCACTGTTTAGCGCAGGGGTCGTCAACCCTTTATTACCAACCGCCTACTTTTGATGGCAAAATTTCCTTACCGCCCGCTGCTGTCCCTAGCTATGTATCGCCCTGTCCTTACTAGATAGTGACCCGGTCCTGACTGCTGTCCCTAGCTATGTATCACCCTGTACTTACTAGATAGTGACCCGGTCCTGACTGCTATCCCTAGCTATGTATCACCCTGTACTTACTAGATAGTGACCCGGTCCTGACTGCTATCCCTAGCTATGTATCACCCTGTCCTTACTAGATAGTGACCCGGTCCTGACTGCTGTCCCTAGCTATGTATCACCCTATACTTACTAGATAGTGATCCAGTCCTGACTGCTGACCCTAGCTATGTATCACCCTGTACTTAATAGATAGTGAAACGGTCCTGACTGCTGTCCGTAGCTATGTGTCGCCCTGTACTTACTAGATAGTGATCCCAGTCCTGACTGCTGTCCCTAGCTATGTATCGCCCTGTACTTACTAGATAGTGATCCGCTCCTGACTGCTGTCCCTAGCTATGTATCACCCAGTACTTACTAGAAAGTGATCCGCTCCTGACTGCTGTCCCTAGCTATGTATCACCCTGTACTTACTAGATAGTGATCCGGTCCTGACTGCTGTCCCTAGCTATGTATCGCCTGTACTTACTAGATAGTGATCCGGTACTGACTGCTGCCCCTAGATACGTATCGCCCTGTACTTACTAGATAGCGACCCGGTCCTGACTGCTGTCCCTAGCTATGTATCGCCCTGTACTTACTAGATAGTGACCTGGTCCTGACTGCTGTCCCTAGCTATGTATCGCCCTGTACTTACTAGATAGTGAACCGGTTCCTGACTGTTGTCCCTAGCTATGTATCGCCCTGTACTTACTAGAAAGTGACCCGGTCCTAACTGCTGCCCAAAGATATGTATCGCCCTGTACTTACTATATAGTGACCCGGTCCTGACTGCTGTCCCTAGCTATGTATCGCCCTGTACTTATTGGATAGTGACCTGGTCCTGACTGCTGTCCCTAGCTACGTATCGCCCTGTACTTACTAGATAGTGAACCAATCCTGACTGCTGTCCCTAGCTGTGTATCACCCTGTACTTACTAGATAGTGACCCGGTCCTGAATGCTGTCCCTAGCTATGTATTGGCCTGTAATTACTAGATAGTGACCTGGTCCTGACTGCTGTCCCTAGCTATGTATCGCCCTGTACTTACAAGATAGTGACCTGGTCCTGACTGCTGTCCCTAGCTATGTATAACCCTGTACTTATTAGATAGTGACCCGGTCCTGACTGCTGTCCCTAGCTATGTATCACCCTGTACTTACTAGATAGTGACCTGGTCCTGACTGCTATCCCTAGCTATGTATCACCCTGTCCTTACTAGATAGTGACCCGGTCCTGACTGCTGTCCCTAGCTATGTATCGCCCTGTACTTACTAGATAGTGACCCGGTCCTGACTGCTGTCCCTAGCTATGTATCACCCTGTACTTACTAGATAGTGACACGGTCCTGACTGCTGTCCCTAGCTATGTATCACCCTATACTTACTAGATAGTGATCCTGGTCCTGACTGCTGTCCCTAGCTATGTATCGCCCTGTACTTACTAGATAATGAACCGGTTCCTGACTGCTGTCCCTAGCTATGTATCGCCCTGTACTTACTAGATAGTGACCCGGTCCTGACTGCTGTCCCTAGCTATGTATCACCCTGTACTTACTAGATAGTGACACGGTCCTGACTGCTGTCCCTAGCTATGTATCACCCTATACTTACTAGATAGTGATCCTGGTCCTGACTGCTGTCCCTAGCTATGTATCGCCCTGTACTTACTAGATAGTGAACCGGTTCCTGACTGCTGTCCCTAGCTATGTATCGCCCTGTACTTACTAGAAAGTGACCCGGTCCTGACTGCTGCCCCTAGATATGTATCGCCCTGTACTTACTAGATAGTGACCCGGTCCTGACTGCTGTCCCTAGCTATGTATCGCCCTGTACTTATTGGATAGTGACCTGGTCCTGACTGCTGTCCCTAGCTATGTATCGCCCTGTACTTATTGGATAGTGACCTGGTCCTGACTGCTGTCCCTAGCTATGTATCGCCCTGTACTTACTAGATAGTGAACCAATCCTGACTGCTGTCCCTAGCTATGTATCACCCTGTACTTACTAGATAGTGACCCGGTCCTGACTGCTGTCCCTAGCTATGTATCGCCTATACTTACTAGATAGTGACCCAGTCCTGACTGCTGTCCCAGCTATGTATCGCCCTGTAATTACTAGATAGTGACCTGGTCCTGACTGCTGTCCCTAGCCTTGTATCGCCCTGTACTTACAAGATAGTGACCTGGTCCTGACTGCTGTCCCTAGCTATGTATCACCCTGTACTTACTAGATAGTGACACGGTCCTGACTGCTGTCCCTAGCTATGTATCGCCCTGTACTTACTAGATAGTGACCTGGTCCTGACTGCTATCCCTAGCTATGTATCACCCTGTCCTTACTAGATAGTGACCCGGTCCTGACTGCTGTCCCTAGCTATGTATCGCCCTGTACTTACTAGATAGTGACCCGGTCCTGACTGCTGTCCCTAGCTATGTATCACCCTGTAGTTACTAGATAGTGACACGGTCCTGACTGCTGTCCCTAGCTATGTATCACCCTATACTTACTAGATAGTGATCCAGTCCTGACTGCTGACCCTAGCTATGTATCACCCTGTACTTACTAGATAGTGACCCGGTCCTGACTGCTGTCCCTAGCTATGTGTCGCCCTGTTCTTACTAGATAGTGATCCGGTCCTGACTGCTGTCCCTAGCTATGTATCGCCTGTACTTACTAGATAGTGACCCGGTCCTGACTGCTGTCCCTAGCTATGTATCGCCCTGTACTTACTAGATAGTGACCTGGTCCTGACTGCTGTCCCTAGCTATGTATCGCCCTGTACTTACTAGAAAGTGACCCGGTCCTGACTGCTGCCCCTAGATATGTATCGCCCTGTACTTACTAGATAGTGACCCGGTCCTGACTGCTGTCCCTAGCTATGTATCGCCCTGTACTTATTGGATAGTGACCTGGTCCTGACTGCTGTCCCTAGCTATGTATCGCCCTGTACTTACTAGATAGTGAACCAATCCTGACTGCTGTCCCTAGCTATGTATCACCCTATACTTACTAGATAGTGACCCGGTCCTGACTGCTGTCCCTAGCTATGTATCGCCTATACTTACTAGATAGTGACCCAGTCCTGACTGCTGTCCCTAGCTATGTATTGCCCTGTAATTACTAGATAGTGACCTGGTGCTGACTGCTGTCCCTAGCTGTGTATCGCCCTGTACTTACAAGATAGTGACCTGGTCCTGACTGCTGTCCCTAGCTATGTATCACCCTGTACTTACTAGATAGTGACCCGGTCCTGACTGCTGTCCCTAGCTATGTATCGCCCTGTACTTACTAGATAGTGACCTGGTCCTGACTGCTATCCCTAGCTATGTATCACCCTGTCCTTACTAGATAGTGACCCGGTCCTGACTGCTGTCCCTAGCTATGTATCGCCCTGTACTTACTAGATAGTGACCCAGTCCTGACTGCTGTCCCTAGCTATGTATCACCCTGTACTTACTAGATAGTGACACGGTCCTGACTGCTGTCCCTAGCTATGTATCACCCTATACTTACTAGATAGTGATCCAGTCCTGACTGCTGACACTAGCTATGTATCACCCTGTACTTACTAGATAGTGACCCGGTCCTGACTGCTGTCCCTAGCTATGTGTCGCCCTGTTCTTACTAGATAGTGATCCGGTCCTGACTGCTGTCCCTAGCTATGTATCGCCTGTACTTACAAGATAGTGATCCGGTACTGACTGCTGCCCCTAGATATGTATCGCCCTGTACTTACTAGATAGTGACCCGGTCCTGACTGCTGTCCCTAGCTATGTATCGCCCTGTACTTACTAGATAGTGACCCGGTCCTGACTGCTGTCCCTAGCTATGTATCGCCCTGTACTTACTAGATAGTGATCCAGTCCTGACTGCTGTCCCTAGCTATGTATCGCCCTGTACTTACTAGATAGTGACCCGGTCCTGACTGCTGTCCCTAGCTATGTATCGCCCTGTACTTACTAGATAGTGACCTGGTCCTGACTGCTGTCCCTAGCTATGTATCGCCCTATACTTACTAGAAAGTGACCCGGTCCTGACTGCTGTCCCTAGCTATGTATCACCCTGTACTTACTAGATAGTGACACGGTCCTGACTGCTGTCCCTAGCTATGTATCACCCTATACTTACTAGATAGTGATCCTGGTCCTGACTGCTGTCCCTAGCTATGTATCGCCCTGTACTTACTAGATAGTGAACCGGTTCCTGACTGCTGTCCTTAGCTATGTATCGCCCTGTACTTACTAGAAAGTGACCCGGTCCTGACTGCTGCCCCTAGATATGTATCGCCCTGTACTTACTAGATAGTGACCCGGTCCTGACTGCTGTCCCTAGCTATGTATCGCCCTGTACTTATTGGATAGTGACCTGGTCCTGACTGCTGTCCCTAGCTATGTATCGCCCTGTACTTATTGGATAGTGACCTGGTCCTGACTGCTGTCCCTAGCTATGTATCGCCCTGTACTTACTAGATAGTGAACCAATCCTGACTGCTGTCCCTAGCTATGTATCACCCTGTACTTACTAGATAGTGACCCGGTCCTGACTGCTGTCCCTAGCTATGTATCGCCTATACTTACTAGATAGTGACCCAGTCCTGACTGCTGTCCCAGCTATGTATCGCCCTGTAATTACTAGATAGTGACCTGGTCCTGACTGCTGTCCCTAGCCTTGTATCGCCCTGTACTTACTAGATAGTGACACGGTCCTGACTGCTGTCCCTAGCTATGTATCGCCCTGTACTTACAAGATAGTGACCTGGTCCTGACTGCTGTCCCTAGCTATGTATAACCCTGTACTTACTAGATAGTGACCCGGTCCTGACTGCTGTCCCTAGCTATGTATCACCCTGTACTTACTAGATAGTGACCTGGTCCTGACTGCTATCCCTAGCTATGTATCACCCTGTCCTTACTAGATAGTGACCCGGTCCTGACTGCTGTCCCTAGCTATGTATCGCCCTGTACTTACTAGATAGTGACCCGGTCCTGACTGCTGTCCCTAGCTATGTATCACCCTGTACTTACTAGATAGTGACACGGTCCTGACTGCTGTCCCTAGCTATGTATCACCCTATACTTACTAGATAGTGATCCTGGTCCTGACTGCTGTCCCTAGCTATGTATCGCCCTGTACTTACTAGATAGTGAACCGGTTCCTGACTGCTGTCCCTAGCTATGTATCGCCCTGTACTTACTAGATAGTGACCCGGTCCTGACTGCTGTCCCTAGCTATGTATCACCCTGTACTTACTAGATAGTGACACGGTCCTGACTGCTGTCCCTAGCTATGTATCACCCTATACTTACTATATAGTGATCCTGGTCCTGAATGCTGTCCCTAGCTATGTATCGCCCTGTACTTACTAGATAGTGAACCGGTTCCTGACTGCTGTCCCTAGCTATGTATCGCCCTGTACTTACTAGAAAGTGACCCGGTCCTGACTGCTGCCCCTAGATATGTATCGCCCTGTACTTACTAGATAGTGACCCGGTCCTGACTGCTGTCCCTAGCTATGTATCGCCCTGTACTTATTGGATAGTGACCTGGTCCTGACTGCTGTCCCTAGCTATGTATCGCCCTGTACTTATTGGATAGTGACCTGGTCCTGACTGCTGTCCCTAGCTATGTATCGCCCTGTACTTACTAGATAGTGAACCAATCCTGACTGCTGTCCCTAGCTATGTATCACCCTGTACTTACTAGATAGTGACCCGGTCCTGACTGCTGTCCCTAGCTATGTATCGCCCTGTACTTACTAGATAGTGAACCAGTCCTGACTGCTGTCCCTAGCTATGTATCACCCTATACTTACTAGATAGTGACCCAGTCCTGACTGCTGTCCCTAGCTATGTATCGCCCTGTACTTACTAGATAGTGAACCAATCCTGACTGCTGTCCCTAGCTATGTATCACCCTATACTTACTAGATAGTGACCCAGTCCTGACTGCTGTCCCAGCTATGTATCGCCCTGTAATTACTAGATAGTGACCTGGTCCTGACTGCTGTCCCTAGCCTTGTATCGCCCTGTACTTACTAGATAGTGACCTGGTCCTGACTGCTGTCCCTAGCTATGTATCACCCTGTACTTACTAGATAGTGACACGGTCCTGACTGCTGTCCCTAGCTATGTATCGCCCTGTACTTACTAGATAGTGACCTGGTCCTGACTGCTATCCCTAGCTATGTATCACCCTGTCCTTACTAGATAGTGACCCGGTCCTGACTGCTGTCCCTAGCTATGTATCGCCCTGTACTTACTAGATAGTGACCTGGTCCTGACTGCTGTCCCTAGCTATGTATCGCCCTGTACTTACTAGATAGTGACACGGTCCTGACTGCTGTCCCTAGCTATGTATCACCCTGTACTTACTAGATAGTGATCCCGTCCTGACTGCTGACCCTAGCTATGTATCACCCTGTACTTACTAGATAGTGACCCGGTCCTGACTGCTGTCCCTAGCTATGTGTCGCCCTGTTCTTACTAGATAGTGATCCGGTCCTGACTGCTGTCCCTAGCTATGTATCGCCTGTACTTACTAGATAGTGACCCGGTCCTGACTGCTGTCCCTAGCTATGTATCGCCCTGTACTTACTAGATAGTGACCTGGTCCTGACTGCTGTCCCTAGCTATGTATCGCCCTATACTTACTAGAAAGTGACCCGGTCCTGACTGCTGCCCCTAGATATGTATCGCCCTGTACTTACTAGATAGTGACCCGGTCCTGACTGCTGTCCCTAGCTATGTATCGCCCTGTACTTATTGGATAGTGACCTGGTCCTGACTGCTGTCCCTAGCTATGTATCGCCCTGTACTTACTAGATAGTGAACCAATCCTGACTGCTGTCCCTAGCTATGTATCACCCTGTATTTACTAGATAGTGACCCGGTCCTGACTGCTGTCCCTAGCTATGTATCGCCTATACTTACTAGATAGTGACCCAGTCCTGACTGCTGTCCCTAGCTATGTATTGCCCTGTAATTACTAGATAGTGACCTGGTGCTGACTGCTGTCCCTAGCTGTGTATCGCCCTGTACTTACAAGATAGTGACCTGGTCCTGACTGCTGTCCCTAGCTATGTATCACCCTGTACTTACTAGATAGTGACCCGGTCCTGACTGCTGTCCCTAGCTATGTATCGCCCTGTACTTACTAGATAGTGACCTGGTCCTGACTGCTATCCCTAGCTATGTATCACCCTGTCCTTACTAGATAGTGACCCGGTCCTGACTGCTGTCCCTAGCTATCTATCGCCCTGTACTTACTAGATAGTGACCCAGTCCTGACTGCTGTCCCTAGCTATGTATCACCCTGTACTTACTAGATAGTGACACGGTCCTGACTGCTGTCCCTAGCTATGTATCACCCTATACTTACTAGATAGTGATCCAGTCCTGACTGCTGACACTAGCTATGTATCACCCTGTACTTACTAGATAGTGACCCGGTCCTGACTGCTGTCCCTAGCTATGTATCGCCCTGTACTTACTAGATAGTGATCCGGTCCTGACTGCTGTCCCTAGCTATGTATCGCCTGTACTTACTAGATAGTGATCCGGTACTGACTGCTGTCCCTAGATATGTATCGCCCTGTACTTACTAGATAGTGACCTGGTCCTGACTGCTGTCCCTAGCTATGTATCGCCCTGTACTTACTAGATAGTGACCTGGTCCTGACTGCTGTCCCTAGCTATGTATCGCCCTGTACTTACTAGATAGTGATCCAGTCCTGACTGCTGTCCCTAGCTATGTATCGCCCTGTACTTACTAGATAGTGACCCGGTCCTGACTGCTGTCCCTAGCTATGTATCGCCCTGTACTTACTAGATAGTGACCTGGTCCTGACTGCTGTCCCTAGCTATGTATCGCCCTATACTTACTAGAAAGTGACCCGGTCCTGACTGCTGTCCCTAGCTATGTATCACCCTGTACTTACTAGATAGTGACACGGTCCTGACTGCTGTCCCTAGCTATGTATCACCCTATACTTACTAGATAGTGATCCTGGTCCTGACTGCTGTCCCTAGCTATGTATCGCCCTGTACTTACTAGATAGTGAACCGGTTCCTGACTGCTGTCCTTAGCTATGTATCGCCCTGTACTTACTAGAAAGTGACCCGGTCCTGACTGCTGCCCCTAGATATGTATCGCCCTGTACTTACTAGATAGTGACCCGGTCCTGACTGCTGTCCCTAGCTATGTATCGCCCTGTACTTATTGGATAGTGACCTGGTCCTGACTGCTGTCCCTAGCTATGTATCGCCCTGTACTTATTGGATAGTGACCTGGTCCTGACTGCTGTCCCTAGCTATGTATCGCCCTGTACTTACTAGATAGTGAACCAATCCTGACTGCTGTCCCTAGCTATGTATCACCCTGTACTTACTAGATAGTGACCCGGTCCTGACTGCTGTCCCTAGCTATGTATCGCCTATACTTACTAGATAGTGACCCAGTCCTGACTGCTGTCCCAGCTATGTATCGCCCTGTAATTACTAGATAGTGACCTGGTCCTGACTGCTGTCCCTAGCCTTGTATCGCCCTGTACTTACTAGATAGTGACACGGTCCTGACTGCTGTCCCTAGCTATGTATCGCCCTGTACTTACAAGATAGTGACCTGGTCCTGACTGCTGTCCCTAGCTATGTATAACCCTGTACTTACTAGATAGTGACCCGGTCCTGACTGCTGTCCCTAGCTATGTATCACCCTGTACTTACTAGATAGTGACCTGGTCCTGACTGCTGTCCCTAGCTATGTATCACCCTGTCCTTACTAGATAGTGACCCGGTCCTGACTGCTGTCCCTAGCTATGTATCGCCCTGTACTTACTAGATAGTGACCCGGTCCTGACTGCTGTCCCTAGCTATGTATCACCCTGTACTTACTAGATAGTGACACGGTCCTGACTGCTGTCCCTAGCTATGTATCACCCTATACTTACTAGATAGTGATCCTGGTCCTGACTGCTGTCCCTAGCTATGTATCGCCCTGTACTTACTAGATAGTGAACCGGTTCCTCACTGCTGTCCCTAGCTATGTATCGCCCTGTACTTACTAGATAGTGACCCGGTCCTGACTGCTGTCCCTAGCTATGTATCACCCTGTACTTACTAGATAGTGACACGGTCCTGACTGCTGTCCCTAGCTATGTATCACCCTATACTTACTATATAGTGATCCTGGTCCTGAATGCTGTCCCTAGCTATGTATCGCCCTGTACTTACTAGATAGTGAACCGGTTCCTGACTGCTGTCCCTAGCTATGTATCGCCCTGTACTTACTAGAAAGTGACCCGGTCCTGACTGCTGCCCCTAGATATGTATCGCCCTGTACTTACTAGATAGTGACCCGGTCCTGACTGCTGTCCCTAGCTATGTATCGCCCTGTACTTATTGGATAGTGACCTGGTCCTGACTGCTGTCCCTAGCTATGTATCGCCCTGTACTTACTAGATAGTGACCTGGTCCTGACTGCTGTCCCTAGCTATGTATCGCCCTGTACTTACTAGATAGTGAACCAATCCTGACTGCTGTCCCTAGCTATGTATCGCCCTGTACTTACTAGATAGTGACCTGGTCCTGACTGCTGTCCCTAGCTATGTATCGCCCTGTACTTACTAGATAGTGAACCAATCCTGACTGCTGTCCCTAGCTATGTATCACCCTATACTTACTAGATAGTGACCCAGTCCTGACTGCTGTCCCTAGCTATGTATCGCCCTGTACTTACTAGATAGTGAACCAATCCTGACTGCTGTCCCTAGCTATGTATCACCCTATACTTACTAGATAGTGACCCAGTCCTGACTGCTGTCCCAGCTATGTATCGCCCTGTAATTACTAGATAGTGACCTGGTCCTGACTGCTGTCCCTAGCCTTGTATCGCCCTGTACTTACAAGATAGTGACCTGGTCCTGACTGCTGTCCCTAGCTATGTATCACCCTGTACTTACTAGATAGTGACACGGTCCTGACTGCTGTCCCTAGCTATGTATCGCCCTGTACTTACTAGATAGTGACCTGGTCCTGACTGCTATCCCTAGCTATGTATCACCCTGTCCTTACTAGATAGTGACACGGTCCTGACTGCTGTCCCTAGCTATGTATCGCCCTGTACTTACTAGATAGTGACCCGGTCCTGACTGCTGTCCCTAGCTATGTATCACCCTGTACTTACTAGATAGTGACACGGTCCTGACTGCTGTCCCTAGCTATGTATCACCCTATACTTACTAGATAGTGATCCAGTCCTGACTGCTGACCCTAGCTATGTATCACCCTGTACTTACTAGATAGTGACCCGGTCCTGACTGCTGTCCCTAGCTATGTGTCGCCCTGTTCTTACTAGATAGTGATCCGGTCCTGACTGCTGTCCCTAGCTATGTATCGCCTGTACTTACTAGATAGTGACCCGGTCCTGACTGCTGTCCCTAGCTATGTATCGCCCTGTACTTACTTGATAGTGACCTGGTCCTGACTGCTGTCCCTAGCTATGTATCGCCCTATACTTACTAGATAGTGACCCGGTCCTGACTGCTGCCCCTAGATATGTATCGCCCTGTACTTACTAGATAGTGACCCGGTCCTGACTGCTGTCCCTAGCTATGTATCGCCCTGTACTTATTGGATAGTGACCTGGTCCTGACTGCTGTCCCTAGCTATGTATCGCCCTGTACTTACTAGATAGTGACCGGTTCCTGACTGCTGTCCTTAGCTATGTATCACCCTGTATTTACTAGATAGTGACCCGGTCCTGACTGCTGTCCCTAGCTATGTATCGCCTATACTTACTAGATAGTGACCCAGTCCTGACTGCTGTCCCTAGCTATGTATCGCCCTGTAATTACTAGATAGTGACCTGGTCCTGACTGCTGTCCCTAGCTGTGTATCGCCCTGTACTTACAAGATAGTGACCTGGTCCTGACTGCTGTCCCTAGCTATGTATCACCCTGTACTTACTAGATAGTGACCCGGTCCTGACTGCTGTCCCTAGCTATGTATCGCCCTGTACTTACTAGATAGTGACCTGGTCCTGACTGCTATCCCTAGCTATGTATCACCCTGTCCTTACTAGATAGTGACCCGGTCCTGACTGCTGTCCCTAGCTATGTATCGCCCTGTACTTACTAGATAGTGACCCAGTCCTGACTGCTGTCCCTAGCTATGTATCACCCTGTACTTACTAGATAGTGACACGGTCCTGACTGCTGTCCCTAGCTATGTATCACCCTATACTTACTAGATAGTGATCCAGTCCTGACTGCTGACACTAGCTATGTATCACCCTGTACTTACTAGATAGTGACCCGGTCCTGACTGCTGTCCCTAGCTATGTGTCGCCCTGTTCTTACTAGATAGTGATCCGGTCCTGACTGCTGTCCCTAGCTATGTATCGCCTGTACTTACTAGATAGTGATCCGGTACTGACTGCTGCCCCTAGATATGTATCGCCCTGTACTTACTAGATAGTGACCCGGTCCTGACTGCTGTCCCTAGCTATGTATCGCCCTGTACTTACTAGATAGTGACCTGGTCCTGACTGCTGTCCCTAGCTATGTATCACCCTGTACTTACTAGATAGTGATCCAGTCCTGACTGCTGTCCCTAGCTATGTATCGCCCTGTACTTACTAGATAGTGACCCCGGTCCTGACTGCTGTCCCTAGCTATGTATCGCCCTGTACTTACTAGATAGTGACCTGGTCCTGACTGCTGTCCCTAGCTATGTATCACCCTATACTTACTAGAAAGTGACCCGGTCCTGACTGCTGTCCCTAGCTATGTATCACCCTGTACTTACTAGATAGTGACACGGTCCTGACTGCTGTCCCTAGCTATGTATCACCCTATACTTACTAGATAGTGATCCTGGTCCTGACTGCTGTCCCTAGCTATGTATCGCCCTGTACTTACTAGATAGTGAACCGGTTCCTGACTGCTGTCCCTAGCTATGTATCGCCCTGTACTTACTAGAAAGTGACCCGGTCCTGACTGCTGCCCCTAGATATGTATCGCCCTGTACTTACTAGATAGTGACCCGGTCCTGACTGCTGTCCCTAGCTATGTATCGCCCTGTACTTATTGGATAGTGACCTGGTCCTGACTGCTGTCCCTAGCTATGTATCGCCCTGTACTTATTGGATAGTGACCTGGTCCTGACTGCTGTCCCTAGCTATGCATCGCCCTGTACTTACTAGATAGTGAACCAATCCTGACTGCTGTCCCTAGCTATGTATCACCCTGTACTTACTAGATAGTGACCCGGTCCTGACTGCTGTCCCTAGCTATGTATCGCCTATACTTACTAGATAGTGACCCAGTCCTGACTGCTGTCCCAGCTATGTATCGCCCTGTAATTACTAGATAGTGACCTGGTCCTGACTGCTGTCCCTAGCCTTGTATCGCCCTGTACTTACTAGATAGTGACACGGTCCTGACTGCTGTCCCTAGCTATGTATCGCCCTGTACTTACAAGATAGTGACCTGGTCCTGACTGCTGTCCCTAGCTATGTATAACCCTGTACTTACTAGATAGTGACCCGGTCCTGACTGCTGTCCCTAGCTATGTATCACCCTGTACTTACTAGATAGTGACCTGGTCCTGACTGCTATCCCTAGCTATGTATCACCCTGTCCTTACTAGATAGTGACCCGGTCCTGACTGCTGTCCCTAGCTATGTATCGCCCTGTACTTACTAGATAGTGATCCTGGTCCTGACTGCTGTCCCTAGCTATGTATCACCCTGTACTTACTAGATAGTGACACGGTCCTGACTGCTGTCCCTAGCTATGTATCACCCTATACTTACTAGATAGTGATCCTGGTCCTGACTGCTGTCCCTAGCTATGTATCGCCCTGTACTTACTAGATAGTGAACCGGTTCCTGACTGCTGTCCCTAGCTATGTATCGCCCTGTACTTACTAGATAGTGACCCGGTCCTGACTGCTGTCCCTAGCTATGTATCACCCTGTACTTACTAGATAGTGACACGGTCCTGACTGCTGTCCCTAGCTATGTATCACCCTATACTTACTATATAGTGATCCTGGTCCTGAATGCTGTCCCTAGCTATGTATCGCCCTGTACTTACTAGATAGTGAACCGGTTCCTGACTGCTGTCCCTAGCTATGTATCGCCCTGTACTTACTAGAAAGTGACCCGGTCCTGACTGCTGCCCCTAGATATGTATCGCCCTGTACTTACTAGATAGTGACCCGGTCCTGACTGCTGTCCCTAGCTATGTATCGCCCTGTACTTATTGGATAGTGACCTGGTCCTGACTGCTGTCCCTAGCTATGTATCGCCCTGTACTTATTGGATAGTGACCTGGTCCTGACTGCTGTCCCTAGCTATGTATCGCCCTGTACTTACTAGATAGTGAACCAATCCTGACTGCTGTCCCTAGCTATGTATCACCCTGTACTTACTAGATAGTGACCCGGTCCTGACTGCTGTCCCTAGCTATGTATCGCCCTGTACTTACTAGATAGTGAACCAATCCTGACTGCTGTCCCTAGCTATGTATCACCCTATACTTACTAGATAGTGACCCAGTCCTGACTGCTGTCCCTAGCTATGTATCGCCCTGTACTTACTAGATAGTGAACCAATCCTGACTGCTGTCCCTAGCTATGTATCACCCCTATACTTACTAGATAGTGACCCAGTCCTGACTGCTGTCCCAGCTATGTATCGCCCTGTAATTACTAGATAGTGACCTGGTCCTGACTGCTGTCCCTAGCCTTGTATCGCCCTGTACTTACAAGATAGTGACACGGTCCTGACTGCTGTCCCTAGCTATGTATCACCCTGTACTTACTAGATAGTGACACGGTCCTGACTGCTGTCCCTAGCTATGTATCGCCCTGTACTTACTAGATAGTGACCTGGTCCTGACTGCTATCCCTAGCTATGTATCACCCTGTCCTTACTAGATAGTGACCCGGTCCTGACTGCTGTCCCTAGCTATGTATCGCCCTGTACTTACTAGATAGTGACCCGGTCCTGACTGCTGTCCCTAGCTATGTATCACCCTGTACTTACTAGATAGTGACACGGTCCTGACTGCTGTCCCTAGCTATGTATCACCCTATACTTACTAGATAGTGATCCAGTCCTGACTGCTGACCCTAGCTATGTATCACCCTGTACTTACTAGATAGTGACCCGGTCCTGACTGCTGTCCCTAGCTATGTGTCGCCCTGTTCTTACTAGATAGTGATCCGGTCCTGACTGCTGTCCCTAGCTATGTATCGCCTGTACTTACTAGATAGTGACCCGGTCCTGACTGCTGTCCCTAGCTATGTATCGCCCTGTACTTACTAGATAGTGACCTGGTCCTGACTGCTGTCCCTAGCTATGTATCGCCCTATAACTTACTAGAAAGTGACCCGGTCCTGACTGCTGCCCCTAGATATGTATCGCCCTGTACTTACTAGATAGTGACCCGGTCCTGACTGCTGTCCCTAGCTATGTATCGCCCTGTACTTATTGGATAGTGACCTGGTCCTGACTGCTGTCCCTAGCTATGTATCGCCCTGTACTTACTAGATAGTGAACCAATCCTGACTGCTGTCCCTAGCTATGTATCACCCTGTATTTACTAGATAGTGACCCGGTCCTGACTGCTGTCCCTAGCTATGTATCGCCTATACTTACTAGATAGTGACCCAGTCCTGACTGCTGTCCCTAGCTATGTATTGCCCTGTAATTACTAGATAGTGACCTGGTGCTGACTGCTGTCCCTAGCTGTGTATCGCCCTGTACTTACTAGATAGTGACCTGGTCCTGACTGCTGTCCCTAGCTATGTATCACCCTGTACTTACTAGATAGTGACCCGGTCCTGACTGCTGTCCCTAGCTATGTATCGCCCTGTACTTACTAGATAGTGACCTGGTCCTGACTGCTATCCCTAGCTATGTATCACCCTGTCCTTACTAGATAGTGACCCGGTCCTGACTGCTGTCCCTAGCTATCTATCGCCCTGTACTTACTAGATAGTGACCCAGTCCTGACTGCTGTCCCTAGCTATGTATCACCCTGTACTTACTAGATAGTGACACGGTCCTGACTGCTGTCCCTAGCTATGTATCACCCTATACTTACTAGATAGTGATCCAGTCCTGACTGCTGACACTAGCTATGTATCACCCTGTACTTACTAGATAGTGACCCGGTCCTGACTGCTGTCCCTAGCTATGTGTCGCCCTGTTCTTACTAGATAGTGATCCGGTCCTGACTGCTGTCCCTAGCTATGTATCGCCTGTACTTACTAGATAGTGATCCGGTACTGACTGCTGCCCCTAGATATGTATCGCCCTGTACTTACTAGATAGTGACCCGGTCCTGACTGCTGTCCCTAGCTATGTATCGCCCTGTACTTACTAGATAGTGACCTGGTCCTGACTGCTGTCCCTAGCTATGTATCGCCCTGTACTTACTAGATAGTGATCCAGTCCTGACTGCTGTCCCTAGCTATGTATCGCCCTGTACTTACTAGATAGTGACCCGGTCCTGACTGCTGTCCCTAGCTATGTATCGCCCTGTACTTACTAGATAGTGACCTGGTCCTGACTGCTGTCCCTAGCTATGTATCGCCCTATACTTACTAGAAAGTGACCCGGTCCTGACTGCTGTCCCTAGCTATGTATCACCCTGTACTTACTAGATAGTGAACCGGTTCCTGACTGCTGTCCCTAGCTATGTATCACCCTATACTTACTAGATAGTGATCCTGGTCCTGACTGCTGTCCCTAGCTATGTATCGCCCTGTACTTACTAGATAGTGAACCGGTTCCTGACTGCTGTCCTTAGCTATGTATCGCCCTGTACTTACTAGATAGTGACCCGGTCCTGACTGCTGCCCCTAGATATGTATCGCCCTGTACTTACTAGATAGTGACCTGGTCCTGACTGCTGTCCCTAGCTATGTATCGCCCTGTACTTATTGGATAGTGACCTGGTCCTGACTGCTGTCCCTAGCTATGTATCGCCCTGTACTTATTGGATAGTGACCTGGTCCTGACTGCTGTCCCTAGCTATGTATCGCCCTGTACTTACTAGATAGTGACCCGGTCCTGACTGCTGTCCCTAGCTATGTATCACCCTGTACTTACTAGATAGTGACCCGGTCCTGACTGCTGTCCCTAGCTATGTATCGCCTATACTTACTAGATAGTGACCCAGTCCTGACTGCTGTCCCAGCTATGTATCGCCCTGTAATTACTAGATAGTGACCTGGTCCTGACTGCTGTCCCTAGCTATGTATCGCCCTGTACTTACTAGATAGTGACACGGTCCTGACTGCTGTCCCTAGCTATGTATCGCCCTGTACTTACAAGATAGTGACCTGGTCCTGACTGCTGTCCCTAGCTATGTATAACCCTGTACTTACTAGATAGTGACCCGGTCCTGACTGCTGTCCCTAGCTATGTATCACCCTGTACTTACTAGATAGTGACCTGGTCCTGACTGCTATCCCTAGCTATGTATCACCCTGTCCTTACTAGATAGTGACCCGGTCCTGACTGCTGTCCCTAGCTATGTATCGCCCTGTACTTACTAGATAGTGACCCGGTCCTGACTGCTGTCCCTAGCTATGTATCACCCTGTACTTACTAGATAGTGACACGGTCCTGACTGCTGTCCCTAGCTATGTATCACCCTATACTTACTAGATAGTGATCCTGGTCCTGACTGCTGTCCCTAGCTATGTATCGCCCTGTACTTACTAGATAGTGAACCGGTTCCTCACTGCTGTCCCTAGCTATGTATCGCCCTGTACTTACTAGATAGTGACCCGGTCCTGACTGCTGTCCCTAGCTATGTATCACCCTGTACTTACTAGATAGTGACACGGTCCTGACTGCTGTCCCTAGCTATGTATCACCCTATACTTACTATATAGTGATCCTGGTCCTGAATGCTGTCCCTAGCTATGTATCGCCCTGTACTTACTAGATAGTGAACCGGTTCCTGACTGCTGTCCCTAGCTATGTATCGCCCTGTACTTACTAGAAAGTGACCCGGTCCTGACTGCTGCCCCTAGATATGTATCGCCCTGTACTTACTAGATAGTGACCTGGTCCTGACTGCTGTCCCTAGCTATGTATCTCCCTGTACTTATTTGATAGTGACCTGGTCCTGACTGCTGTCCCTAGCTATGTATCGCCCTGTACTTATTGGATAGTGACCTGGTCCTGACTGCTGTCCCTAGCTATGTATCGCCCTGTACTTACTAGATAGTGAACCAATCCTGACTGCTGTCCCTAGCTATGTATCACCCTGTACTTACTAGATAGTGACCCGGTCCTGACTGCTGTCCCTAGCTATGTATCGCCCTGTACTTACTAGATAGTGAACCAATCCTGACTGCTGTCCCTAGCTATGTATCACCCTATACTTACTAGATAGTGACCCAGTCCTGACTGCTGTCCCTAGCTATGTATCGCCCTGTACTTACTAGATAGTGAACCAATCCTGACTGCTGTCCCTAGCTATGTATCACCCTATACTTACTAGATAGTGACCCAGTCCTGACTGCTGTCCCAGCTATGTATCGCCCTGTAATTACTAGATAGTGACCTGGTCCTGACTGCTGTCCCTAGCCTTGTATCGCCCTGTACTTACAAGATAGTGACCTGGTCCTGACTGCTGTCCCTAGCTATGTATCACCCTGTACTTACTAGATAGTGACCCGGTCCTGACTGCTGTCCCTAGCTATGTATCGCCCTGTACTTACTAGATAGTGACCTGGTCCTGACTGCTATCCCTAGCTATGTATCACCCTGTCCTTACTAGATAGTGACCCGGTCCTGACTGCTGTCCCTAGCTATGTATCGCCCTGTACTTACTAGATAGTGACCCGGTCCTGACTGCTGTCCCTAGCTATGTATCACCCTGTACTTACTAGATAGTGACACGGTCCTGACTGCTGTCCCTAGCTATGTATCACCCTATACTTACTAGATAGTGATCCAGTCCTGACTGCTGACCCTAGCTATGTATCACCCTGTACTTACTAGATAGTGACCCGGTCCTGACTGCTGTCCCTAGCTATGTGTCGCCCTGTTCTTACTAGATAGTGATCCGGTCCTGACTGCTGTCCCTAGCTATGTATCGCCTGTACTTACTAGATAGTGACCCGGTCCTGACTGCTGTCCCTAGCTATGTATCGCCCTGTACTTACTAGATAGTGACCTGGTCCTGACTGCTGTCCCTAGCTATGTATCGCCCTATACTTACTAGAAAGTGACCCGGTCCTGACTGCTGCCCCTAGATATGTATCGCCCTGTACTTACTAGATAGTGACCCGGTCCTGACTGCTGTCCCTAGCTATGTATCGCCCTGTACTTATTGGATAGTGACCTGGTCCTGACTGCTGTCCCTAGCTATGTATCGCCCTGTACTTACTAGATAGTGAACCAATCCTGACTGCTGTCCCTAGCTATGTATCACCCTGTATTTACTAGATAGTGACCCGGTCCTGACTGCTGTCCCTAGCTATGTATCGCCTATACTTACTAGATAGTGACCCAGTCCTGACTGCTGTCCCTAGCTATGTATCGCCCTGTAATTACTAGATAGTGACCTGGTCCTGACTGCTGTCCCTAGCTGTGTATCGCCCTGTACTTACAAGATAGTGACCTGGTCCTGACTGCTGTCCCTAGCTATGTATCACCCTGTACTTACTAGATAGTGACCCGGTCCTGACTGCTGTCCCTAGCTATGTATCGCCCTGTACTTACTAGATAGTGACCTGGTCCTGACTGCTATCCCTAGCTATGTATCACCCTGTACTTACTAGATAGTGACCCGGTCCTGACTGCTGTCCCTAGCTATGTATCGCCCTGTACTTACTAGATAGTGACCCAGTCCTGACTGCTGTCCCTAGCTATGTATCACCCTGTACTTACTAGATAGTGACACGGTCCTGACTGCTGTCCCTAGCTATGTATCACCCTATACTTACTAGATAGTGATCCAGTCCTGACTGCTGACCCTAGCTATGTATCACCCTGTACTTACTAGATAGTGACCCGGTCCTGACTGCTGTCCCTAGCTATGTGTCGCCCTGTTCTTACTAGATAGTGATCCGGTCCTGACTGCTGTCCCTAGCTATGTATCGCCTGTACTTACTAGATAGTGATCCGGTACTGACTGCTGCCCCTAGATATGTATCGCCCTGTACTTACTAGATAGTGACCCGGTCCTGACTGCTGTCCCTAGCTATGTATCGCCCTGTACTTACTAGATAGTGACCTGGTCCTGACTGCTGTCCCTAGCTATGTATCGCCCTGTACTTACTAGATAGTGATCCAGTCCTGACTGCTGTCCCTAGCTATGTATCGCCCTGTACTTACTAGATAGTGACCCGGTCCTGACTGCTGTCCCTAGCTATGTATCGCCCTGTACTTACTAGATAGTGACCTGGTCCTGACTGCTGTCCCTAGCTATGTATCGCCCTATACTTACTAGAAAGTGACCCGGTCCTGACTGCTGTCCCTAGCTATGTATCACCCTGTACTTACTAGATAGTGACACGGTCCTGACTGCTGTCCCTAGCTATGTATCACCCTATACTTACTAGATAGTGATCCTGGTCCTGACTGCTGTCCCTAGCTATGTATCGCCCTGTACTTACTAGATAGTGAACCGGTTCCTGACTGCTGTCCCTAGCTATGTATCGCCCTGTACTTACTAGAAAGTGACCCGGTCCTGACTGCTGCCCCTAGATATGTATCGCCCTGTACTTACTAGATAGTGACCCGGTCCTGACTGCTGTCCCTAGCTATGTATCGCCCTGTACTTATTGGATAGTGACCTGGTCCTGACTGCTGTCCCTAGCTATGTATCGCCCTGTACTTATTGGATAGTGACCTGGTCCTGACTGCTGTCCCTAGCTATGCATCGCCCTGTACTTACTAGATAGTGAACCAATCCTGACTGCTGTCCCTAGCTATGTATCACCCTGTACTTACTAGATAGTGACCCGGTCCTGACTGCTGTCCCTAGCTATGTATCGCCTATACTTACTAGATAGTGACCCAGTCCTGACTGCTGTCCCAGCTATGTATCGCCCTGTAATTACTAGATAGTGACCTGGTCCTGACTGCTGTCCCTAGCCTTGTATCGCCCTGTACTTACAAGATAGTGACCTGGTCCTGACTGCTGTCCCTAGCTATGTATCACCCTGTACTTACTAGATAGTGACACGGTCCTGACTGCTGTCCCTAGCTATGTATCGCCCTGTACTTACTAGATAGTGACCTGGTCCTGACTGCTATCCCTAGCTATGTATCACCCTGTCCTTACTAGATAGTGACCCGGTCCTGACTGCTGTCCCTAGCTATGTATCGCCCTGTACTTACTAGATAGTGACCCGGTCCTGACTGCTGTCCCTAGCTATGTATCACCCTGTACTTACTAGATAGTGACACGGTCCTGACTGCTGTCCGTAGCTATGTATCACCCTATACTTACTAGATAGTGATCCAGTCCTGACTGCTGACCCTAGCTATGTATCACCCTGTACTTACTAGATAGTGACCCGGTCCTGACTGCTGTCCCTAGCTATGTATCGCCCTGTTCTTACTAGATAGTGATCCGGTCCTGACTGCTGTCCCTAGCTATGTATCGCCTGTACTTACTAGATAGTGACCCGGTCCTGACTGCTGTCCCTAGCTATGTATCGCCCTGTACTTACTAGATAGTGACCTGGTCCTGACTGCTGTCCCTAGCTATGTATCGCCCTATACTTACTAGAAAGTGACCCGGTCCTGACTGCTGCCCCTAGATATGTATCGCCCTGTACTTACTAGATAGTGACCCGGTCCTGACTGCTGTCCCTAGCTATGTATCGCCCTGTACTTATTGGATAGTGACCTGGTCCTGACTGCTGTCCCTAGCTATGTATCGCCCTGTACTTACTAGATAGTGAACCAATCCTGACTGCTGTCCCTAGCTATGTATCACCCTGTATTTACTAGATAGTGACCCGGTCCTGACTGCTGTCCCTAGCTATGTATCGCCTATACTTACTAGATAGTGACCCAGTCCTGACTGCTGTCCCTAGCTATGTATCGCCCTGTAATTACTAGATAGTGACCTGGTCCTGACTTCTGTCCCTAGCTGTGTATCACCCTGTACTTACAAGATAGTGACCTGGTCCTGACTGCTGTCCCTAGCTATGTATCACCCTGTACTTACTAGATAGTGACCCGGTCCTGACTGCTGTCCCTAGCTATGTATCGCCCTGTACTTACTAGATAGTGACCTGGTCCTGACTGCTATCCCTAGCTATGTATCACCCTGTCCTTACTAGATAGTGACCCGGTCCTGACTGCTGTCCCTAGCTATGTATCGCCCTGTACTTACTAGATAGTGACCCAGCCCTGACTGCTGTCCCTAGCTATGTATCACCCTGTACTTACTAGATAGTGACACGGTCCTGACTGCTGTCCCTAGCTATGTATCACCCTATACTTACTAGATAGTGATCCAGTCCTGACTGCTGACACTAGCTATGTATCACCCTGTACTTACTAGATAGTGACCCGGTCCTGACTGCTGTCCCTAGCTATGTGTCGCCCTGTTCTTACTAGATAGTGATCCGGTCCTGACTGCTGTCCCTAGCTATGTATCGCCTGTACTTACTAGATAGTGATCCGGTACTGACTGCTGCCCCTAGATATGTATCGCCCTGTACTTACTAGATAGTGACCCGGTCCTGACTGCTGTCCCTAGCTATGTATCGCCCTGTACTTACTAGATAGTGACCTGGTCCTGACTGCTGTCCCTAGCTATGTATCGCCCTGTACTTACTAGATAGTGATCCAGTCCTGACTGCTGTCCCTAGCTATGTATCGCCCTGTACTTACTAGATAGTGACCCGGTCCTGACTGCTGTCCCTAGCTATGTATCGCCCTGTACTTACTAGATATTGACCTGGTCCTGACTGCTGTCTCTAGCTATGTATCGCCCTGTACTTACTAGAAAGTGACCCGGTCCTGACTGCTGCCCCTAGATATGTATCGCCCTGTACTTACTAGATAGTGACACGGTCCTGACTGCTGTCCCTAGCTATGTATCGCCCTGTACTTATTGGATAGTGACCTGGTCCTGACTGCTGTCCCTAGCTATGTATCGCCCTGTACTTACTTGATAGTGAACCAATCCTGACTGCTGTCCCTAGCTATGTATCGCCCTGTACTTACTAGATAGTGACCCGGTCCTGACTGCTGTCCCTAGCTATGTATCGCCTGTACTTACTAGATAGTGACCCGGTCCTGACTGCTGTCCCTAGCTATGTATCACCCTGTACTTACTAGATAGTGACATGGTCCAGACTGCTGTCCCTAGCTATGTATCGCCCTGTACTTACTAGATAGTGACCTGGTCCTGACTGCTGTCCCTGGCTATGTATCACCTTGTCCTTACTAGATAGTGACCCAGTCCTGACTTCTGTCTCTAGCTATGTATCGCCCTGTAATTACTAGATAGTGACCCGGTCCTGACTGCTGTCCCTAGCTATGTATCACCCTCTACTTACTAGATAGTGACCCGGTCCTGACTGCTATCCCTAGCTATGTGTCACCCTGTACTTACTAGATAGTGATCCCAGTCCTGACTGCTGTCTCTAGCTATGTATCGCCCTGTACTTACTAGATAGTGACCTGGTCCTGGCTGCTGTCCCTAGCTATGTATCACCCTGTACTTACTAGATAGTGACCCGGTCCTGACTGCTGTCTCTTGCTATGCATCACTCTGTACTTACTAGATAATGACCCGGTCCTGACTGCTGTCTCTAGCTATGTATCACCCTATACTTACTAGATAGTGACCCGGGCCTGAATGCTGTCTCTAGCTATGTATCACCCTGTACTTACTAGATAGTGACCCGGTCCTGACTGCTGTCCCTAGCTATGTATCACCCTGTACTTACTAGATAGTGACCCGGTCCTGACTGCTGTCCCTAGCTATGTATCACCCTGTACTTACTATATAGTGACCCTGTCCTGACTGCTGTCCCTAGCTATGTATCGCCCTGTACTTACTAGATAGTGACCTGGTCCTGACTGCTGTCCCTAGCTATGTATCGCCCTGTACTTACTAGATAGTGATCCAGTCCTGACTGCTGTCCCTAGCTATGTATCGCCCTGTACTTACTAGATAGTGACCCGGTCCTGACTGCTGTCCCTAGCTATGTATCGCCCTGTACTTACTAGATATTGACCTGGTCCTGACTGCTGTCTCTAGCTATGTATCGCCCTGTACTTACTAGAAAGTGACCCGGTCCTGACTGCTGCCCCTAGATATGTATCGCCCTGTACTTACTAGATAGTGACATGGTCCTGACTGCTGTCCCTAGCTATGTATCGCCCTGTACTTATTGGATAGTGACCTGGTCCTGACTGCTGTCCCTAGCTATGTATCGCCCTGTACTTACTTGATAGTGAACCAATCCTGACTGCTGTCCCTAGCTATGTATCGCCCTGTACTTACTAGATAGTGACCCGGTCCTGACTGCTGTCCCTAGCTATGTATCGCCTGTACTTACTAGATAGTGACCCGGTCCTGACTGCTGTCCCTAGCTATGTATCACCCTGTACTTACTAGATAGTGACATGGTCCAGACTGCTGTCCCTAGCTATGTATCGCCCTGTACTTACTAGATAGTGACCTGGTCCTGACTGCTGTCCCTGGCTATGTATCACCTTGTCCTTACTAGATAGTGACCCAGTCCTGACTTCTGTCTCTAGCTATGTATCGCCCTGTAATTACTAGATAGTGACCCGGTCCTGACTGCTGTCCCTAGCTATGTATCACCCTCTACTTACTAGATAGTGACCCGGTCCTGACTGCTATCCCTAGCTATGTGTCACCCTGTACTTACTAGATAGTGATCCCAGTCCTGACTGCTGTCTCTAGCTATGTATCGCCCTGTACTTACTAGATAGTGACCTGGTCCTGGCTGCTGTCCCTAGCTATGTATCACCCTGTACTTACTAGATAGTGACCCGGTCCTGACTGCTGTCTCTTGCTATGCATCACTCTGTACTTACTAGATAATGACCCGGTCCTGACTGCTGTCTCTAGCTATGTATCACCCTATACTTACTAGATAGTGACCCGGTCCTGAATGCTGTCTCTAGCTATGTATCACCCTGTACTTACTAGATAGTGACCCGGTCCTGACTGCTGTCCCTAGCTATGTATCACCCTGTACTTACTAGATAGTGACCCGGTCCTGACTGCTGTCCCTAGCTATGTATCACCCTGTACTTACTATATAGTGACCCTGTCCTGACTGCTGTCTCTAGCTATGCATCACCCTGTACTTACTAGATAGTGATCCGGTACTGACTGCTGTCTCTAGCTATGTATCGCCCTGTACTTACTAGATAGTGACCTGGTCCTGGCTGCTGTCCCTAGCTATGTATCACCCTGTACTTACTAGATAGTGACCCGGTCCTGACTGCTGTCTCTTGCTATGCATCACTCTGTACTTACTAGATAATGACCCGGTCCTGACTGCTGTCTCTAGCTATGTATCACCCTATACTTACTAGATAGTGACCCGGGCCTGAATGCTGTCTCTAGCTATGTATCACCCTGTACTTACTA
This sequence comes from Discoglossus pictus, assembly GCA_027410445.1. Lineage (NCBI taxonomy): Eukaryota > Metazoa > Chordata > Amphibia > Anura > Alytidae > Discoglossus > Discoglossus pictus. The sequence goes on from CM050174.1 coordinate 63,813,369, forward strand.
GATAGTGACCCGGTCCTGACTGCTGTCCCTAGCTATGTATCACCCTGTACTTACTAGATAGTGACCCGGTCCTGACTGCTGTCCCTAGCTATGTATCACCCTGTACTTACTATATAGTGACCCTGTCCTGACTGCTGTCCCTAGCTATGTATCGCCCTGTACTTACTAGATAGTGACCCGGTCCTGACTGCTGTCCCTAGCTATGTATCGCCCTGTACTTACTAGATAGTGATCCAGTCCTGACTGCTGTCCCTAGCTATGTATCGCCCTGTACTTACTAGATAGTGACCCGGTCCTGACTGCTGTCCCTAGCTATGTATCGCCCTGTACTTACTAGATATTGACCTGGTCCTGACTGCTGTCTCTAGCTATGTATCGCCCTGTACTTACTAGAAAGTGACCCGGTCCTGACTGCTGCCCCTAGATATGTATCGCCCTGTACTTACTAGATAGTGACATGGTCCTGACTGCTGTCCCTAGCTATGTATCGCCCTGTACTTATTGGATAGTGACCTGGTCCTGACTGCTGTCCCTAGCTATGTATCGCCCTGTACTTACTTGATAGTGAACCAATCCTGACTGCTGTCCCTAGCTATGTATCACCCTGTACTTACTAGATAGTGACATGGTCCAGACTGCTGTCCCTAGCTATGTATCGCCCTGTACTTACTAGATAGTGACCTGGTCCTGACTGCTGTCCCTGGCTATGTATCACCTTGTCCTTACTAGATAGTGACCCAGTCCTGACTTCTGTCTCTAGCTATGTATCGCCCTGTAATTACTAGATAGTGACCCGGTCCTGACTGCTGTCCCTAGCTATGTATCACCCTCTACTTACTAGATAGTGACCCGGTCCTGACTGCTATCCCTAGCTATGTGTCACCCTGTACTTACTAGATAGTGATCCCAGTCCTGACTGCTGTCTCTAGCTATGTATCGCCCTGTACTTACTAGATAGTGACCTGGTCCTGGCTGCTGTCCCTAGCTATGTATCACCCTGTACTTACTAGATAGTGACCCGGTCCTGACTGCTGTCTCTTGCTATGCATCACTCTGTACTTACTAGATAATGACCCGGTCCTGACTGCTGTCTCTAGCTATGTATCACCCTATACTTACTAGATAGTGACCCGGGCCTGAATGCTGTCTCTAGCTATGTATCACCCTGTACTTACTAGATAGTGACCCGGTCCTGACTGCTGTCCCTAGCTATGTATCACCCTGTACTTACTAGATAGTGACCCGGTCCTGACTGCTGTCCCTAGCTATGTATCACCCTGTACTTACTATATAGTGACCCTGTCCTGACTGCTGTCTCTAGCTATGCATCACCCTGTACTTACTAGATAGTGATCCGGTACTGACTGCTGTCCCTAGCTATCTATCACCCTGCACTTACTAGATAGTGATCCGGTCCTGACTGTTGTGCCCAGCTATATATCACCCTATACTTACTAGATAGTGATCCAGTCCTGACTGCTGTCCCTAGCTATGTATCACCCTATACTTACTATATAGTGATCCAGTCCTGACTGCTGTCCCTAGCTATGTATCACCCTGTACTTACTAGATAGTCATCCAGTCCTGACTGCTGTCCCTAGCTATGTATCACCCTGTACTTACTAGATAGTGATCCGGTCCTGACTGCTGTCCCTAGCTATGTATTACCTTATACTTACAAGATAGTGATCCAGTCCTGACCACCATCCCTAGGCTCTCTCACCAGCTCTTCAACCAGCCAAGCGTGGTGCTGTGGGTCTCTTGCCCATTACATCAATTGTCAGTGATGCCACCTATTGATTACCCCACAACCCACCATAAAAGCTTGTATCGCCTACTAGTGGGTGGTAGGGACCAGTTAACAACCACTGGTTTAGCATATCTGCTCTCAAGTGGAGACATTCACAAACTTGGCTCTATTGGGAATCACTAACCTAAAAGGTACTCTCAAGAAGAAATGTGATTGGCTGATGTCAGAAATAATGTAGGAAATGCCAGTTTGGGTGACATCCAATCACCAGTATCTGGGGTCAATGTTTTTTTTCTTTGAATTAACAATTAATATATAAAATACAAAGATCATAGGAGATCTAAAATGGTAGAGTTTGATGGACTAAAAGTCTTTTTTTCAATTTTCAATTACTACTATATGTCAGTGGACTTAAAATATATATTTTCTAGATAGTCTGTTTAACCAATGATGATAAACATTAAACCCATTTGATAAACACACCTCTGATTGGTAAATAGCTTCTATAGAAAAAATAGAAAATCGAGATATTTAACTCTACTCTTTTATCCCAGCTTGCCAAGAATGATAGCTCCCACTATGATATAACTGCATATAAAAATTACTAAATTATTGGCTGTATTTTTTCACTTTAATAAAGCTTTTTACCTATTATTAAATCTAAATTGCCATGTAAATATGGGGCTAAAGTCATCCTGTAGCTCCAAGACCAGCTTTTACTGACAATAGAAAGATAGGCTAGAATCCGTCAATTTTAATCCAGCGATATTTTGTTATCCTACTGAAATAAGGTTCCTTGTCATCTTTATCCATAAAACTACAATAATTCTTTTTCAGTTGTTTTATCTAATATAATAAAATGATTAACTGCGAAACAATGTATTAACTACAAACCTAAACACATATTTCACAAATGATATATAATTTAAATTTGTAAAAATCTAAAGAAACTCATTTTAGTTTAGTCCCGCAAAAGTTAAACACTTGCATAGAAAATAATTTTCTAAACTGCTTTAGTAGCAATATTAATATGTTTTTAAGATGTATGCTAGATCATCATTTCTTACCCAAAATAATATAAAATTTTTTTTTTGGGGTGCCTCATAGAAAATAGCGGCCCAGTGGTTAGGATTTGGGTTCGATTCCCGTCAAGAACCAAGAGGTCACACCACCCTGAAGCCAAGCAGGGTTGGCCTGGTCAGTACTTGGATGGGAGACCACCTAGGAATACCAGGAGCAGTAGGCTGTGGCCCTTTGGAGAAGGAGCTAGCAACCCACTCCTATACTTCTGCCATGAATGGATCAGCATGACCATGGACATAAAGATGTACCTGGTGTATTACGGTCCATGAGGTCATGGAAAGTCGGAAACAACTCATCAATATAAAAAAAAAATCAAGGATGAAGCGAGATGCCCTTTAGATGCTTAGTTAAAAACCCCTTGATTAACTGCACTATGTAGTATTTAGAAATTGCAATTAAATAATGCCTATTTAATATTTAAACTCATTTGTACATTATCAAATTGGCGCTTCAGAAGATATTTGTGTCTAAATGAGAGGCATCACATTCATGGAGAATAGTAAGATTATTTTTTTAATATATATGAAAAATGCTTATTTAGAATCTCTGTGTAAATGTATTTGGAATAGTCCCCCTATACCTGATCTATGTATTACTATTTATTACAGAGTACTTGATATGGCGGAGGGAATGCTCCATTCAATGGCTCCTCCTGTGGTAAGTGACAAGCGTTATAACACATTTTGAAAAATTCTGTATAACAATGTATTGAATCGTAGACCTAGACTGATCCAACATTATAGTCTTATCTCAAAAGACAAAATACCACTATCATGATAGTTTTGTATTGGCTTGGTTAATGAATCAGTGATATTTTAACTGTAAAATGTTTTATTGTCCACACGTAGCACAATTCATGGTATTTGTTTGCTTTTACAGTTGTGTCTACCTGTTGAAACCGCTCTTTGTCTTCTGGATGCAGCGGTGTCATTGTTTGGAGGTATGTTTAAAGAGCTAGATCACAGTATAGAGTTAAAATAAATAAAACATATTATTTTATCTCTTATTGATTTAATTGTCTGCATTCCAACTGAGCAGAGTTGCTCTTCTTTACCGCCATTTGCCTTATTGGGAGGCACGGCCAGCTCTAGAGCATCATGGAGTTTAGAAACGAGCCAGGCTCTTGCAGCTAAAATCTTCTGGAAGTTGCCCCATTTGCCCTTCCCCAGTGACATCACATCTGGAGCTAAAGACTACACTTGTTACCATAGCCCACCCCCTCTATTGTGCATGCTCAGTCTAAGACAGAGCTGACCATGCCTCGTTATAGGCACAGGTAGTTGAACAGAAGCAGCCCTGCTTGAGGAAAAAAATTGACAATTTCAAAAATAAGAGAAACATCTTAACTTTCATTTATTTTCAACTGCATATTACTTTTAAAAGTCTTTGCTCAGCAAACAAACATATGAGCTTTACATGTAAATGCTCTATAGCGGTCCTTGAAAAGTCAGCAGCTTAAAGAAAACAAAATTGATGCATGCAGTAAAAAATAAGGTTGAGTTAATTTATTTGCTTTCTCGCAATATTTTTCCCGCTATTATAGTTAACTAGCGAATTGCCCATCAAAAAATGACGGCAATGAAATTGTAAGGTAGCTAAAGCTGTTTGGTGTATAATAATGAAATATGTAATACATTACTAAATGAATATAGTGTACCTATTTTGAAGCATTGTGATGAAGAGCTGGCAATCTGTGTTGATGTTGCTGCAGCATTAGTGGTGTGGAGCTGCTGTGTAAGCATGCTGAATGTGTGCACTGTGTGGTATGAATATCCGTAGGTCGTTTGTGGCGTTTTGCGAGTTTCTTGTGGTGTTTTGCGAGTTTCTTGTGGTGTTTTGCGAGTTTAGAGTGCTGTAGCCTCGTTTTCGTTTTGTTCGGCGGCCATTTTTTCTCCCGCTTAGATTTTTTTTTAGTCTCTAAACTCTTTTATTTCGAGTAAAATCGAGGTCTAAGTTGCATTTTTGAGGTCCTGGGTGCTCCCTCTTGGTGTAGGTAAGGTTTTTATGTATGTGATGTGTGTATGTATTGTGTTTTACATTTTGTAATGTTCGCGAGTTGCGTCAGAGTGTTGCGAGGCCGTAAGGTGTGTGAACGTGTGTCGTATGTTGTTTCCAAGTGTCGTAATCTGTGTGTCGTGCTGTTTGGGTTGCGACGTGAAGTTTGCGAGGGTCGCAGTTGCTGGCATGGAGCGCCTTCGGCGCTCCATGCCAGCAACTGCGGCCCTCGCTTTGCGAGGTCCTCAGGTGCTGGCATGGAGCGCCTACGGCGCTCCATTCCAGCAACTGAGACCCTCGGCCAGTGCCCTCGCTATGCGTGGGCCGCGACTCGCGTAGCGAGCCCGCAGCGTTAGCAACAACTCGTACGCTCACAACTATATATGTGACTAGAATATTGCCCGTCAAAAAATGACGGCAATGAAATTGTAAGGTAGCTAATGCTGTTTGGTGTATAATACTGAAATATGTAATAGATTACTAAATGAATATACTTTACCTATTTTGAAGCATTGTGTTGAAGAGCTGGCAATCTGTTTTGATGTTGCTGGAGCATTAGTGGTGTGGAGCTGCTGTGTAAGCATCATGAATGTGTGCACTGTGTGGTATGAATATCTGTAGGTCGTTTGTGGCGTTTTGCGAGTTTCTTGTGGTGTTTTGCGAGTTTGTTGTGGTGTTTTGCGAGTTTAGAGTGCTGTAGCCTCATTTTCGTTTTGTTCGGCGGCAATTTTTTCTCTCGCTTACAGTTTTTTTTTTGTCTCTAAACTCTTTTATTTCGAGTAAAATGAAGGTCTAAGTGGCATTTTTGAGGTCCTGGGTGCTCCCTCTTGGTGTAGGTAAGGTTTTTATGTATGTACTGTGTGTATGTATTGTGTTTTACATTTTGTAATGTTCGCGAGTTGCGTCCGAGTGTTGCGAGGCCGTAATGTGTGTGAACGTGTGTCGTATGTTGTTTGCGAGTGTCGTAATGTGTGTGTCGTGCTCTTTGGGTTGCGACGTGAACTTTGCGAGGGTCGCAGTTGCTGGCATGGAGCGCAGCGAGCCAAGGCCCTCGCAAAGCGAGGGCACTGGGCGAGGGTCTCAGTTGCTGGCATGGAGCGCCGAAGGCGCTCCATGCCAGCAACTGAGACCCTCGCCCAGTGCCCTTGCTTTGCGAGGGCCTTGGCTCGCTACGCTAGCCCGCAGGGTTAGCAACAGCTCGTACGCTCACAACTATATATGTGATTACTATATAATGTGTAGATGTACCGGCTGGGCATGCTCTTGTGCATTATTATTATTATTATTATTACTATATAATGTGTAGATGTACCGGCTGGGCATGCTCTTGTGCATTATTATTATTATTATTATTATTACTATATAATGTGTAGATGTACCGACTGGGCATGCTCTTGTGCATTATTATTATTATTATTATTACTATATAATGTGTAGATGTACCGGCTGGGCATGCTCTTGTGCATTATTATTATTATTATTATTACTATATAATGTGTAGATGTACCGGCTGGGCATGCTCTTGTGCATTATTATTATTATTATTATTACTATATAATGTGTAGATGTAGCGGCTGGGCATGCTCTCTGTGTGTGCGCTTTCTCTATCTGCACCCTATGTGCACTGCTGTCTGTGTGCAATCTCTGTCTCTGTACCCCTCACTCTCTTTGTCAATCTCTCTGCACTCTCTCTCTGTGCGCTCTATCTGTGAACTCTCTCTGCGCTGTCTTTGTGCTCCCTCACTGTCTGTGTGCGCTCTTGCTCTGTAATTCTCTTTATGTCTCCCTCTCTCTCTGTACCTGAATCCCTCTCTCTGTACCTGTCTCCCTCTCTCTCTGTACCTGACTCCCTCTCTCTCTGTACCTGTCTCCCTCCCTCTCTCTGTACCTGTCTCCCTCTCTCTCTGTACCTGTCTCCCTCCCTCTCTCTCTGTACCTGTCTCCCTCTCTCTCTGTACCTGTCTCCCTCTCTCTCTGTACCTGTCTCCCTCTCTCTCTGTACCTGTCTCCCTCCCTCTCTCTCTGTACCTGTCTCCCTCCCTCTCTCTCTGTACCTGTCTCCCTCTCTCTCTGTACCTGTCTCCCTCTCTCTCTTTACCTGTCTCCCTCTCTCTCTGTACCTGTCTCTCTCCCTCTCTGTACCTGTCTCCCTCTCTCTCTGTACCTGTCTCCCTCTCTCTCTGTAGCTGTCTCCCTCTCTCTCTGTAGCTGTCTCCCTCTCTCTCTGTACCTTTCTCCCTCTCTCTCTGTAGCTGTCTCCCTCTCTCTCTGTAGCTGTCTCCCTCTCTCTCTGTACCTGTCTCCCTTTCTCTCTGTAGCTGTCTCCCTCTCTCTCTGTACCTGTCTCCCTCTCTCTCTGTACCTGTCTCTCTCCCTCTCTGTACCTGTCTCCCTCTTTCTCTGTACCTGTCTCCCTCTCTCTCTGTAGCTGTCTCACTCTCTCTCTGTAGCTGTCTCCCTCTCTCTCTGTAGCTGTCTCCCTCTCTCTCTGTACCTGTCTCCCTCTCTCTCTGTAGCTGTCTCCCTCTCTCTCTGTAGCTGTCTCCCTCTCTCTCTGTAGCTGTCTCCCTCTCTCTCTGTACCTGTCTCCCTCTCTCTCTGTACCTGTCTCCCTCTCTCTCTGTAGCTGTCTCCCTCTCTCTCTGTAGCTGTCTCCCTCTCTCTCTGTAGCTGTCTCCCTCTCTCTCTGTACCTGTCTCCCTCTCTCTCTGTAGCTGTCTCCCTCTCTCTCTGTAGCTGTCTCCCTCTCTCTCTGTAGCTGTCTCCCTCTCTCTCTGTAGCTGTCTCCCTCTCTCACTTTGCTGTCTTTCTCTGAAATGCAAATGGCCGCCACGCTTCTGTTAAGATCAGGTGTTAGGCCCACCCCCACTTACATCATAGCCACGCCCCCTTTATGATGTCAGCGTTAGCAACATTTTCTGCTACTCACAACTATATATGTGATTAAAAGAATCGTATAAAAAATAATGATTACAGTGGACCTTTAACAAGTAAACATACATTATAGTAATAAGACAGTTTTCCTAATTTTCCATAGAAACCTTCAATTCTTTTTGGATCAAACTAAATAAAAAATACGACTAAGCTAATACACCTATCAATTTTAATATGAGGAATTTAACCTTGTTTTTTTTTATTACTGATTCGGATTACCAATGTAAAGAAGTTGATAAGATATTTCTTAATACCACATAGAGCACTACTAATATAATCTAGCTATCTGTTGTGGTTGCTAATTAAACCTCATGGAGAAGTTCCCATTGACCGGAAAATCTGAATGGGTGTCAAAAACTTTCAAGACAATGTCCCACAGTAAAAAGAGAACTACACTATTTATTTCTAAAATGTGCAGTTTACTTATATTCTTTTTGTAACAATCACCTTTTTTTCTGATTGCTCAGGTCTTCTTCCACTGGACATGTTGGGTGGTCTTCTGCCAGGAGGTGAAGCTGCTGCAGAAGAAGGATATGATCTGCTGAATCCAGATTATGATATAATGCAAATTCTGGGATCTGACTTTAATACAGATGATATAATGGGAGATCTTGAAGGTTTATTGGGAGATATTGGATATGATGGTGTATTTGGAGATATTGATGGCTTTGCTGGAGAAACTATTGATGGACTTTGGCCCGATTTTGAAACTGGAGACTATATGAATGATGTAATGAATATAATAGATTCCATGCCTGAAACATCCGAGTTTGGAATTGGAGAGATACTGGAGGCAGTTGATGTAGACATTGTGAGCGACACCATGCAGATAGGTGAGGATTATTTGGACTATGTTTCTAGTAGTGAAGTATTGGTCTCAGAATTTATAGAGGAAGGTGATTTAACTACATTATTGGGTGATAACTTAGACATTGAGAGTGAAATTAATGATATTGCAGGAACACTGCAGGGTGATTATGTTGATGTCAGTTCTGAATGGCTTTACTCTAAAGAACAGATTGGTTTAGATGAAGAAACTATTCAGGATAATGTCTTTGGTTCTGATTCCAGTTTTGGAACATTGGACTATGAAGGAGGATTTGGTGAAGTGGTAACATCTGAAACAGAGTTAAGTGACTATTTTTCAGGAGAAGATATAACCATTGACTCTGGCGCTGGAATAATTAACTATGGTCAAAAAGATTTGAGTGGATTTGAGATGAGTTCTGATACTGTGCGGATAAATGAGGGCTCTTTTGGAGGAGGTATAAGTGGAGAATCAAGTGGTTTTAGTGAGGGTTCTTTGGAATGGGGTACGGTTAGTGACACTGCCTATGGTGAAACAGATTCTGCAGGAATTGAGATAAGTACTGATACAGTGCAGATAGGTGAGGTCTCTTTAGTAGAAGGTGTGATCAGTGAGGAATGGAGTGACATTGTTTCTGGCGATGGAATAATAGGCAGTGGTGAAACAGATATTGAAGAATTATGGATAAGTACTGATACAGTGCAGATAGGTGAGGTCTCTTCAGTAGAAAATGTGATCAGTGGGGAAAGAAGTGACATTATTTCTGGTGTTGGAATAATAGGCAGTAGTGAAACTGCAGATACATTGCAGGTGGGGGAGGTCTCTTCGGTAGAAGGTGTGATCATTGAGGAATGGAGTGGCATTACTTCTGATGTTGGAACTATAGAGTATGGTGGAACAGATTTTGGTGGCACTTGGGGAGAGGGCTTTGATGGTATAGAGTATGGTGGAACAGATTTTAGTGGCTCTTGGGGAGAGGGCTTCGATGGTATAGAGTATGGTGGAACAGATTTTGGTGGCTCTTGGGCAGAGGGCTACGATGGTAGCATTAGTTCCAATGTTGGTGAAGTAGGAGAAAGTATAAGAACATATAATGTTGAGGAAGGAGACTATCTGGAAGATAGCTATGAACAGATTATTGAAACATTTGGCTATGATGTAGTTGGTGGATTAGGTGAGAGCACTTGGGAAGGGGATATGATCTATAGTGAAGGAGAAAGTTTTGTAATAGATGCAGGAACAGTGCAGAAAGGGGTGGGCAACATGGAAAGTATTATTGATGGTAGTGTTGGAGGCTCTTGGGGAGGTGGTGGATTAGGTGAGAGCACTTGGAACGGGGGTATGATCAATGGTGGAGGAGGAAGTTATGTAATAGATGCAGGAACAGTGCAGAAAGGAATTGGCAACATGGAAGGTACTTTCGATGGTAGTGTTGGAGGCTCTTGGGGAGGTGGTGGATTAGGTGAGAGCACTTGGAGCGGGGGTATGATCAATGGTGGAGGAGGAAGTTATGTAATAGATGAAGGAACAGTGCAGAAAGGAATGGGCAACATGGAAGGTGGTGGTTTTGGAGGCTCCTGGGGAGCTTCTTCCGGTTCATTTGGAGGCACAGGAGGAAGTGCAGGAGGAAGTAAATCATTCAGTGGCAAGAATGGAGAGTTTAAATGGAGTTCTGGATCTGGAGGGGGATTCTCAAAAAATGGTTATAGTGAAGTACTTGGGTTAGATGGGAAAGGTGGCAATAGTGCAAGTTACACCATGGTGTCAAAAATGGGTGGTGAAGAATTTAATCAGAATGGAGACTATTTTGATATGTTCAACAAAATGAGTGATAAAGTAAAGCAGAAGGGAGGTACTTTGTTCACATCAAAAACCATGTAAACAACTTTTGAATATAGCTTTAGTTAAATCGAATATGCTATACCAATGCAGCTTATAACATGATTGCTTTGGGGAGTCTATTTTTCAAAAACTTCCAGAAACAGTATATGTAAGATCTCCACCCAGTGGTGACTTATGAAATACAGTAGCACTAAATAATAAATAAAATTGCCATGAAATTTCCAATGTGTTTTGATTAACTTTAAATGAAATGGAATCCATCAATAAATTGTTGATTGTTGTTTAAAAGTGCTGGAGAGTCACTAACAAATCATCACAATTGAATATGTATTAATCAAATAACTGCTGTTCAAATCTAAAAAATTAAAGTAATAAAATTATATTGCATTCACCCTCTTGCTTGATGTTTCTTTATTCATTCTTGCTGTATAAGAGACATCTCCCATTCAGTTAATTACAGTTCCACGAACCCTTTCTTTCCATGGACCATTATTACACACTTTGGGGTATATTTATCAAATCAAACAGTGTTGATAAGTATACTTCCTATATTTTCTGTGGAACTATTTCCCAGAGAGGATTTAAGTATAGAAAGTAAACCTTTTTAATCCATTTAAGGGACCACTGTACAATTACAAATATTATATATCTGACTAAGAAGCTAATTTAGCTGAAAAAATCATACAGCTAGTTTTTAATTAAAAAAGAAACCAGAAGGCATCCATACTATATTGATGGAAGCTGTGTGTGAGAGTGGCATTTACATTTCTAGAGAGTTGTGGTCACATTGAATTATGCAAGGTGTCTGCTTCTGGGCCAGTGAATGGGTAGTGGTGTGGTGTCAATTTCATTAATGTCCAGTAACCTTAATAAACTCTCTCTGTTCCCTCATTCTCATTGATAGGCATTACTGAAACATGGTGGGATGAATCTCATGGCTGGACGATTAATTTGTCTGGTTATAACCTATTTAGCAAAGATAGGAGTAATGGTAGATGAGGAGGAAGGATTTGTTTGTTAAGCTTATAGTCAGAGATGATATTTATGCTGTACCTAGCGATAATGTAGAATGCTTGTGGGTAGAGTTAAATAGTGAAGGTACAAATCCTAAATATCTATTGGCAGGAATATGCTATAAATCCCCAAATATAATTGAAGGTGAGGAATTGCAATTAATGTTATAGATAGGAAATGTAGCCAAGCATGGGCACTTTCTAATAATGAGAGATTTTAATTACCCTGAAATTAACTGGATGAATGAGACCAGCAGCTCAGCGAAGGGGAGCAGGTTCTTCAGTATATTCAGGGATCATTATATGGCCCATTTTCAGTTTAGTCAACCTTCAGTGCTTACCCCTTTCCTTCACTCAGAAGAAATAAGGTAAAGCTAAGTAATTGCAAAGAATATGCTGCTCTTTCATTATTTAACCTCACACAAAGCCATGGCTCATTACTTACTTTGCCTATGATAAAGCCATATTGAACAGCACATTTATAACTAATAAAATAAAAGGTTAAACTGACTATTTTCTAAAGGGGTGGCCATATTCTCTTGTTATGTCCCACATGCACAGCTTTTGCATCTGGGGCAGTGTTGGAGCTACAGCTGGTGCAGCAGGTGCAAAGCACATAAGTCCACAACATGGTAGGGACCATGTTACTGACAGCAGCCTGGAGTAAAGGGGACACTTAATTTATACATTAAACATTTTTATAGCGCAATTACTTAATCACCCTCAGGGTGATCTGGCCAATCACTAGCTACCCAATGAGTGACTCTCCACATGTCTGCTGGGAGGGTACTTTACCGCAGACAGCACAGTGTATTATTGCAATGAATTGTAGGGGCAGGGCACAAATCTCTGCCCTGCTCAAAGCAGGCATGGATTATGTCATCGGTTGTCTCATGATTAATATACCTGCATATTCACACATGCTCATAGTGCTTCTACAAAGTGAAAATGATAACCCCTTAAAAACCAGTAGAAAGAAAAACTTTTATTTTAAAAAATATAAATGAGCAAATTTCACAGTGATCAAATTGGCCATACTTTTAGTTGGTGTAAAAATATTTGCATTAATGATTACAGTAATGATGTTTGGCACAGAAAGTAAGTGTTTTGGTTGTGTGAGTACCATCAGCGCTTATTTAGAGCCGTCGGCGCCCATTGCGAGCCTTGGGTTGGTGTATTTTTGGTTGTCAGAGCCCCTTTGGTGCTGATTGCAAGACCCGTGCTGATCAGCTTTTGGCGCTCATTGGGAGGAAGTATTTTTGTTATGTGAGTACCTTCGGAGCTCATTGCGAGCCTCTGGGTTGGTGTTTTTTTGTTTCTCAGAGGCCGTTTGGTGCTGATTGCAAGGTCCATGCTAATCGCCTTTTGATGCTGATTGCGAGTCTCTCCCCTGGAGTAGTTTTGCTCCTATGAGCACACTTGGTGCTCCTTATGAGGCGTGCAGTGAACGCCTTTGGTGTTTATTGCGATCCTGTGGTGTGGTGTGGTGTTTTTTTTATTTTTCTGTATATGTATTTTTTATTGATAATTAATTAATGAATGAAAGCATAAATTAATATACTTTACCTATTTGTAATGAATATATGCAGCAATATGCTGAAGAGCTAACAATCTGTTTTGATGTTCCTGCAGCATACAATGTAGGTTTGCACTGTTGTTGAGCTGAGGTGTAAGTGTCAGCAATGTGTGCAGTGTGTAGTGTAAATAGGCTGCGTGCGCGAGGGGAAACCATTTGTTTAGCTGTGTAGTTCCGCATTTTGTAATGGTAATGTTATTAGTTGCAATTTACTGTTGTAAAATGGCGGCGATTGTGTATGCGTTACGCAGGTGTGGAGCATTTTGCATCCTTCGTAATAGTAATACTCCAGAAGGACTGGCGAAATTATGGTTCCAATATCAGAAAGCCAAACACAACTCAGAATTGGAACATTTTAAAGCTTTTTTAAGTGTCTCACCCGATAAAGCTTTATGACTTTTGGCATTGAAACTGTGGCCCAAGCAGGTATCTATTACTGGCTACAGAGGAAGTGGGCTGTGAAGGATGACCCAGTGAGCTGTATACATTCAGAAGGGGTTTGCAATAAAGGCTACAAATATTGTGGGAGATGTTTTCACTGGGACAGCCAAAAAAGTACATTAAATGTGATTCCACCAGACACCTGAGTTCTGCATGTGATAAAGTTTGATGTTTTCAGGCCCTTATTCAATTGGTAAAATCACAATTACTTGAACTCGTAAAGCAGATCGTAAATGTTACAGATATTCAATAGGCTGCTTTTAGCTACTCGCATTCCAATTGTGAGTTTCCTGCCCACTACGGGCCAGTCAAACCCACAAAACCGGCCTTAGAACTCCATTGGTTTAAACACATCTGTAATATTACGAGCGCTAAATAATTAAACTTATACAAAATCAATATTATATTAGACCCGGAATGCTAGCTCGCAAATAAAGTCTAACCCGCAATTGAAAAAAGTATCAAGCTTCAGTCAAAAATATTGTGAGTATGCCAGAAGTCTTGCAAGTCATTTTTCAAACACTTAATAAAGCTGTAACAGCTATTAAACACATAATACTGTACTTTAAAAGCATGCCAAATAATAGAAACACATTATAATTATATGCACCGCAATCTCCAAGGAACTAGTAGGCCAATCTATATATATATATTTTTTTATATATTTTCCCATTCATATGGTAATATTAAATATTGTTGCTGCCAGATGCATAAAGCAAATAAAGATACAGCACATGACTAAATTGCAAGTCAAAAACATGGAACTGCCGTACAAATGATACGTGGCATAGCAGCTCAAATGTGGAATTTAAAAATATAGATATATTCATTTACAAATTTCAGTCATCATATCTATATTAGAACAAAACTATTTGTAATATTACAAGGCCACATGACATATATCAAATACCATGGGAACATACACCACAGTATGCAAGAGGTTAATACCAATCTGGAAACACACAGGGGCCACAACAGCTGATGTAATGCAATGACTAGTAAAGGGACATACCTCAAAAAATACTTAGCAACACTATTGATCATCACCACACTAATAACCCAAATCATTTACCCACATCCATGGGAAGTTTTGGCATCTACAACAAAACCTTAGCTCAAACAAAATGGGAATAAATGGCAGCATAAGTAGGATCGGGCCTTACAAACAGTAGGGGGTTACAGTGATGTCCTTGGTCCCCTCCTCATCCCCATCTACACCTCCTCCCTTCGCACACCTATAAAATCCTTTGGATTTCAGTATTATCTCTATGCAGATGACACTCAAATCTACCTCTCCGCACCCGATCTATACCTATCTCTTTTAGCTCAAGTTTCCAACTGCCTCTCTAGCATATCCTCCTGGATGTCTGCCCGCCAACTTAAACTCATCTCAACATGTCTAAGACTGAACTCCTAATCTTTCCACCCTCTACTACGGCTTCCACTCCTCAAATATCTCTCACTGTTGACAACACCATCATCACTCCCACCTCCCAGGCACGTTGTCTTGGAGTTCTACTGGATCCCGCCCTCTCTTTTCTTCCTCACATTCAATCAATAACACAATCTTGTCAGTTTCACCAAAAAAACATTTCTAAAATTTGCCACTATCTTACAGAAGACACAGCTAAAATTTGAATATACTATCTCATCATATCTCGACTCGACTACTGCAATTCACTCCTTGCTGGCCTCCCCATCTCGTGTGTCTCCACCCCAATCCATAATGAACGCCTCTGCTAGACTCATCTTCCATGCTAAACACTCAGGGCCTCATTCTATTAGCGGCCGTAAAACGGCCGCAAAGCTGCGATTCCTTGCGGCCGTCTTACGGCCCTGTGTAGAGCTACCTTTGCCTTGCAATTCAAATAGACGGCGCTGCAAGGATATCCCCTTACGGCCGGCCGCATATCATGCAAACGTCCGGAAGCGTTTTTCCAGCGCCCGTAAATCTTGTTTTCCGGCCGCTAAGTCAGAAAACTGTAAATGCAAATATAAATTCGAGATGGCACTGTAAAGCTCCGTATATGCTAGGCATCATAATGGGGGACATGAGGATTAATAGCAACACCCTCTCAAGCTTGCACATCAGCCCAAATCCGATATATCATTTAGGGTTTACTTTCCGTCCCGTAGTCCCGCGGGCTTGTCCTTGTTAAAACCTGTACGGGTTCGGAGGTGGAGGGCCGCAAACAAAGCATTGTAGAAGCCAATATATATTCAATACAGCACTGCAAAGCACTGTAAATGATGGGGAACATAATGGGGGGGCATGAGGATTAATGGCAAAACATTCTCAAGCTTGCACATCGCCAAATTGTACTTTGATTTTAAAATCCGTACAAGTCCCACGGACTTCAATGATCAAGCTCGTAGCTCCTTATTCAAGCCTGTGCGGGCTTGGAGGGCGCATGTCCTCCAAGCCCGTAGCTCGTTCTTAAAGCCCGTACGTGCTTGGAGGTTGAAGGTATCCATTTTGTTACGGTTTTTGCAGTCTGCATGGCTTAAGCCTGTAACCCTAAAATGGAGGCCCAAGCATTACAGCCTCCAAATTAACAATTGTTCAAATTAGTTTAATATTCCTCATATGTTTGATTGGTCAACACACATACAGGTTCCATTGTAGCCTCTAACACAGCCCTATAATAGAATATGTCACCCCAACATTGGCGCGCACAGCAAATGTGTTTTGACAACATGTAGCTGACATGAGCGGTCCCACATCATTGCGCAATTCTAATGTTTTTGACTACTGCGCGTCGATAATAGGGCGCAAGTGATATGACCTAATGCCATAAACCCTTCTAACCCTTGTAGCCGCAGCCTAATCCTAACCCTTACACCCCACAGCCTAATCCTAATCATTAGATCCGCTAGCCTCCTGTCGGCCCTGCTGTTGTTGATGCGCGCATGTGTCGGTGCGCAGATGACAGCGCACATTCGATGCACGCTATATAGTTGATCAACGATAGAATACACATCTCGCTCATCACATCTACATTAGAGAATACAAATAGTGGCCAAATCAGACCGCCACTTGGCATATATCAAGTACCAGGGGAATATTTCATTATATGTGGTTAAGTTCTTCAGTTGTGTCCGACTCTCTGTGACCCTATGGACTGCAGCACATTCAGCTAGGTCTCTGCCTGTGCTGTTCTCCAAAGTTTGAAGGCCAAAGAGATTGGAGTGGGTTGTCAGTTCCTCCTCTAGTGGATTGGGATTTGTCTGATCTCTCTGCTATGACCTGCCCACCTACAGTAGCTCACAGCTTCATTCAGGAACACAAGCGGCTTCACCACCACCACCACTTAGCAACCCTCACCCATGTAAATTGATAAATAGCAGAACAGTTTGGAAGTTCACCAAATGGGAATAACTAGACACCTGGCACATGGCTCCCACCAGGATGGGCGTAGCAGAGATAATGCCTGTTGGCACTGAGTTTGCTGTCGATCCCAGAGCTTGCGGCCTTTCCTGATGGGTCAGAGTAGATATGTGTGGTGTATGTTCCCCTGGTCCCCTTCAGCATTGCTAAGTGGTGTGAAGGGGCTTGTGTACCTGAATGAAGCTGTGAGCTATAACATGTAGGGCCACTGTAGGTGGGCACCTCATAGCAGAGAGATCAGACAAGGTCCAATCCACTTGAGAAGGAACTGATAAACCACACCAGTATATTTAGCATGCAAACCGTGGATAACAGCACAGGCAGAGACCTAGGTGAATGTGCTGCAGCTCATAAGGTCACAGAGTGTCAGACACAACTGAAGAACTGAACAACATACATTACAATGTTTCCCTGCTACTTGATATATGCCATGTGGTGGTGTAATTTGAAAAATAATTGTGTTACCAAATGTAGATGTGATGAGCGAGATGTATATGCAATTAGATAGAGATTTAAGGGATCCCAATAGAGCTCATGTGCGTGGCAAAGGGTTCATATGACCTGACTCATGTTTTACTCTTGCTATTGAATTAGGTAGTGTGGCTTTAATCATATTATGCATGTTGCAGCATGGTTTGTCATATTGGCATGTGCATGGCCATTACAACATATGATAACCAAAGGATATTTAGCCAATGCATGTTCATTATTGGGCAACTAACTGTATTCACACATATGCTAAGTGATGTTGGTGAAGGGGTTTGTGTACTTCAATGAAGCTGTGAGCTATACTACATAGGGCCAGTGTAGGGGGGTACGTCTTATCAGAGAGGTCAGACTAATCCCAATCAACTAGAGAAGGAACTGGAAAACCACTCCAGTGTCACCTGTCCTATTCATTGTAGGCCCTCAGGGGAATGTTCCTACTCCACAGTATCGCTAATCAGACTTGTCATGGGTATTAACCCTATATTAGTAGTAGATATGATATTTGGGATCATATGATATCTAAAGCTATTCTGACTCCTCAACAGTTTTAGATGTATTGATCTATTGCATGTTAACTATGGTTCATCAGTTTACATTTATAGGAATGTGACACTAATGTAATGCATGTGGATTTCACAGAACCAAACATATTCATAACACACGGACTCAGTCAGAAAGGTCTAACAAAGCTTTATTTTTTACACAGACCACAATCAGCAGTGGTCAAGATTGTGCATTCACATAACAGTATAACAAAGCTTTATTTGCTAGACAGACCACAATCAGCAGTGGTTAAAACTACATTAATATCATGGGTGTGGTGTGGGCGGGTCCTTGAAGAGCAAGAGGCTGGAAAAAAGGGGAAACCTACAGGGGTCAATCTAATAGTCTAGAATAAGCATGATGCATAGCACCTACCAGGGTCACATGCTGCAACCGGAACCAGAAATCTCTCCATTTAACTGAAGAAACCATTTATGTGCATAGCACTTACAACTTGTAACTAGATCTGCTTAATGAAACAGATGATTCAACCTTTGGACTGTGTAATCCAATCCAGTTTCACACATACAGTGTGTTGACCAAACAAAAATCTGAAATAAGTGTCCAAATAAAAAAAGGCGGAGGAGGATCCAAAATAAATTTAGAATCACGATGTATGTACAGTACAGTTCTAAATACTGTACCAATATACCAACTCACATGATTCCCATCTGCAAGCATTACTAACCTTTAGCTAGGTCTGTGGATAATCAGAAATATGGGCAAATAGCCATTATTATGGAGAGGACACAAAGGTCAGCAGCCAGATTCAATGTTACTTACATCAGACCCAAGGATCTGTTCTCAGACTGATATTGAGGTCAGGATCATATGCTTCCCTAGTGCATATATTATTGCTGGCTGTCATTAACATTCCATTGTGAGACTTTGCAAGTCCACCGCCATAGCGGTATTAGTCTACATTTAAGCTAACAACAATAGTGTCGGAGATATCTGGCAATATGATAGTTTTAAGATTGTGCGAGCTACATGTTAAGGGGGCTGCCATTGAAGGCATGTCTACCTGAGAGGCACTGGGAAAACCTTACACCTCATAATTCCTCCACAATGCTTGCAGATGCAGGAAATACCTTCATGAACCTAAAAAAAACAAAAAGAAAGAAGCAAAAAAAGACAAAACCTATCGGATATCAATGTTGTAACTAACTGCAGTAATCAACCTTAAGTGGACAGAGCCTGTGACAGCAGTGGGGGTGTACAGCACCTCTCACTCTGGACCTGAGTGGCGCTGATGAAACTCGCTAGATCAATACTTTCCTAAACAATGTGGAAGAGTCAGTTACAGTTTGCATATTTACAAGGTATGCGGCTATTTACTGTGTGCTTCTATCATGTGTGGGGAGTGGCCCATGTCTGAGGCCACTAATATCAAGTACCAGAGGTAGTAGGAACTACATGGTCCTGCTGGGCTAGGCTGAAAATAAGTTCTTGTCAAGCCCCATTGAAGAAGCAGTTTGGAACACCTATGTGTATTGCAAATATGTGTAGAAATCTCAATCAAACTCAATCAAACTCAATCAAACTCAATCAAACTCAAACTCAATCAAAGTCAATCAAAGTCAATCAAACTCAATCAAACTCAATCAAAATCAAACTCAATAAAACTCAATCAAACTCAATCAAACTCAGTCAAAATCAAACTCAATTAAACTCAATCAAATTCAAACTCAATCAAACTCAATCAAACTCAATCAAACTCAATCAAACTCAATCAAACTCAATCAAACTCAAACTCAATCAAACTCAATCAAACTCAATCAAACCTAATCAAACTCAAACTCAATCAAACTCAATCAAACTCAATCAAGCTCAAACTCTCTCGCTCTCAATCCCTCGCTCTCAATCCCTCGCTTTCAATCCCTCGCTCTCAATCCCTCGCTCTCAATCCCTCTCTCTCAATCTCTCTCTCTCAATCTCTCTCTCTCAATCTCTCTCTCTCAATCTCTCTCTCTCTCTCTCTCTCAATCTCTCTCTCTCAATCTCTCTCTCAATCTCTCTCTCAATCTCTCTCTCTCTCAATCTCTCTCTCTCAATCTCTCTCAATCTCTGAATCTCTCTCTCTCTCAATCTCTCTCTCTCAATCTCTCCCTCTCTCTCTATCTCTCTCTCAATATATATATATATATATATATATATATATATAGAGAGAGAGAGAGAGAGAGAGAGAGAGAAAGAGAGAGAGAGAGAGAGAGAGAGATATCCAGATATAATACAAAACATAAAAAAACAAAATAACTTACCTCCCTCCACCAAACTCCTCTCCCCACACAAAAAAACTCTCTAAACCTATAAACCAACCCAAAAAAAAACACAATTGTACTTCTCGCCAGTGTATTCAGTAAATATAGAAATTGTCAAAACAGAAAAATAAAATATAGCTTGATAGGATGAAAAGCATGTACAATGCAACTTACCTCCCTCCAAACTCCTTTGTGCCGGACAAAATACAGAAACACTACAAACACCTATAAACAAGAAAAAAACACAATTGTACTTCTCGCCAGTGTATTCAGTAAATATAGAAATTGGCAAAACATACAAATAAAATACAGCTTGATAGGATGAAAAGCATGTACAATGCAACTTACCTCCCTCCAAACTCCTTTGTGCCGGAACAAATTCAAAAACACTCAAGAAACCTATAAACAAGAAAAAAACACAATTGTACTTCTCGCCAGTGTATTCAGTAAATATAGAAATTGCCAAAACATACAAATAAAATACAACTTGATAGGATGAAAAGCATGTACAATGCAACTTACCTCCCTCCAAACTCCTTTGTGCCGGAACAAATTCACAAACACTCAAGAAACCTATAAACAAGAAAAAGAACGCAATTGTACTTCTTTACATAGTAATCCGTAAATGTAGTAACGTATTTCCGTAAAAAGAACATAAAACGCGACTTGATAATAAAGCAACTTACCTCCTCTCACCCACCAAGCTCCGGGAACCGTGTGCTACTTCGTCCGAAATCGCAACACAGTCGAGGCGTGGGCGCATGTCATTCCTATTTATTCACTCCCACTGTCAATCAAATGGTCTATCCCATAAGTGATTGGCTATGAGACCTGTGGCGCGATGCGTGATTCCGCTATTGAATTGTTTGTGCCGGGCGCGGCTAGTCCGTCCCCCTTCCAGCTTGCATGCGCGCCTAACCGTCAAGACCTTCCTACATTCTGAAGGCCGCGATTCGCGCCTGGCTAGATTAAATTTACTGCCGCATCCGTTAAAGTCCACACGATGCACTTACGGCATTGGAATGAAACCGGGCTGAAAGGGCCCTAAAAGTATAAATGAAGGAATAAAAGGCATTCAAATTACTGGAAAAACAATCCCTAATAATCAAATATGTTAATAAAAGATATATTTTTTATTGTCATGTACATCCTCAATATGGCGGCCATATTAACCCTTTAGCACTCAGAAAGGCTAGAATGTGTCCCCTAAACATATCAACATTATCTGATTTACATCTCTCTTATCACATCTACTTTTTGGAACACAAATATTGGCTATATTTCAACGCCACATTACATAGATCATGTAGCATGGGCCCAAATTCAAATGTGGGCCATAATATTAGGGGTTACTGGCTAAACCAATCCATAATCAGGGAACTTCATCACATGATGAAGCTTAGATACACCAGTGAGCTTTTCCATTTGTGAAATCCACCAGGATAATCACAGCTGTGGTAATTAGCAAGCTATAAAACCACATCATCATCCATGAATTAGCAAGTCTGAACCATCATGGATAGCAGCAACCTAAATGCGGTGTATATGTATGTGAGTAGAGTGCAGCGTCATAGGAATGGATATTTGTTTCGAATGTTGCAGAGTGCAAACCCGGATGTCGGGCGTGCGACTGAGGAGTGGCTGAGGCGTGACAGAGAGGGGCGGCTGGGAGTGAATGTGGGTGAGCGTGCTGATGCAATCCATGGTGGTCCGGAACCAAGGCAGGCAAGTGGCTCATCACTGGATATGCATAGGGTCATGGTGGGGGGTCAGTTAGGGGAGAGAGCTCCAGTGGCACAGGGACAGGGGGATATGAGGGCACCTGCAGACAGGGAGGAGGACCTTGATGTGGGTGATCAGCTGATGGGCGGGCCAGATGAGAGACCCCTAGAGGGTGTGGCACATGAAGTGGGGGCTCCTGCACAGCCAGACCCACAGGGGGGTGAGCAGGCCCAGGAGCCTGCCAGGAGGCTTTGTGCACCCAGGGTGTACAGGGAGAGAGTCACATTAGAGGGGTTAACTGATGTGGAAGTGTATGAGCGTTTTAGGCTAACCCGTGCCAGCCTGGAGGAGCTCTATGTGGTCCTGAGAGAGGACATGGAGCCTTCCTCACGGACCAATAGAGCCATCCCAGGCATGACACGGATGTTAGCAGCCATACACATCCTATCATCTGGTAGTTTTTAGAACACTGCTAGCATATTAGGAGGAATGTCTCAGGCAAGCCTTTCAAGGTGCCTGAGCACATTCCTCCATGCTATCGTTCCGAAAGCTGCCAGATACATCAATTTTCCCCACACTGGGCAAGAGATCTTGAAGGGAAAGCAGATTTATTTCGAATGGGAGGTATCCCCAATGTGCTTGGTGCTATAGATTGTACACATGTAGCATTGATACCTCCTAGAGAGCAAGAAGCGCTGTTCAGAAATCGCAAACACTATCATTCCATCAATGTACAGGTTGTTTGTGATGCAGGCATGCGCATACAAAATGTGTTTGCAGGCTTCCCGGGAAGTACTCATGATGCCCATATCCTGCGTCAGTCATCCACCCATCTTTATTTTGAGTCTGGACAAGCTCCACCTGGGTGGCTACTGGGTGAGTTCCCATAAAGGTTCCCCTAACATATACATCATGTTCCACTGTAATGCTATTCCATTGTTGCATGCAAAATGCGCAACGCTGCATGCGCCAACAGACAAAATAGAGTCCCTCAGTAGCGCGCACAACATCTGCGCGCAGGAGTTGAGATAAGGACTTAAGGGTGGACTTAGGGATTTTAGGGTTAGGGGTCTTTGGTCTATGGCTTTGGATTATGAGTGTTAGTGTTAGGCATGGGGCCTCAGTGGTTCGGGTTAGGTATGGGGTCTGAGGGCTTGGGCTAGAGGGTTTTGGCCCATTAGGCAATAGATTCTACAACTTGCGCTCTTTGATCAACGCACATTTTGCCACACAATTTTCAACAGTGCGCTACTGTCGCCGGCTTCTGTCAGCGCTGTATTGTCCGCGCTCATTTGCCGTGCGCCCTAAAGAAGGTGTGCCGACTGAGCCATTGCATCGTAGCTTGTTGCTGGGCCTAACCCGATGTGACCTGGTCATAGGAGTAGGAAGTTCCAACCCAGAGATCCCTAAACTAACGTCACATTAATCATTGTGTATATTTACAGATGCTTTCACGAGCAGCACAACCTCACATTCATATCTACATCTCCCATTTTTGTTTCCTTCAGGTGATGCAGGATATAGGTGTTTGCCGTGGTTGTTGACCCCTGTGAACAATCCACGCACAGAGGGGGAGGAGAGGTACAATGCGGCCCATGCCAGAACCCGGAATGTAATAGATCGCACCTTTGGCCTCCTGAAGTTGCGCTTCAGATGTTTACATTCCACTGGCGGGGCGCTACAGTATACACCAGTGAAGGTTTGTTACATCATCATGGCCTGCTGTTGTCTGCAAAATATAGCAGTACAGGCAAACTGTCTGGGGAACATTGATGATGCTCCGCTTGAACCGGCGGAGCGTCCAGTGCCTCCCCCTGGTGAGGATAACGTTCAGGGGTGACAACTACGTGCCCACGTCATTCGGGAGTACTTCCCATGTAAGTCTGAAACTAATAACAACCAACTATAATGTACCTTGATTATGGTTACTAATACATCTCTTTTCTCCTTCCCCATTGTCATACAGAATATCCAACAGTCCACAGTAGAGGATAGCTTTGTGATGTAACATATGTCTTGTGACGCATTCTTAATACTGGATCAAATACAGCCTGCTCTGATATCCGTTAATGGTAAGTATGCGCACATTCCCATACACATCATATATATTGATATCTGCCAACCCCCAGAAGCTAAGCTAAATGGATGGTCTGATGTATTCCGCAATGTCAATGGATATAGGCCTCACAATCGTATTTGAAAACATCTTCACAGAACAGTAATGTTCCCATTGTCTGATCATGCTATTCCACAAGGTCAATGCAATTCATAGCAATCTGGATATATGAACATACCAGCATATTGTAAACCATAATAAATGTACCTCATGGGATGCAAAGAGGGGATCTCTCCAGTTCTTTGTCAGCGAATGCTGGTAAAAGCATTCTCAGTCAGATAACAGGAATAGTCTCAAGGATGTGTTAACTAGGAATCATTGTGCAATATATCATATATCATATGGATTGTGTGACTCATCTCATCATATTGCCATTACAGAACTGTTGCCGTGTGTCAACACATTGTTTACCCACACAGACATGGGAAACGACCTGGCCAGCAACAGAACATCAGCGACATCAATGTCGTCTACATTGTAAGTGAGTATTTGCGGGAAACATGTGCATGTATGCATGAGAGGAAATGACTAATAACTCCATTAATGTAGGCCTAACTTTCTTTTCCCCTAGACATCCCCTATGTATTGCTGAAGCGGTCAGAAACGTTTATCGGACCATGCAGACGTGTCCTGGGGGAACAGATCTCTTCGTTGTAGAGAACCACATGTGGATGTCCGAACATGTATCAATATGTGATAGTTGGGATCTTCCATTTCTATTACAGGCTGCACTGGTCTCTCGGTCTCTCTCTGTCTCTCTGTCTGTCTGTCTCTCTCCTCATCCCACCCACCCCTGTTTACCCTTAATTTATTGAGTCGCACAAGTCTTCGACACCTGAACAATTAGCAACTTCTGCTAACTATCCCAATTAACCCTTTACACTATGTTTTCTCTTGTCTTTTTCCTCACATCCCCTGCCTTTTCCTCAGACTCTTCTTTACTTCTCCCCTTTTTGTCTCCAACATTTTCATTTCAACTCTCGTGCCCACCTCTCTCCTTTTATTCGCCCATCAGCTAATCTTATTCAAGCTGTGGTTAAACTATGTGTCTCCTGACTGTCCCATCTGCAGATTACATTATCTGTCCACATGGGGCAGATACCTTATTACATAATAGTGCATCTCACTTTACATCTGATCCCTTTCCTCTCCGACTAATGCATATCTTTCTACTTGACACAACTTCCTTCCTATGTATCTCTCACTTACTTATTAACCTTACTATTCCTTATCTACTCTTCCCCATGTCCATTACCTTTAGCTTGGAAGTGGTGATTTTCGAATCTTGTGGGGGCCTTTGGGAAGAAATCAGTTATGAACAGACTTTACGCTCAAATCAGGGCCCTCCATTTTCTGGCATTGGCAATATTACATACTGTATATTTTCGTGTTCTTCTCCCCTATACAGCGCCATGGAATATGTTTGCACAATACAAATAAATGATAATTAGACTAATAATATTCCCACATCCGGACAAATTGTCATCTGACAGATGGTTAGCTTGTATGAGATCCCAATGCATAACATGTGTGCCGACATACCTGCATCTGTTGGTGGCCGCTCATATGGCATATGTAAGGTTTCCACTAATATATTATTTGTGTGTTTGTATTACAGATCACGGTCAGAACAAGGCATGACGATAAACATCATGACATTCCATGGCCATGTCAATGTCCTCATGTATGTGCATGTGTCCGTTTCATTGCTTTGTTGGATCCAGTTTGATATCTGATTACCTTCACTGAATAGCCGATATGTGTCACGAGACAATTTCACTATACAATGCAGATGTGATGTGACATCTGTCAGCTGATGTTCCTGGTATATCCACAGCATGTGTATGCTCATATAAACTACCTCGATTCATATGTACCTATTGGTTTAGACATTCTATCCTCTCCTCTACTTGGACTGTTGTGGAGCCTGCAGCACAAACCCTTCAGGATCTTTTCTTCAGTGCTGATGTGACCCTCCCTGTGCATATGGGGAAGAGTAAATCCAGGCTTGGGACTTAACAGTTAATGAGGTTACGTTAATCTTCAGTTATGCATATCCAACAACAGTGAGTATAGATGCTCAATCAGAGAACAAACTACCCTTGATATTGACTGGTTTGTTGTGAGTTCTCTGGAATAAGTAACATCTGACTGATATGGTCCTGGACAGGTCACCATCTTTTTGACCAAGGTTATCTATGTGCTGCTTATTGTTGAGTGGAACTTACATCATGGGCTCATAGCATTCACTGATTGAGCACTTATACTTCTGATGTTGCATCAGAGTGTCCGTTTAACACACAAGCATACATTTTGCTCTCCCCATATGTATATCACCTTATTCTGGATTATTGTGGTCTTTCCTTATTGACTGTTATATATATGTAGTAACAATAATGAGATCTATTATATTGCCTAATGTTGAGTGATACACTGTAAATCCCATGATCATCTATATCAATGTAATTTACCTTGCCTGCATTCTGCTCTCATATCCCTATTTCCCTGTGTTACTTGGATTTTGTATCCTACCCCCCTCCACCATGATCCTTTGCATACCTGTGTTGATTAGTCAACCTGTGGCTTTGTGGCAAGCTTGCTTTGTTAATTTCTGTAAATAGTAAATATGATTTATCCGAGATGTTCTTTGTGTCTGCCTCGTCAATGTTGATACCATAGCATTTCTGTAACATCAATGAAAGGACCTTTAGACTCCACATCTGTGCTCTGCACCATCAGTTAGGGGTGTCAATAGAATTCTCACAGTGTGTTTGCATTACTGATTTCAACCATGAGGGAAGGTTGGTATTAACAATCTATATGACACAGAAACAGACAAATGAGACAGGTGTCCGTAAGTGGCTCACATCCTAATAGTGAACATACAGGGCCTCATTCAATTGCGATTTGGCCAATTGAATAGGGCTCAAAATAAGCACAAAACATATATTTTTTTAAAAAGTTTTTAGTTAGTGAAAACCTTGCTTTTGGATATATGTTTACTAACTACATTTTTTTTCAAAGAATATATGTTATGTGCTTATTTAGAGCCCTATTCAATTGGCCAAATTACAATTGAATGAGGATCACAGTATCTAACAGAAGTGAGTACACCCGTCACATTGTTGTTAATATTTTAGTATATCTTTTCATGTGACAACACTGAAGAAATGACACTCTGCTACAATGTAAAGTAAGTTTGGTGACCCATCAATAACTCAATACACAGCCATTAATGTCTAAACCATTGGCAACAAAAGTGAGTACACCCCTAATTTGAAATGTCCAAATTGGCACTAAATGTCAATTATGTGTGGCCACCATTATTTGCCAGAACTGCCTTAACCCTCATGGCCAGGGAGTTCACCCGAGCTTCCCAGGTTGCCACTGGAGTCCTCTTCCACTCCTTAATGATACATCAGAGCTGGTTGATGCTAGAGACCTTGCACTCCCCCACCGTCAGTTTGAGGATGCCCCACAGATGCTCAATATGGTTTAGGTCTGGCGACAAGCTTTGCCAGTCTATCACCTTTACCTTCTTTAGCAAGGCAGTGTCGTCTTGGCGGTGTGTTTAGGGTCGTTATATGATGTTGCCCTGCAGCCCAGTCTCCCACGGGAGGGGATCATGTTCTGCTTCAGTATGTCACAGTACATGTTTGCATTCATGGTTCCCTCAATGAACTGAAGCTCCCCAGTGCCTGAGGCAGTCACGCAGGCCCCGACCATGAAACTGACCACCACCAAAAGTATACATCTATACTGAGCAAAAGTAGTTGAAATAATACCTAAATTACAGATAAATGGATAAGTCACAACGAACACAAAAACATTGATATGAGATGAAACCCTCATTTTGAACCTAAACAGTAATGCAGAGAGAGGGGAGGCAGCATCTGACATCATTAGGTAAATGCATATAGGGGGAATCCACACAACATATTATATAAAACATATATAGACATGCATATATGTTTGGTCTGGGCCTGCATGCATGCTGCCAGCACTGAGGAGCTACAGTTCTTTGAGGGAACCCATGAATGCCAACATGTACTGTGACATACTGAAGCAGAGCATGATCCCTCCCTTCGGAGACTGGGACGCATGCCAGTATTCCAACATAATAACGACCCCAAACACACCTCCAAGCCGACCACTGCCTGGCTAAAGAAGCTGAAGGTAAAAAGTTGATGGACTGGCCAAGTAGGTCACCAGACCTAAACCCTATCAAGCATCTGTGGGGCATCCTCAAATGGAAGGTGGGGAGTGCAAGGTCTCTAACATCCACAAGCTCAATGATATCATCATGAAGGAGTGGAAGGGGACTCCATTGGCAACCTGTGAAGCTCTGGTGAACTCCATCCCCATGAGGGTTAAGTCAGTGCATGAAAATATTTACACTTTCACTTAGGGTTGTACTCACTTTTGATATTTACCCTGAATGAATATCTCCATGTGTCAGAAAAACGAATATCATGCATCACCGTTACTGGAATCAAACTCAGGAATATTATCTCCACCCTCAGCTGCACTAGTGGCTGTTACCCCAACCCTACATTAACACAGGGCTGGTATATTGAAGGAAGATGTATGTACTAATCCCATATATAGTTGTGAGCGTACGAGTTGTTGCTAACGCTGCGGGCTCGCGTAGCGAGGGCCGCGGCTCACGTAGCGAGCCCGCGGCCCTCGCAAAGCGAGGGCACTGTGCCAGGTTCTCAGTTGCTGGCATGGAGCGCCGAAGGCGCTCCTTGCCAGCACCTGAGGACCTCGCAAAGCGAGGTCTTCAGTTGCAGCAACTGCGACCCTTGCAAAATTTAAAAAAAAGTTCACGTCGCAACACATTACGACACTCGCAAACAACATACGACACACGTTCACACACATTACGGCCTCGCAACACTCGGACGCAACTCGCGAACATTAGAAAATTACAAACACAATACATACACACAGCACATACATAAAAACATTACCTACACAAACAGGAAGTACCCAGGACCTCAAAAATGCAACTTACAACTTAATTGCACTCAAAATAAAAGAGTTTAGACACTAAATAGTTTGTTAAGCGACAAAAAAAATGGCCGACGAATAAAACGAAAACGAGGCTACACACGCAAACACCATACGAGACACGTTACCACACATTACGACTTCGCAAACATCGGACGCAACACGCACATATATGTCTATAATGTATAGTGACATCTGACACGCACATATATGTATAGAATGTATAGTGACATGTGACACGCACATTTATGTGTATTGCCCCTGCATAGTGACATGTGACACGGACATCTATATGTGTATAATGTATAGTGACATGTCACACGCA
This sequence comes from Discoglossus pictus, assembly GCA_027410445.1. Lineage (NCBI taxonomy): Eukaryota > Metazoa > Chordata > Amphibia > Anura > Alytidae > Discoglossus > Discoglossus pictus. The sequence goes on from CM050174.1 coordinate 63,842,668, forward strand.
CATTTATGTGTATTGCCACTGCAACAAAATTAGCTTAAAACAAAATCAGTAAACAACTACATTTAAATGACATTATATGTCATGTATACTGATATGTCACACGCACATATATGTGTATCATCTATAGTTACATCTCACACACACACATTTATGTGTGTTGGAAAAAAAAAATATAAGGTTAATTTAACCATTTAAATATGAGTCATGTATACTGATATGTCACACGTACACAAAATAATTACATTAAACTATGGAATGTGCTTCATGTATGTGACATATGTGTGTAGCCCCCAACAAAAAATAAGGTCAATTGAAAAAAATTACAGAAGTATATTTAAATGACATTCATTTACTGCAATTCAATAGATCATATAAAGCAGAATCTTTTTATTTCTTTTAATATTCAAACAGACTCTGCATCAACAGCGTCTCTCAACAATTTGCACCGTGCACTGTGAAGCACAATCCCTTTTAAAGAACACCAACAAAGAAGAAGAGGTAAGATACAACAAGACATTACATGCTCAAAAGGCCATGCTTTGCTAGATGAAAAATTATAAATATACAAATAACTTTTTCACTTTCTTTTTCAAACAGACACTACAAGAAGACCGGCGGATTAAGATTGGCAGGAGGGGACCGTCTGTCATTCCAAACTTCAAGCAAGGTAAAGTATTAAGTATAAACAAGAAAGAACCATGAGCCTTATTCAATTGCGACTTCCTCAATTGAATAGGGCTCTATATAAGCACATAACATATTTTTTATACAGAACTTTTTAGTTACTGAACTTCTAACCACAATCAAGGTTTTCAATAACTAAAAACTTTGCTCAATAAATATGTTATGTGATTATATAGAGCCCTCTTCAATTGGCAAAATTGCAATTCAATGAGGACCTATATATCTTTAATGGCCAAGGGCCTCACTAAAATGTGATTTGCCCATTTCAATAGGGCTCTATATAAGCACAGAGCATATTTTTTAAAGGAACTTTTTATTTTGTGAACACGTTGCTTTTGGATACAAGTTCACTAAATACAAAATTCCGTAAAAAAATATGCTCTGTGCTGATATTGAGCTCTATTCCATTGGCCAAAACACAATTGAATGAGGAGCTCACAATATAACAAATGCAGTAACCAAAAGCCCTCATTCAATTGCTATTTTGGACAATTAAATATGGCTATAAATAAGCACTTTTAGGCCCTTATTCTATTTTAACAAATATATGTGATGTGTTTATTTACAACCCTATTCAATTTTCAACATTGCAATTCAATGACGGCCTTAGAGTACTATTACATTGTAAAAAATGCAATTGAATGAGGGGCAAACTATGCAACATATGGTACACACAAAGGCCCTCATTCAATTGCAATTTGCCCAATTGAATAGGGCTCTAAATAACAACATAACAATTTTTTTAAAAGAAGTTTTTAGTTACTAAAAATCTATCCAAAATAAAGTTTTTAAATGACTAAAAACTTCTTTAAAAAAATATGCTATGTGCTTATTTAGGGCACGATTCAATTAGCCAAAACGCAATTGAATGAGACACAAACTGCTACACACAAAACAGAATTTCTTATTCAATGTTTAACAACCTATAAGCCTTACAAAGAAGCAAAAATAAGAATAACAAAAGTGTTGCGCACCTAATAGCATTGTACAAAAAATCTCACAAACTCATAGGTAACTACATTAACATTCTTCTTTAATGTTTATCAACTTATAACTAGTACAATCAAGAATAAATAACTTTTGCACAAGTGGTGCGCACCAAACAGGATTGTCAAAAACTAACACAAACACATAGCAAACTACATTAATTATATTATTTCATGTTTCACTAACTATAAGCATCCCAATAAAGGTTAAATAAGTATACCACAAGTGGTGTGCTCAAAACAGGATTGTACAAAAAATAACATAAACACATAGCAAAATAAATTTATATTCTTATTTAATATATCACAACCCACAAGCCTTACTAAGAACCTTAAATAAGAATAACAAAAGTCGTGGGATTGTACAGAATGTAAAAAAAAAATATATAGAAAAAAATAACCATAACTGATACAATACAGCCAAATTCATAAATTTTTAAATTATTTAAAAGACATTTCACTCAAACAACATTTTCTATTTTATATTACAACAGATACTGCGTGAAGACAATCGGACGAGGACTTTCTCCACAGGACCGGACCATCGGACGAGGACTCGGACCAGACCAGCAGACGAGGAATTTCAACACAGGACCAGACCAGCAGACGAGGAATTTCAACACAGGACCAGACCATCGGACGAGGACTTTCACAAAAGGACCACAACATCGGACGAGGGCTATCGCCACAGGACCACAACATCGGACGAGGGCTATCGCCACAGGACCACACCATCGGACGAGGACTTCCAACAGAGGACCACACCATTGGACAACGATTTTGAACCGAGGACCAACAAACATTCGGATTTAAATCACACTTCAACCAAGGTAAAGTATAATAAGTACTAAAGTATAAAACTAAAGAAACTGCTTTCAGTTGCATCCGTGTCAACAGAAAAATAAAAATATTAATTTACTATTTCCCTTATTTTATTTAAATTGCTACTATGCAATACATAGCTCAATAACCACATCACTTTTTTTTTTAGCAAAGAAGTTTTGCAGTGGTAAATATCTATCCACAAACAACGTTTTTAATAAATAAAACCATTATTTAAAAAAAATATGTTACATGCTTATTTACAGCAGTATTCCATTGGCCAAATTCTTAGCCAGTGAGGACAGGAATTATAAATTTAACTAAATATAAATGATACATTAATGATTTGCCTTTTATTTCACCAATTGTGCACAAGAATCTTTAACAGGAATTAGAAAATAAAATATACACAATTAGATTTATTTTTTTGCCTTTACAGTTTAATATGGCTGATAACGAGACCAAAGAAGAGAAGAAAAGACGTCAAACTAGAGAAAGACAAGAGAGATGGGCCGCCCAGCAGACACCGGAGGAGAAAGAAATTCGACGAGAAAAAGAAAGCAAAAGACTTGCAAATAAAAGAATATCAGCTGCAAAAATGAAAGATACAACCAAAAAAAATAAAAAGATAATAAAGCATTTACAAACTGTTCCTAAAACATCAGATGACATTTTACAAGATACCAGTCAAGACAGACCAAAAAAAGCAACTACAAAAACAAAGCATTTACAAACTCTTACTAAAAACTTACAGGACATTTCAACCAAACAAGGACAACATATACCAAGAAAATCCACGAAAAAAACTAAACATTTAGAACCTGTTGTTGAAACATTTCATGGCTTTTCATCTGATGAATATGAAAGTCAACATCCGATATGCTTTGCAACTTGTCCTTTACTGAAGTCTTTAGCAGTAGAGGTTCATAGTTGTGGGGACATGACTACTCAATGTCAATTTTGTGAGGCTTATTATTTTAAACAGGAGAGACCCAGATATGGACAATTTATTAGTTGTTGTCAAAAAGGAAAGTTCAAACTTCCAGAAAGGAAACAATTTCCAACCTATTTACAAAATATTATGACTGAACCTACTTTTCCAAATTACAAAAATTTTAAGACAAACATAAGATCCTACAATAGTGCCATATCATTTGCATCTATGGGGGCAACATTGGCTGCTAATGTACCAGGACATGGTCCTTACTGTTTTAAAGTCCAAGGACAAATTTATCATCGGACTTCACATTTACATCCAGAGGAAGGAGAGCAAAGAAAATTCGCTCAACTATATGTCCTTGATACAATGGAAGCTGTTGACCAACGTATGCAGATGGAAGAAAATAAAAAATGCTTACCCAGTGTTTTTATAGAGCTAAATAACATTATGGACAACAATCCCTACAGTAAAGCTTACAAAAAATTGGCAGAAGTAGAAAATGAACAACTACTTCATGCACAAAGACATCAATTACCCATGCCAAAGGTTAATATGGTGCTTAAAAGAGACAGACATACTGATAAACGTCGTTATAACTTGCCAACATCAAATGAGGTTGCAATGGTCTTTCAGAATGATGAAGGAGAACCACCATTTCAAAGAGACATTAGAGTATATCCCAGAAATGAGGAGCAACCATTTATTAATATTAATATCTTAAGTCCAAATTTAGATCCAATGACATATCCCATCTTTTTCCCACATGGAGAAGCAGGTTGGCAACCAAAATTAACCCTTCCCAGTTACCCAAATGCTAAAGCCAGAATCCGAAATAATGTTTCTATGCTTGAATTTAAAGTTGCTCAAATTGCCATTAGAGATGAATTTAATCCAATTTTATGTGGTGGGAAACTAACACAACAATGGATTATTGATTCATATTTGCAAGTTGAGGCAAATAATTTAAACTTTATTAAATATCAACAAGATAAACTACGTGTAGAACAATATTGTGGACTCATGGACTATGTTGCTGACGTGGCTACAAGCAGAGACATGACAGCTGGCAAAGCCATCATTTTACCATCTTCCTTTCAAGGATCTCCTCGAAATATGAGAGAAAGATACAATGATGCTATGGCTATTGTGACAAAATTTGGAAAACCAGATTTATTTGTGACATTTACATGTAATCCACAATGGCCAGAAATTAATCAAAATCTACTTCTTGGACAAAGTGCTTCAGATCGACCAGATTTAGTAGCCAGAGTTTTTAAGATCAAATTAAATGAATTAATACGTGACTTCACTATAAATCAGTTATTTGGCAAATGTCTTGCTTATGTATATACCATTGAATTTCAAAAAAGAGGCCTTCCACATGCACATCTTCTCATAATACTTCAAGAGAAAGATAAATTAGATACTTCGGACAAAGTGGATGCAGTCATAGTTGCTGAACTACCAGATCCAGAACTATATGGTAGACTATATGAGATTGTTAATCATCGCATGATTCATGGACCCTGTGGAGACCTTAATCCACAATCACCATGTATGGAAAATAATCAATGTTCAAAAGATTTTCCAAAAGATTATAGAGACAAAACATATGCAAATTGTGATGGATATCCACTTTATAAAAGAAGAGAAGGAGATAGTGCCATTATTCGTGGAAAAAAAGTGGACAATAGATATGTAGTACCCTACAATCCACATTTACTCATGAAGTACAACGCCCACATCAACGTAGAAGCCTGCACTTCCATCAAATCCATTAAATATGTCTACAAATATATTTACAAAGGTTACGATGCAGCTACTGTAGTCGTCAAAAGTGCAGACAACCCTGAAAGTAGTGAGTTAGTACATGATGAACTTGCATCTCATGTAGATGCTCGCTATGTCAGTGCGCCAGAAGCTATGTGGCGGCTTTTAAAATTTGAAATGCATGATAGATCACATGCAGTATATAGGTTAGCAGTACATTTGCCACAACGACATTTAGTCTATTTCCATGCTGGAAACGAAATGAATGCATTGGCCCAAAGTGAAGATCGTCACACTACACTAACTGCATGGTTTGCATTAAATTCCACTGATGCTCAAGCAACACAATACTTATATATTGAAATTCCATATCACTATGTTTTTGTGAATGGATTATGGAGACCAAGAAAAACCAGAGGCAATAAAATAATTCCACGAATTTACACAGTCAGTCCAAGAGATGTTGAACGTTTTTGCTTACGGATATTACTTTTAAATGTTCCAGGAGAACAAAGTTTTGAACAATTAAGAACTGTTAATGACATTGTATATGAATCCTTCCATTTAGCTGCAAGACATAGAAACTTACTCGCTGATGATACAGAGTGGGAAAGATGTTTAGAAGAAGCAGCACAATGTCAAATGCCACAAGAGATGAGAGAACAATTTGCTTTTATTTGTATCTTCTCAAATGCTCCAAATGCATTAGCTTTGTGGGAGACTTTTAAAAGTAATATGGCTGAAGACTTTATGCGACGATACAATGAACCCATTGCACACTTAAAAGCGTTAATGGAAATTCAAGAAGTCTTTTTAACTCATGGATTAAGTTGTGCAAGTTTTAATTTGCCTGATCCAGGTCTTATAGATGACATTAACTTTGAAGACTATGACATTCAACTACAAGCAGAAAGAACAGAAGAAAGACTTGCAACTTTAAATACACTACAATTGCAAGCATTTCATGCCATTAAAAATGCTATAGATGATGACATGGTGACAGAGCGTTATTTCTATCTTGATGGACCTGGCGGATCAGGGAAAACATATTTGTACAATTTATTAATGAGTTCAGTACGAGCACAAGGAAAAATAGCAATGGCGTTTGCCACTACTGGAATTGCTGCACTTTTATTAGAAGGTGGAAGAACTGTTCATAGTGGATTTAAACTACCAGTGCCTATTTTAGAAAATTCTGTGTCAGATATTCGCATGACATCCTTACAAGCAAAGAAATTGAAGAAATGTAAATTAATTATAATAGATGAGGCCACAATGATGTCATGCTATGCCCTCCAATGTATTGACCGTTTGCTTCGTGAAGTCATGGATAATATTTTTCCATTTGGTGGAAAGGTAATGTTGTTGGGTGACGATTTTAGACAAACATTACCTGTCGTTGTACATGGAAATCGAACAGACATTATTGAAACATGTATAAAGTCAAGTATGGAAACATTTTACCCATCTTCAACTGCAACAAAATATGAGATCAGAAGGCCAAACTGATTTCAATGATTGGCTTATTAAAATTGGAGAAGGCAGAACAGAAAAAATACTACATTTACCTGACGACACTGTAGAGATCCCACCTCATATGATTTGTCAACAAGATATTATATCGGCTATATTTGAAGGGAGCATAAATAACGAAGAATATTCCGAGCTTGCCAACCAAGTTATACTGACGTGTAAAAATAAAGATGCATTAATACTCAATAATGAAATCTTTAAAAAAATTAATGCACCACAAAGAAATTATCACAGTGCTGATTCTGTACTTGCTAATGACAATGAAAGTCAGGCAAACTTTTCAACTGAATTCATTAACTCTTTAACTCCTTCTGGAATGCCACCACATATTTTGCAGCTAAAGAAAGGTGCAATTATCATGTTACTGCGAAATATGAACCCCAAAAAAGGCCTATGCAATGGCACAAGATTAATTGTTCAACAATTAAAGGACCATTTTATAGATGCTGAAATTTTAACTGGTACCCATAAAGGAGAGAGAGTTTTCATACCAAGAATAGATTTAGCACCAAGTGAAAGTAGTCTCCCTTTTATACTTCAAAGAAGACAATTTCCCATTATTATGGCATTTGCGATGACCATTAATAAATCACAAGGTCAAACTTTCAAATCTGTGGGTATTTACTTGGAAGAACCAGTTTTTGCACATGGTCAATTGTACGTTGCATTGTCACGCTGCAAAAATCCACAGGCTATTAAAGTTTACATTGAAAACAATGAAAGTCAAGGTGATTTATTAGAAGATGGACGTATTTTTACTAAAAACATTGTCTACTATGAAGTACTATAACTTTGCAGGATACAAACTAAAGCCATGCAAACATTTTGGAAAAACATTCAAAAATACAAAACAATTGGTTGTTTAATTCAGTCATAATTAATGGAAGTCATTTTTATGGATAATTCGCCTCACAAAATACTTGCCTTGCATTTCTATGAAAAATTATGTTAAAATGTTAAATCACTATGTTAATGTTTCTAATGTTACAAGTTTAAAAACAATATTTTCAAGTTATTTAATTCAACATATTACAAAGTTCATGTTAAGAGCTCAAGCACCTTTTAAGTCACAATGTAAATATTCTCTGTTATCTTAAGATTACTACCTACATTAATGTTTATCGCCAGTTTATGTGCTCAGTAATGAATTACTTTAATTACGTACGCTTTAAGGAGAGTTTTTACTGTATGCCTTCCTGTACATTCAATGTATATTAAACTTAACAATTATTCTGATACAAATTGCATGTTAATACTGATTAATTTAAAGTTTAAATGTTTTTACATTCAAATGTTAATACTTTTAATTCAAAATTATGTTACAAAATGTATTTACTATGTTCCTGTTTATAATGTTCAAAATTAGACAAATGTTTCCAAAAATTCCAAAGTTACATAAAAAATAAAGTTCAATTTTAAAAATATATACTTTCAAGGTTATTGCTTACATATATTTTAAACTTCATGTTAAAATTCGGCACGTTTCAAAAAGTCTTTTTACTTTTTACTTTTCTCTGGATTCTATGTATATTAAAGTGAACTATTCTTCAGATACAAATTTCATTTTAAAAAACCATTACATCAACGTTTTACAAAAATACATGTTCATATCACAATACTTACAAGGGTCAAAAATATATTTAAATAACTAAACAACTTTCCAAACATATACATCTCATTGCCGTCATTTTTTGACGGGCAAGTCGCTAGTACAATAATGTTGTTGTGTAGCATTCATCTGGTGTTTAACAATCATGGTACAGTACAAACGAAAACAAACAATGATAATGTGAGCAATACATAATATTTATTCTTATGTTTGCAAATTATAGAAACAAAAAAAGAAAATTGGAGGCAAACATTCCGTCGATTTGAACCTAAAGAGATAAGAACAAGACATCAATTAGAACAATATACGCATTGACTGCCACACCTCAACGTCAATAGATCTTGGACATCAATTGCTTCTATATGCAACATGAACATGTTCTCACCTATTTCCGCTTTCGCTTGTGTTGTTCATGACTCTCCTGGCCTTTGGCAACCGTTGCCCTAGGCCGGCCACAACCTCTTTGAAGGGTTGGCGGCTCTTCTGCCCTGGATGCTGGAGGCAAGGTCTGGGAGGTTGAGGAAGTACCCTGTTCATGGGGATGGCCTTCTCGGGCCATTTCGGCCCTTCGTGCATACTCCTCCATTACACGTTGATGCCGCCTCAACTACTGCAATGCCTGTTCATTTTGCTGGCCCATCTCCATGACCTGGTGATGCCGCCTCAACTCTTCAAACACCCGGTCTCATCTCCAGCATGAACTCTTGATTTTGCTCCCGCTCATGCTGGAGATGAGCGAGGAAATCGTGGCACTGGGCCGCTGACAGCACCGGACTACCTGGCGCGGACCCAGACCACTGTGTCCTCTGGGTGGAGGCACGGCTGTGTGGAGTGTCCTGCCGGGCCGGAGTGGCCTGCCAGTCCGGAGTGGCCTGCGGGGCCAGAGTGGCCAGAGTAGCCTGCGGGGCCTGTGGGCCGGAGTGGCCAGAGTAGCCTGCAGGGTCTGTGGTGCCGGAGTGGGCAGAGTAGCCTGCGGGCCCGTGGGGCCGGAGTGGCCAGAGTAGCCTGTGGGGCCGGGGTGGCCAGAGTAGCCTGCGGGGCCTGTGTGGCCAGAGTAGCCTGCGGGGCCTGTGGGGCCGGAGTGGCCAGAGTAGCCTGCGGGGCCTGTGGGGCCGGAGTGGCTAGAGTAGCCTGCGGGCCGGAGTGGCCAGAGTAGCCTGCGGGGCCTGTGGGGCCGGAGTGGCCAGAGTAGCCTGTGGGGCCTGTGGGGCCGGAGTGGCAAGAGTAGCCTGCGGGGCCTGTGGGAGCCACATGCCCTGCCGGGGGCCCATGCTCCAGGGCACCATTTCTTGTGGCTCCAGACTGTGGGCCCAACTGGGATAGAACCAAATTGGATGTCCCAACATTTAGCCAGGCCACATTGGCTGTGAGCCAGGCGGCGCCATTATCCTGGCTGGAGGGGCCATTGCTGGAGCCAATGTCTGGAATCTTGTGGAGGGCCCAGTTGGACTTTCTGCTGGTGGTCCTGCTGCAGGTGGTGTTGCTGCAGGTGGTCCTGCATCTTGGCATGGTGCAGGGCCCTGAGGAGGCAGGGAACGCCCGGCTGGTACTGAAATGAGACAAGATTTGTATTTGAGTATTGTTGTTTCCATATCTCTGAGATCATAGTGACTTGGAATTGGCTGTGAATGTTTGAAGCAAATAAAAATTGATCTGCATCATTAGTATTGTGGATCCTGGCTGGGATATTTCCTGTTATGTGACAGCGACTGCTGGCAGCAGCAGTTGGACCAAGGGGCTGATAGATGGCGCTGCCGCTGTTATATACATCATTTTCACCTTACACACAAGCCCAAAAGCACTAGCCCTCACCCTAATCCGATACCCTTACCTTAACAACACCATAACCCACTAAATATGCATGATTATATAATCTCAAGGAAAATGCTGTGACATGTAGAGGCTGCTCATTGCTGCTACCAGCAGTGACGGTCATGTAACAGGAAATGGCCCATGGCTCATATGACTATATGTAATGCTGTTGCGGTGTGCCAACTGCAGTTAATTAGGACACGTGCTCATCTGAATCTGTTGGCCAGTGTGTGAGACAGACCAATCTGTGACCAATCCTCAGCAATGTGAGTTAACATGTTAATGTAACAAGGTCCAGATTATGCTGTTACGCGACACAAACTTGCAGTCCATCAAAGTCTGTATCTGCATATGCTGCAGTGTGCACATCCATACATGTAGTCTCATGGGGATGTACCAGCTATACCGGACCTATCCTGTTGTATGTGCGCATCTCTGGAAGTGCACCGCCACCGACTCTAGCTACGCCAGCCCAGCAGGCCGGGTAAGTGGTTATGGGTTTTGGGTTCTGGCTACAGTTAGGGGGTATGGGTTAGAGTTAGAAAGTGGGGTTTAGGGGGTTAGGGTTAGAGGGTTTAGGGGCTTTGGGTGTACCAACTATTTTTGATGGCTACATGGGGACACAAGCGCAGCCGCATCCCTAGAGTCGGCGGCGGCACTCTTCCAGCACATACTGAAATGCACACATAAAACAGGATACATCCGCTATACCTAGTTTCAATATGTACATGAGTTCTAAGCAGTAGGAGTGTTAAGCCAAACAGCTATGAATGGGCCAGTTTAACATGGAGTAGAATGTGACAGGGGAACTCATGACAATAAACAAACAATTGCAATGGAGTTGTCATGTATGCTTTATATGCACTCTGAACCAACAGGAAACATAACAGTAACATCAATAGATTTGCAAAACGGTATCATAATCAGTTGTGGGAGGAGGGATTGGACATATATTTCATTGCTAACAATTCTGACAAGTATATTTCTTTACACAGGATTTACATGATTTTTGCTGCCTCAAATATCTGTAGTCACAACCAGATATCTTACAGTGCAATTCAACGTCAGTTATCTATCTGTGTGGGGTACATGTGCGTACATATGAGGGTGTTAAGGTGTACATGGTACTCACATTGCAGGCTTTGTGACCGACCCGAGTCCATCAGGCCAAGGAGGCGCTGGCTGGATCATGTCGCACACTGTGGCCTCCCAACCGGGGTATGTAAATGTTTCTGGCGGCCCACCACCGGTTCCACGTGCCGCATTGGCCTCATTCGCCATTTTCTTTTTTACCTCAATGCGGCAGTCTTGGTACCGGTGCTGGACAGACTGCCAGGTACGATTTGCATACCCCAGCAAAGAGACTTCAGCCGCTATTGCCCTCCAGGCATCTGTCCTTTGCCTGGGCCTCACCTCGCTCCGACCGGTTAGGATGGAGTGGTGGGCTTGAACTCCTCTAATGAGAGTTTCAATTTCCTCTTGGTTAAAGTTTGCTGTCCTTTTTCTGGCAGCAGCAGCAGCTTGCTGGCCAGCCTGTGGCTGGGGGCCCTGCTCTCCCTGGCCTCTACCTTCACTGCCTTCTCCCTCCATCTCTCCTCCTCTCCTCACTCTCTCTTGCTCGCTCTCAAAAAACCTCCAACTCCAAGACCTGTGTGTCCACTTGCACAGCATACAACACAGTCACAGATTTACGAATTTCCCTCCATTTTAAACTATTTGTGGCCTTGATTGTCATCTTCCTATTGGTTAAATGATTTCAGGTTTGATTTCAGGATTACAGGCTTGAGACTTCTGGCCGTAACGCACAACCTTAGCTTCTTGGTGAAGCAGGTACGGGTTTGGCGGATGATTGCCCTCCAAGCCCGTAGCTCGTTATTCAAACCCGTGCGGGCTTGCATGATAGATGAAGTTAAATATCTTTATTTGCGGATTTGAGAGTAGGGGAATGTTGAGCTATTAATTCTAAAACCAAACATCACTTTCACTTCTAATAAAAGTACAGGATGGCTTTTCTATGCTACGACTTGTAAGAAAGCCCTTTACGACCCATAGGTCTATTTTACCCATTTAGGGACTTGACGGAGGCTAATCCCGCAGCCTTTGCGGGTCTGAGGTGCTCCAAGCCCTCGGGACTTTGTCCACGGATATTTGACAAGAATTAAAAAAATAAATATTTATGGATTTGAGTGTAGGGGAATGTTGTGCTATGAACGCTAACACCTACAATCACTTTATAGTCTCCTCAGAGTGCAGGATGGCTTTATTATGTGCTTATTTGTGTGCCTGCGGGACCTTTTTGCTGCAAGTAAGCTGCGGCTCGGTATTAGCCTTGCAGAGAGAGGGTTCCCGGAGCAATTGAATAGCCACCGGGGCTTTCTTGCGGCCGAAACTCTTGCGGCCGTTTAAGATCAAAGGCTTTCCTCCGGCGCGTGTGGCCGCAAGGGATTACAAGGCGCCAGCCGCAAGCCTGCCGGAGTCCCCAGCCGGAAGCGAATAGAATTGGCAAATAGCCTGCGGCCGGTCCTTGCGGTCCCGCATCTCCCGATAATAGAATGAGGCCCTAATTGATTAACGTGTAACCTCCATGTTTTACGTCATTTTCATGATGACGGTCTAATTTTCTGTTTGCTGTTTCTAAATGGGTAGTCACGGCCTTGCTTACTTGATCAAGTTTACGCTCTGAAATGCTACATACTGGTGCATGGTTTACAGTTTTCGCTTCTAACTTGCGGCCTTGTTCTATGGAATTGAATGCGGTCCAAAGTCTCAATTGCCAAGAACATTGACCAGCTTGGGACTAGACTCTTTTTTTTTTTTTGTATTTCATTATGTAATAAGTTAAAATTGTCGGCATGTATTCCTTCCAATTGGGCTAAAATATGAGTTATTGAAAAGTCCAGATAACTCTGCTCACACTGATGGTAGTTATACATTTTTTTCCCAATTGGGATTGAAGGGTAAAAGAATGTTGTTTTAAGACGTATGAGTGTATCGTTTTTTTTTATTTCTTGTGCATCCTGGTTTGGTTTGTGACCTTAGGTTTCCATTATGCATCCGTAGGGCTATTAGCCAGTTGGAGGGAAACACCATAGCTTCTGAGATAGGAGGTCTCTATAAGGGACACAGGGACTCCAGACTCTGCGATATATTGAATTTATTTGTACAAAGTTACATAGGGCCTCATTCAATTGTGATTTGGCCAATTGAATAGGGCTCTGTATAAGCACACAGCATATTTTTTTAAGGAATTTTTTAGATAGTGAAGACCTTGCTTTTAGATAGAAATTCACTAACTAAAAACTTCTTTAAAAATAATGCTATGTGCTTATATAGAGGCCTATTCAATTGGCCAAATCTAATTGAATGAGGCCCATATTGTTTTTGGCCATGATACCTGCCATGGGATTAAACTTCTGTACTGCAGGGCTTCCAGTCAGAGTGTGGGACATAGGAAACCTTGTACAGCTATTAACTGAGATTGACTACATGTATATTTTGTACACATGTTTATATAAGTTATTGGAAAGATCCTTCCAACCAGGTTGTTTTGGATACCCGTGGTGGGTTTATATCATTTTTTTTTAAATTAATTCTGATTAAAGTTCCATTTTTAAACTTTTATGACTTTAATAAATTGGTGTGAAGCACTGGAACGCTTGTAAGGCTTTCTCTTAGTGTTCTTTTTTTTTTCTTTCTTTGTTTTAAAAAAACTAATAGATTTAGGTTGGAAATCACCAATAATTAAAAGAATCTGAAACCAATTAGTGATTGTTAAAGTAGTATGAACAGTTGATCAATCCCTGGACCTAGAAAAGACAAATAATCATCCCATAAGATGACCTAATGTGCCAAAGTAAATAGGCTGTGTTTTATATTAAATGAAAACAATAAATGAAGCGCCATTTCTTTTTCCTATTGTGTATAGCTGTATCAGCATTCACATTACCTGTTGACCACTAACAAGCAGGATCAATGACTAGTGAGTTACCATATCTGACTGCCATAATGGCTTTAAATATCTGTAGGATCTATCATTACGGAAGAACTCTAAAGAAATTCAGCCTCAAGTAATTCATGCTGGAAATTCCCATTGCAACACTGCTGACTTAATAAAAGGTTACAATTTGTTAAGAATGATAAACAACAGCGTGATTAGTTTATCTACAATCGTCAGCATTTTCATGAATCAGATACTACACACCAAGGGCCCTATTCAATTCCCTATTTCATAAAGCTACACTAAAACATGGTCAGTAACTTTATGTAGCTATTTAATTGACGCTGTTTTTAATGACTGCGAGTGAGCTACCCCATAAACTAAGAAATAAGGCCAGACAAGCAAAATTATGGCAAGGTTTCCCATTGATCTTTTGACATCCATAAAATTATGAGTTACTTTTTTAAAGTTTTACACTAAATTGCTATTCTAATTTAGACTTTACCGATGACTCGTAACTTGTAGTATTAGAGAAAATAATTATATGCACTGAAGAGCGATGATTAATGGTTTTAAAAATGTGGCCAATTGAATAGGGCTCTGTATAAGCACATAGCATATTTTTTTACAGAAGTTTTTTGTTAGTGATCTTCTATCCAAAAGGAAGGTCTTCACTAACTAAAAACTTCTGTAAAAAAATATGCTATGTGCTTATATAGAGCCCTATTCAATTGGCCAAATCACAATTGAATGAGGCCCAAAATGCTTAACATTCCAATGGGCACATATGTGCATTTTAAAATGTTGATATTTTTATTATTATGCTTGTGCCATTATACAATATCCAGGTTAACATAGAACCTAGTACTCCAGAGGTTAATGCATATCAAGAAACCTACATGGACAAAAAACAATGCTCTATTGTCTATTAAAGGTCTAGCCCTATCAGCAAACATTACTTTACCAAGCATCAGAAATGCTTACTTGCAAATTGTGGGTGCTTATTTTGTCTCATTTTACATATACATATATATATATATATATATATATATATATACAATATCATGATGTTCTCATTTTCTATTGGTTCCTGTGGCTGTGTCTCATCTAGGGCCTCATTCAATTGTGATTTGGCCAAATGATTAGGGCTCTATATAACACATAGTATATATTTTTATAGAAGTTTTTAGCTAGTGAAGACCTTGCTTTTGGATAGAAGTTCACTAACTAAAAGCTTCTGTAAAAAACTATGCTATGTGCTTATATAGAGCCCTATTCAATTGGCCACGTGGCCCCAAGTATTTAAGTAAAAGCCAGAGTTTGGTGTAATTTTACGGGAAGAAACGTAATTTTACACCTTGCATTTTACTGACATGACATAACCTTTCGTATCTCGAGTGAGATACATAATTTGTGCATTGAATACAAGCGTAACTTTACTGAAAAGAGCTCCCTGTACTTGAAGAAATGTAGCTTGCGAGTTACAAGTCTGGAATTGAATGAGGCTCTAAATCAGTCTGAGAAGCACTTACATTTTCACCTAAACATAAATGTGTTATATATTAAATGTCATTCCGATATATATATATATATATATATATATATATATATATATTAATTATTTATGTAAAAGCTATAATTTTTATGTCAATTTTTGTTACTGACACTGAGACTGCCAATTTGATTAGGTTAAAAGTTCAAGAACCATCTCAAGAGCCAATCAAACTGCAGCTGAGTTCTAAGTTGTGACAGTTGCATTCATGTCTTCTGTTCTTCAGCAGTTCACAGCACCGAATATCCAGGAGTCTTGTAGCAAGAAAAGGCACATACTGTGAATAGTGTACATAAGATCAACTTGTTTCTGTTAACCTTTTAATTTTTAGGCATTGCATTTTGATATAAGCAAGTGCATTTAGGGTAAATACAGGGCAAATGTAGCGTTGATTATAGTAACTTTAATTAATAGGTAAGGTGCTAACTGTGTTGCATGTATGAGTATGGTTTGTGGAAGAAAAACATATATCCACAAACCGACATTCTACTCAAAACCCTAATCATGATACGAAAACTCAGATTAGACTTATTATTATCGTTTTATTTGAGCAGTGGTTGGGCAGCAATAGGATAGTATACCCAATGTCTGCAGCAGGCAACAATTAGATAAATATCATATCTTTTTATAGCAGTCCTACATACAGACTACTTACTGCCCATTGCCTCCCACCTTCTAAGCCAATAAAAAAATATTTATATTTCTAAGCCAATTAAAAAGCAAACACGCATCAGAAGCATGTATGCTTATGTTACTTAAATCATTTGCGCAGATCACCTTATTTTAACAATTAATACGCAGTAAAGACTGTGGACCTCATTCTATTGCTATGTTTTTGAGAAAGTGGCCGCAGCTACTTTGCTTTTCAATTGCCTTCCGATCGCGGACTCCGATCGCGTTACGTGCTGTGACCTGCGATCCCTGCCAACCCCTTGCAATACATATACAGACCCCCATAAGCCTCTATATTACCCCATCAGTCCCATAAGGGTCTATAAAGACCCTTATGGGACAATGAGAACCCTAACAGTAACCCCATCAGTGCCATGCTGGTCATCCAGGACCCTCATGACACACTACACTATCCCCCCCCCCGATAAACCAATAAATCTAAACTAACCCCCTCTAACTAATTACCCCCTCTACCCTAACCTAATAACCCCTCTACTACCTACCTAACACCTACCCTAACCTATTAACACCTACACTACTTTCCTAACCCCCTATTAAACCCCACCAACACCCCACTAATTACAAAAAATTAAAAACTAGATTACAGAAGAAAAAGCACTATTACACAAAATAATACAAGAACCATTACAGAAAATAAAAAAGAACAGTACAAAAACAAAAAAGCACCACTAAAGAAAAAAACACACCACCACTTACAGAAAAATAAAAAATACTACTTTAACTAAATTAACAATACAAGCAAAAATAAACACATCCATATCCCAATACAACAAAAACCCACAACCAGCAAAAAAATAAAGTTAAAATCATATCACTAACCTTGCAAAAATGTCCCTCCAGTGACGACGGTTTTCTGGCCTTCATCCCTAGCATAAGGGCCCATCCGTAGATCTTCACAGGTCCGGCAACCCTACAAGAAAAATAAACATTACAATTAATATAAAAAAAAAAAAACATATAATCAAGAACAGTCTAAACAGTACACTTACCTTTCTGCGATGCCCCCGTCCTCCTTATAGTCTTCTCCGGCAGGGCCCCTCCAAAGAAAACCTGATGTGCTAAAACAAAAATCAAAAAATCGAATGGAGCTCTTCCCTGGA
Organism: Discoglossus pictus; assembly: GCA_027410445.1. Lineage (NCBI taxonomy): Eukaryota > Metazoa > Chordata > Amphibia > Anura > Alytidae > Discoglossus > Discoglossus pictus. The sequence goes on from CM050174.1 coordinate 63,860,106, forward strand.
GAAGCTCCCCGGCGCAAATGAAGGTTCTAGCGCATGCTCCGGTAACAATTTGGAAATGGCGTCTTCTGATTGGCTGAAAACGCTGTCAATTATATTTCAGCCAATCAGAGAGCGCCAAGGTGTGAGAAAATCAGAATGGGATATATATATATTCCTCCTATATCCCATTCTGATTGGCTGATGGGGTTAAATAGAGGCTTATGGGGTCTGTATAGACCCTCATAAGAGATGGGTTTAAATAGAACTAGATAGGGTTCAACAGGACTAGATGGTGGGTAAATAGGCCCAGTTAGGGTTAAAAGAGGACAGATGGGGTTTAGTTAGGGTAAATAGGTTAATGGGGTATGGTTAGGGTTAATATAATCCTGGAGGACCCTCATGGCACTTAAAGTGTCCTATAGGGGTCTTTATAGACCCCTATTGGACTGAGGGGGTAAATTATAGTCTCATGAGGATATATTGACATCCGTGAGTGATGTGGTTAATTTTACGTCCGGAGGGGGTACTTATAGTACACCCGCGCCAGGGGTAATTTTTTTTATTTAGTGCAGGTCCTTTCAGGACCAGCAAGGTGGGAATTTTGTATCTATCGGGGACCATTCTACCAGCATTATAGTAGCTATACCTACTTGTGGAGTGTTCCCTGTAGCAGATTATAAGTCGTGTCCTACCCTCAGAGGAGTTATATACTCCATTTAGAAGAATACCCATTGCTACTTTTATCTTCATCGGGGGGGACAATCCTTGTGAGGTGGACAATTTGAGGACCCATCCAAATGAGCGTACTAAGGCTCTATACATGTTTTTGATTTCTGTACATGTGAGTATATTACATTTAATTTTTTATAGTAATACATTACTTTTTTATATACCACACCATTGTGCTTTTGCGCTTCTCTAGCCCATTCCCTTCTTCTTTTTAATTTGCTATTCAATTGGCATTTTTTTGTGAGCTAAAAAAGCTTACGAGTTACAGCCTTGAAAACTTTGTGGTTGTTAAACTCGGAACTTATTAATTGAAAGAAGAAAAAGAAGACACCCTTGTTTCTCAGTAACATTCTCCTAACTGAGATAGTGTGATGCATGAAAGCCACAATTCATAAAATCTTAATATTTATTATTAACATTTAGCAAAAAAATGTAACATAGAAAAAATAAAAAAATACGTTTTTTTAAAATATAAAAAAAACAGTTTCCACCTTTGATAATTAGATAGATACTATCCACAAATACATAAAAAGAATATGAATATTTAATGCAATCTTAACTATATGATGTCAATTCAGTTGAGAACAAAACTAAATAATTATATTAGTTTTAACTCATTGAGGTATTACTGGATATATATAATTCATAATCTCTACGTGATAATAGATATAGGGCCTCATTCAATTTGGGGCCGTAACTCGGCCGGAAGACTGCGATTCCTTCCAATTGGGTTATGACCCTACATCTATGCTGCTATTCAATTAGCAGGCGCCGCAAGGACGTCCCATAATCACAAACCATCGGCAGTAAGCATTTGCTGCAAACCTGTAAATCGTGTTACAAGCCCCCAAACTCGGATAAATGTAAATGCAAATATAAATTCAATGGGGAACACAATGATAGGGAACACAATGGGTGGACATGAGAATTAAAGGCACAACATTCCCAAGCTGGCACATCGCCATAATACAATACTTTTTTCCATGTTATTCCAAGCCCATATGACTTTTTAATCCAACCTCCATTTTATTTCAAAGTCCTACGGGCTTAAATAAGCTGTTACGGGCTTGGAGGTCACTCAAGCCCGTAGGACTTTGAAATACAATGGAGGTTGGATTTAAATGTCCTATGGGCTTGGCAATTGAAGCACGTTGGACTTGAAAACAAATATTGAACATGAAATCAAATATTTAGCTATGGTGATTTGAGAGTGTGGGAGTGTTGTGATATTAATTCTAAGACCTAAAATCACTTTCACTTCTAAAAAAAGTACAGGATGTCTTTTTTATTTGTTCAATTAGTGCTACATTTTGTAAGTAAGACCCTTGCGGTACCTCTTTGGTGTAAGTAAGCCGTGTTTTTTGCGTTTAGCCATTTACGGGCTTGACGAAAGGTGAATTGTAGCAATTGAATAGCGAATCTGGATTTCTTGCCGCTGCAACTCTTGCGGTCGCGAAAGATCAAAGGCTTTGACGGAAGTAAGCTGCGATTGAGCAAATCGCAAGTGATCGCACCTCAAGGCTCATAACCTGATCGGAAGACAATGAAAGTAGCTTGCGGCCTCCCCTTGCGGCCCCGCAGCTCAAAGACATAGCAGTTGAATAAGGCCCAAAGATAATAGATAATAGACATATTGAATAGATATTGTGACTGAAAAATAAAATGCGTTTTTATTTTTCAATCTTTAGCACTCCACAAAGTTTGATCCCTATCCAATTATATTATATATTCGAAATACTATAGAGACATTATACTAATTGACCAATCATAATTTATTCTGCTATGTCTATTATAAAAATGGGGATTATGAATCATACTAGCGACTTGCCCGTCAAAAAATGACGGCAATGAGATGTGTATGTTAGGAAAGTTGTTTAGTTATTAATATATATGTGACAGTTGTATTGTGATATTAAAAGATGTTTAGTTTTGTAAAATGTTCTCTTGGTGAACAATAATTTGTAAAGCATTTTGTATTAACATTTGAATGTAAGAATAGTGAAACTTGAAATTAATCATTATTGTATACTTTAGGCAATGGTTTGTTAACATGCAATTTCTATCCAAATAATTGTTAACTTCAATATACATTGAATGCAGAGGAAGGCAAACAGTAAAAACTCTCTTTAAAATGTACCTAATGAAATAAATTCCTTCCTGACCACATGAACTGTCGATAAATCTTAATACAGGGAGTAATCTTAACATAACAGACAATATTTACATTGTGTCTTAAAACGTGGTTGAGCTGTTAAAATGAACTTTGTAATATGTTGAATTAAAGACCGTTAAAATATTGTTTTCCAACTTGTAACATTAGAAACAGTAACATAGTTAATTAACATTTTAACATAATTATCACATATATAGTTGCAAGGCAAGTGTTTTGTGAGGCGAATCATCCATAAAGAGTCTTTCCATAAATTATGACTGAAATTGTTTCTTGTTTATTATTTTTGAATGTTTTTTAATTTGTTTTCCTTGTGTTTTCTTTCTTTACTGAAAAGTTATAGTACTTCATAGTAGACAATGTTTTAAGTAAAAATACGTCCATCTTCTAATAAATCACCTTGACTTTAATTCTTTTCAATATAAACTTTAATAGCCTGTGGATTTTTGCGCCGTGACAACGCCACGTACAATTGACCATGTGCAAATACTGTTTCTTCCAGGAAAATACCCACAGATTTGAAAGTTTGACCTTGTGATTTATTGATGGTCATGGCAAATGCCATAATAATGGGAAATTGTCTTCTTTGAAGTATAAAAGGGAGACTACTTTCACTTGGTGCTAAATCTATTCTTGGTATGAAAACTCTCTCTCCTTTATGGGTCCCAGTTAAAATTTCAGCATCTATAAAATGGTCCTTTAATTGTTGAACAATTAATCTTGTCCCATTACATAGGCCTTTTTTGGGGGTTCATATTTCGCAGTAACATAATAATTGCACCTTTCTTTAGCTGCAAAATATGTGGTGGCATTCCAGAAGGAGTTAGTGAGTTTATGAATTCAGTCGAAAAGTTGGCCTGACTTTCATTGTCATCAGCAAGTACAGAATCAGCACTGCGATAATTTCTTTGTGGTGCATTAATTTTTTTAAAGATTTCATTATTGAGGATTAATGCATCCTTATTTTTACACGTTAGTATGACTTGGTTGGCAAGCTCGGAATATTCCTGGTTATTTATGCTCCCTTCAAATATAGCGGATATAATATCTTGTTGAGAAATCATATGAGGTGGTATCTCTACAGTGTCGTCAGGTAAATGTGGTATTTTTTCTGTTCTGCCTTCTCCAATTTTAATAAGCCAATCATTGAAATCAGTTTGGCCTTCTGATCTCATATTTTGTTTCAGTTGAAGATGGGTAAAATTTTTCCATAGTGTACTTGACTTTATACATGTTTCAATAATGTCAGTTCGATTTCCATGTACAACGACAGGTAATGTTTGTCTAAAATCGCCACCTAACAACATTACCTTTCCACCAAATGGAAAAGTATTATCCATGACTTCACGAAGCAAACGGTCAATACATTGGAGGGCATAGCATGACATCATTGTGGCCTCATCTATTATAATTAATTTACATTTGTTCAATTTCTTTGCTTGTAATGATGTCATGCGAATATCTGACACAGAAGTTTCTAAAATAGGCACTGGCAGTTTAAATCCACTATGAACAGTTCTTCCACCTTCTAACAAAAGTGCAGCAATTCCAGTAGTGGCAAACGCCATTGCTATTTGACCTTGTGCTCGTACTGAACTCATTAATAAATTATACAGATAGGTTTTTCCTGATCCGCCAGGTCCATCAAGATAGAAATAACGCTCTGTCACCATGTCATCATCTATTGCATTTTTAATGGCATTAAATGCTTGCAATTGTAATGTATTTAAAGTTGCAAGTCTTTCTTTTGTTCTTTCTGCTTGTAGTTGAATGTCATAGTCTTCAAAGTTTATGTATTCTATAAGACCTGGATCAGGCAAATTAAAACTTGCACAACTTAATCCATGAGTTAAAAATACTTCTTGGATTTCCATTAACGCTTTTAAGTGTGCAATGGGTTCATTGTATCGTCGCATAAAGTCTTCAGCCATATTACTTTTAAAAGTCTCCCACAAAGCTAATGCATTTGGAGCATTTAAGAAGATACAAATAAAAGCAAATTGTTCTCTCATCTGTCGTGGCATTTGACATTGTGCTGCTTCTTCTAAACATTTTTCCCATTCTGTATCATCCGATAGTAAGTTTCTATGTCTTGCAGCTAAATGGAAGGATTCATATACAATGTCATTAACAGTTCTTAAGTGTTCAAAACGTTGTGCTCCAGGAACATTTAAAAGTAATATCCGTAAGCAAAAACGTTCAACATCTCTTGGACTGACTGTGTAAATTCTTGGAATTATTTTATTGCCTCTGGTTTTTCTTGGTCTCCATAATCCATTCACAAAAACATAGTGATATGGAATTTCAATATATAAGTATTGTGTTGCTTCTGAATCAGTGGAATTTAATTCAAACCATGCAGTTAGTGTAGTGTGACGATCTTCACTTTGGGCCAATGCATTCATGTCATTTCCAGCATGGAAATAGACTAAATGTTGTTGTGGCAAATGTACTGCTAACCTATATACTGCATGTGATCTATCAGGCATTTCAAATTTTAAAAGCCGCCACATAGCTTCTGGTGCACTGACATAGTGAGCATCTACATGAGATGCAAGTTCATCATGTACTAACTCACTACATTCAGGGTTGTCTGCACTTTTGACGACTACAGTAGCTGCATCGTAGCCTTTGTAAATATATTTGTAGACATATTTAATGGATTTGATGGAAGTGCAGGCTTCTACGTTGATGTGGGCATTGTACTTCATGAGTAAATGTGGATTGTAGGGTACTACATATCTATTGTCCACTTTTTTCCACGAATAATGGCACTATATCCTTCTCTTCTTTTATAAAGTGGATATCCATCACAATTGGCATAGGTTTTGTCTCTATAATCTTTTGGAAATTCTTTGGAACATTTATTATTTTCTATACATGGTGATTGTGGATTAAGGTCACCACAGGGTCCATGAATCATGCGATGAGTAACAATCTCATATAGACTACCATATAGTTCTGGATCTGGTAGTTCAGCAACTATGACTGCATCCACTTTGTCCGAAGTATCTAATTTATCTTTCTCTTGAAGTATTATGAGAAGATGTGCATGTGGAAGGCCTCTTTTTTTAAATTCAATGGTATATACATAAGCAAGACATTTGCCAAATAACTGATTTATAGTGAAGTCATGTATTAATTCATTTAATTTGATCTTAAAAACTCTGGCTACTAAATCTGGTCGATCTGAAGCACTTAGTCCAAGAAGTAGATTTTGTGTAATTTCTGGCCATTGTGGATTACATGTAAATGTCAGAAATAAATCGGGTTTGCCAAATTTGGTGACAATAGCCATAGCATCATTGTATCTTTCTCATATTTCGAGGAGATCCTTGAAAGGAAGATGGTAAAATGATGGCTTTGCCAGCTGTCATGTCTCTGCTTGTAGCCACGTCAGCAACATAATCAATGAGTCCAGAATATTGTTCTACACAGAGTTTATCTTGTTGATATTTGATAAAGTTTAAATTATTTGCCTCAACTTGCAAATAAGAATCAATAATCCATTGTTGGGATAATTTTCCACCACATGAAATTGGATTAAATACATTGCGAATGGCAATTTGAGCTACTTTAAATTCAAGCATAGAAACATTATTTCGGATTCTGGCTTTAGCATTTGGGTAACTGGGAAGAGTTAATTTCGGTTGCCAACCTGCTTCTCCGTGTGGGAAAAAGATGGGATATGTCATTGGATCTAAATTTGGACTTAAGATACTCATATTAATAAACGGTTGGTCCTCATTTCTAGGATATATTCGTATGTCTCTTTGAAATGGTGGTTCTCCTTCATCATTGTGAAACACCATTGCAACCTCATTTGTTGTTGGCAAGTTATAACGACGTTTATCAGTATGTCTGTCTCTTTTAAGCACCATATTAACCTTCGGCATTGGTAATTGATGTGTTTGTGAATGAAGTAGTTGTTCATTTTCTACTTCTGCCAATTTTTTATAAGCTTTACTGTAGGGATTGTTGTCCATAATGTTATTTAGCTCTATGAAAACAGTGGGTAAGCATTTTTTATTTTCTTCCATCTGCATACGTTGGTCAACAGCTTCCATTGTATCTAGGACATATAGTTGAGCGAATTTTCTTTTATTTCCTTCCTCTGGATGTAAATGGGAAGTGCGATGATAAATTTGTCCTTGGACTTTAAAACAGTAAGGACCATGTCCTGGTACATTAGCAGCTAATGTTGCCCCCATAGATGCAAAGGATATTGCACTATTGTAGGATCTTATGTTTGTTTTACATTTTTTGTAGTTTGGAAAAGTAGGTTCAGTCATAATGTTTTGTAAATAGATAGGAAATTCTTTCCTTTCTGGAAATTTGAACTTGCCTTTTTGACAGCAACTAATAAATTGGCCATCTCTGGGTCTCTCCTGTTTAAAATAATAAGCCTCACAAAACTGACATTGAGTAGTCATGTCCCCACAACTATGAACCTCTACTGCTAAAGACTTGAGTAAAGGACAATTTTCAAAGCATATAGGATTTTGACTTTCATATTCATCAGGTGAAATGTCATATAAGGTTTCAACAACAGGTTTCTAAATGCTTAGTTTTTTTCGTGGCTTTTCTTGGTATATGTTGTATTGTTTGAAGTAAAATGTCATGTAATGTTTCATGAACCGGTTCTAAATGCTTTGTTTTTTTCGTTGCTTTTTTTTGTATCCCTTGTATTTTTTCAGGTAAAATGTCATCTGATATTTCAGCAACTGGTTGTAAATGCTTTATTTGCTTGTTCGTTTTTTGTCATATCTTGAATTTCTGCAGGTGACAGTCTTTTGCTTTCAATTCTTTTGCGTTCTTTTTCTTGTCGAATTTGTTGGCGTCTTTTCTTTTCTTGTTTACTCTCGTTATCAGCCATGTTAATCTGTAAAAATAAAATAATGTATCTTTAGTTTATTGTGAGATGTTAAGTTTGTTTTCATCAAAAATTGTTATCAACAGTGTGTTTACATTTTATACTTAATCAATTTCAATTTGGTCAATTGAATAAAGGTCTAAATAAGGTCATCATATCATTTTTTAAAGAATTTTTTATTTAGTAAACATGTATCCAAAAGCAAGTTTTTCACTAACTAATAAATGTGAAAAAAAATGTTATGGTCTTATTTACAGCACTATTCAATTGGTCAAATGGCAATTCAATGAGGGTCTAGGACTGGAAATGTCCAATGAGAAATTGTATAGAGTCTGGCCCTCATTCAATTGCAATTTGGCCAATTGAATAGGGGTCTAAATAAGCACATAACATATTATTTTTACATAAGTTTTTAGTTAGTGAAAAACTTGCTTTTGGATAGATGTTTAATAACTAAAAACTTATTTTAAAAAAATATGTTATGTGCTTATTTAGAGCCCTATTGAATTGGCAAAATTGCAATTCAATGAGGGTCTTGGACTGGAAATGTCCAATTTAGAAATTGTATAGAGTCTGGGCCTCATTCTATTAGCGGCCGTAGGCGCTGCGGGGCCGCAAGGACCGGCCGCAAGCTATTCGGCTATTCTATTCCCCTCCGGCCGGGGGTTCCGGCAGGCTTGCGGCCGGCGCCTTGCTATCTCTTGCGGCCGCTCGCGCCGGAGGAAAGCCTTTGATCTAAAACGGCAGCAAGAGTTTCGGCCGCAAGAAAAGCCTGGTTGCTATTCTATTGCTCCGGGAACCCTCTCTGCAAGGCTAAAAGCGAGCCGCAGCTTACTTGCAGCAAACAGGTACCGCTAGCACCAATTAAGCACATAAAATAGCCCAAATAAAGCCATCCTGCACTTTGAGGAGACTATAAAGTGATTGTAGGTGTTAGCAAAAATAGCACAACATTCCCCTATACTCAAATCCGTAATTTTTGTATTTTCAAATTCTTGTCAAATATCCGTGGACAAAGTCCCGAGGGCTTGGAGCACCTCAGACCCGCAAAGGCTGCGGGATTAGCCTCCGTCAAGTCCGTAAATGGGTAAAATAGACCTACAGGTCGTAAAGGGCTAACTTACAAGTCGTAGCATAGAAACGCCATCCTGTACTTTTATTAAAAGTGAAAGTGATGTTTGGTTTCAGAATTAATAGCTCAACATTCCCCTACTCTCAAATGCGCAAATAAAGATATTTAACTTCATCTATCATGCAAGCCCGCACAGGTTTGAATAACGAGCTACGGGCTTGGAGGGCAATCATCCGCCAAACCCGTACGTGCTTCACTAAGAAGCTAAGGCCAAGTCTCAAGCCCGTAATCCTGAAATCAAACTTGAAATGAATTAACCAATAGGAAGATGACAATCAAGGGCACAAATAGTTTAAAATGGAGTAAAATTCGTAAATCTGTGACTGTGTTGTATGCTGTCCGAGGAGGAGAGATGGAGGGAGAAGGCAGCGAAGGGCATGGAGAGCAGGACCCCCAGCCACAGGCTGGCCAGCCAGCTGCTGCACGATAAAGGGCAGCAAATTTCACGAGCCAGGAGATTGAAACACTGGTTAGAGGAGTGCAAGCCAGACACTCCATCCTAATCGGTGGGAGCGAAGTGAGGCCCAGGCAGAGGACAGATGCCTGGAAGGAGATCGCGGCTGAGGTCTCCTCGCTGGGGTATGCGAATCGTACCTGGCAGTCTGTACAGCACCGGTACCAAGACTGCCGCATTGACTTCAAAAAGAAGATGACCAAAGGGGACAATGCGGCACGTGGAACCGGTGGTGGGCCGCCAGAAACATTCACATACCCCACAGTCCGCGACATGATCCAGCCAGCGGCAGTCGTGGGCCTCCCTAGCCTGGTGGACTCGGGTCAGTCCCAAAGCCTGCAATGTGAGTACCATGAACACCTTAACACCCTCATATGTACGCACATGTACCCCACACAGATAGATAACTGACGTTGAATTGCACTGTAAGATATCTGGTTGTGACTACAGATATATGAGGCTGCAAAAATCATGTAAATCCAGTGTAAAGAAATATACTCGTCAGAATTGTTAGCAATAAAATATATGTCCAATACCTCCTCCCACAACTGATTATGATACCGTTTTGCAAATCTATTGATGTTACTGTTATGTTTGCTGTTGGTTCCCAGTGCATATAAAGCATACATGACAACTCCATTGCAATTGTTTGTTTATTGTCATGAGTTCCCCTGTCACACTCTACTCCATGTTAAACTGGCCCATCCATAGCTGTTTGGCTTAACCCTCCTACTGCTTAGAATTCATGTACATTTTGATTATAGGTATAGCGGATGTATCCTGTTTTATGTGGGCATTTCAGTATGTGCTGGAAGAGTGTCGCCGCCGACTCTAGGGATGTGGCTGCGCTTGCGTCCCCATGTAGCTGTCAAAAATAGTTGGTACACCCAAAGCCCCTAACCCTCTAACCCTAACCCCCTAAACCCCACTTTCTAACTCTAACCCATACCCCCTAACTGTAGCCAGAACCCGAAACCCATAACCACTTACCCGGCCTGCTGGGCTGGCATAGCTAGAGTCGTTGGTGGTGCGCTTCCAGAGATGCGCACATACAACAGGATAGGTCCGGTCTAGCTGGTACATCCCCATGAGACTACATGTATGGATGTGCACACTGCAGCATATGCGAATACAGACTCTGATGTACTGCAAGTTTGTGTTGTGTAACAGCATAATCTGGACCATGTTACATTAACATGTTAACTCACATTGCTGAGGATTGGTCATAGATTGGTCTGTCTCCCACACTGGCCAACAGATTCAGATGAGCACGTGTTCTAATTAACTGCAGTTGGCACACCGCACCAGCATTACATATAGTCATATGAGCCATGGGCCCTTTCCTGTTATCTGACCGTGACTGCTGGTAGCAGCAGTGAGCAGACTCTACATGTCACAGCATTTTCCTTGAGATTATATAATCATGCATATTTAGTGGGTTATGGTGTTGTTAAGGTAAGGGGTTTGGATTAGTGTGAGGGCTATTGCTTTTGGGCTTCTGTGTAAGGTGAAAATTATGTATATAACAGCGGCAGCGCCATCTATCAGCCCCTTGGTCCAACTGCTGCTGCCAGCAGTCGCTGTCCCATAACAGGAAAGATCCCAGCCAGGATCCACAATACTAATGATGCAGATCAATTTTGATTAGCGTCGAACATTCACAGCCAATTACAAGTCACTCTGATCTCAGAGATATGGAAACAACAATACTCAAATCAAAATCTTGTCTCATTTCAGTACCAGCCAGGTGTCCCCGGCCTCCGCAGGTCCCTGCACCTTGTGAAGATGCAGGACCACCTGCAGGAACATCACCTGCAGCAGGGCCGTCGTATGAAAGTCCGCCTGGGCCATCCACGAGGTGCCATCAATTGCCTCCAGCAATGGCCCCTCCAGCCAGGATAATGGCACCGCCTGGCTCCCAGCCAATGTGGGCTGGACAAATGTGGGGCCACCCAATGTGGTCCCATCCCAGTTGGGCCCACAGTATGGATCCACAAGCAATGGTGCCCTGGAGCATGGGCCCCCGGTAGGGCATGTGGCCGCCGCAGGACCAGCAGGCCACTCTGGCCCCACAGGCCCCGCAGGCCCAGCAGGCCCAGCCAGCCACTCTGGCCCCACAGGCCCTGCAGGCCCAGCAGGCCCAGCCAGCCACTCTTGCCCCACAGGCCCCGCAGGCCCAGCAGGCCCAGCCAGCCACTCTGGCCCCACAGGCCCCGCAGGCCCAGCAGGCCCAGCCAGCCACTCTGGCCCCACAGGCCCCGCAGGCCCAGCAGGCCCAGCCAGCCACTCTGGCCCCACAGGGCCCGCAGGCCCAGCATGCCCAGCCAGCCACTCTGGCCCCACAGGCCCCGCAGGACCAGCAGGACCAGCCAGCCACTCTGGCCCCACAGGCCCCGCAGGACCAGCAGGCCCAGCCAGCCACTCCGGCCCCACAGGCCCAGCAGGCGTCTCCCAGGCAGGACACACCAGTCAGCAGTGCCTCCACCCAGAGGACACAGTGGTCTGGGTCGCTGCCAGTTAGTCCGGCGCTGTCAGCAGCCCAGTGCCAGGATTTCCTGGCTCATCTCCAGCATGAGCGTGAGCAAAATCAACAGTTCATGCTGGAGATGAGACGCCACGATGCCAGGAAGCTCGAGGAGAGGAGACGCAACAACGACCGTAACTTCGAGGAGACGCCATAATGAACGGGTGTTTCAGGAGATGACACGCCAAAATGAACGAATGTTCCAAGAGGTGAGGCGGCATAACCTTAGAATGGAGGAGTATGCCCGAAGGGCCGAAATGGCCCGAGAAGGCCAGCCCCAAGACCGGGCTACCCCTTCAACCTCACCCCCTTCAACATCACAGACCCTGTCACCAGCATCCAGGCCGGAAGAGCCTCCAACCATTCGAAGAGGTCGGGGCCGGAATAGGGGAACATTTTCCAAAGGCCAGGAGAGCCAGGAAACACACAAGCGGAAGCGGAAATAGGTGAGAACATGTTCATGTTGCATATAGAAGCAATTGATGTCCAAGATCTATTGACGTTGAGGTGTTGCAGTCAATGCGTATATTGTTCTAATTGATGTCTTGTTCATATCTCTTTAGGTTCCAATTTATTGATGTTCCAAAATTTCTGCCTCCCGTTTTTTTTTTTTTTTTAATAATTTAAAAACAGCATAAGATTAAACATTATGTATTGCTCACATTATCATTGTTTGTTTTCGTTTGTACTGTACCATGATTGGTAAACACCACATGAATGCTACACACCAACGTTATTGGATTAGTACATACATCTTCCTTCAATATACCAGCCCTGTGTTAATGTAGGGTTGGGGTAACAGCCACTAGTGCAGATGAGGGTGGAGGTAATATTCCTGAGTTTGATTCCAGTAACGGTGATGCATGATATTCGTGTTTCTGACACATGGATAGATTAATTCAGGGGAAATATCAAAAGTGAGTCCACCCCTAAGTGAAATTGGCGATATTTTGTGGGGCCACCATTATTTTCCTGCACTGACTTAACCCTCATGGGGATGGAGTTCCCCAGAGTTTCACAGGTTGCCACTGGAGTCCTCTTCCACTCCTTCATGATGATATCATGGAGCTGGTGGATGTTAGAGACCTTGCACTCCCTGTAACGGAGTTGGAACACGCAGTCCAATATCTCCGCTGGTATACGGTACAATATCCAAAAAGCACTACAGTCTCAACATTCCCAACCTCCAATATTTGCCGACACTCAATTGGGAGTCAAATGAATACTGACTTTATTTTGTTGGGCAGAAATATATATATACACATCTCTTCCCACAGGCAATGCACACATCCCCCACATAGAGGGACAACAGGTGGGTCACACCTCCCGGAGACTACCTGGCTACTTTGATACAATCAGACATTGCTTAGATCATCGTTCTTTGTTATGTTTGATAATGCAAACACTTTATACAATAGACTTCCTTATCCTATGAGGCGTCTCTGTACTAGGATTATCTATTATGCCAAGGTCTGCAATAGTCTGGGCTAAGATTTTGCAGAGCATAAACCAACATACATACAGTATAACAGTATGATCATTTTTTAACCATAACCATAAAACAGGGTAAAACAGTGATGGGTTCCGTTACACTCCCCACCTTCCATTTGAGGAGTCCCCCACAGATGCTCAATAGGGTTTAGGTCTGGCCAGTTCATCAACTTTTGACCTTCAGCTTCTTTAGCCAGGCAGTGGTCGGCTTGGAGGTGTGTTTGTGGTCATTATCATGTTGGAATACTGCCCTGCGGCCCGTTCTCCTATGGAAGGGATCATGCTCTTTCTCAGTTTTTCACAGTACATGTTGGCATTCATGGGTTCCCTCAAAGAACTGTAGCTCCTCAGTGCTGGCAGCATGCATGCAGGCCCAGACTAAACATATATGCATGTGTATATATTTTTTCGCTAATATGTTGTGTGGATTCCCCCCTATATGCATTTACCTAATGATGTCAGATGCTGCCTCCCCTCTCTCTGCATCACTGTTTAGGTTCAAAATGATGGGTTCATCTCATATCAATGTTTTTGTGTTCGTTGTTACTTATCCATTTATCTCTGGCACTGGGGAGCTACAGTTCATTGAGGGAACCATGAATGCAAACATGTACTGTGACATACTGAAGCAGAACATGATCCCCTCCCTTGGGAGACTGGGCCGCAGGGCAACATAACATAATGACCCTAAACACACCGCCAAGACGACAATGCCTTGCTAAAGAAGGTAAAGGTGATGGACTGGCCAAGCTTGTCGACAGACCAAAACCATATTGAGCATCTGTCGGGCATCCTCAAACTGACGGTGGGGGAGTGCAAGGTCTCTAGCATCAACCAGCTCTGATGTATCATTAAAGAGTGGCAACCTGGGAAGCTCGGGTGAACTCCCTGGCCATGAGGGTTAATGCAGTTCTGGCAAATAATGGTGGCCACACATAATTGACATTTCGTGTCAATTTGGACATTTCAAATTAGGGGTGTACTCACTTTTGTTGCCAATGGTTTAGACATTAATGGCTGTGTATTGAGTTATTGATGGGTCAGCAAACTTACTTTACATTGTAGCAGAGTGTCATTTCTTCAGTGTTGTCACATGAAAAGATATACTAAAATATTAACAACAATGTGACGGGTGTACTCACTTATGTTAGATACTGTGGCCTTCATTTAATTGCAATTTGGCCAATTGAATAGGGCTCGAAATAAGCACATAACATATATTCTATGAAAAATGTTTTAGTTAGTAAACATCTATCCAAAATCAAGGTTTTAACTAACTAAAATCTTTTTGAAACAATATATGTTCTGTGCTTTTTTTGAGCCCCATTCAATTGGCAAAATCACAATTGAATGAGGCCCTGTATGTTCACTATTAGGATGTGAGCCACTTACGGACACCTGTCTCATTTGTCAGTTTCTGTGTCTTATAGATTGTTAATACCAACCTTCCCTCATGGTTGAAATCAGTAATGCAAACACACTGTGAGAATTCTATTGACACCCCTAACTGATGGTGCAGAGCACAGATGTGGACTCTGAAGGTCCTTTCATTGATGTTCCGGAAATGCTATGGTATCAACATTGACGAGGCAGACACAAACAACATCTCAGATAAATCATATTTACTATTTACAGAAATTAACAAGGCAAGCTTGCCACAAAGCCACAGGTTGACTAATCAACACAGGTATGCAAAGGATCATGGTGGAGGGGGTAGGATACAAAATCCAAGTAACACAGGGAAATAGGGATATGAGAGCAGAATGCAGGCAGGGAAAATTACATTGATATAGATGATCAGGGGAAGTACAGTGTATCAACCAACATTAGGCAATATAATAGATCTCATTATTGTTACGACATATATATAACAGTCAATAAGGAAAGACCATAATAATCCAGAATAAGGTGATATACATATCGGGAGAGCAAAATGTATGCTTGTGTGTTAAACGGACACTCTGATGCCACATCAGAAGTATAAGTGCTCAATCAGTGAATGCTATGAGACCATAACGTCAGTTCTCACGTAACAATAAGCAGCACATAGATAACCTTGGTCAAAAAGATGGTGACCTGACCAGGACCATATCAGTCAGATGTTACTTATTGCAGAGAACTCACAACAAACCAGGCAATATCAAGGATAGTTTGTTCTCTGATTGAGCATCTATACTCACTGTTGTTGCATATGCATAACTGAAGATTAACGTAACCTCCTTAACTGTTAAGTCCCAAGCCTGGATTTACTCTTCCCCATATGCACAGGGAGGGTCACATCAGCACTGAAGAAAAGATCTTGAAGGGTTGGTGCTGCAGGCTTCACAACAGTCCAAGTAGAGGAGAGAATAGAATGTGTAAACCAATAGGTACCTATGAATCGAGATAGACTATATGAGCATACACATGCTGTGGATATACCAGGAACATCAGCTGACAGATGTCATATCACATCTGCATTGTATATTGAAATTGTCTCGTGACACATATCGGCTATTCAGTCAAGGTCATCAGATATCAAACTGGATCCAACAAAGCAATGAAACGGACACATGCACATACATGAGGACATTGACATGGCCACGGAATGTCAGGATGTTTATCGTCATGCCTTGTTCTGACCGGGATCTGGAATACAAACACACAAATAATATATTAGTGGAAAACTTACATATGCCATATGAGCAGCCACCAACAGATGCAGGTATGTCGGCACACATGTTAGGAATTGGGAGCTCGTACAAGCTAACCATCTGTCCGATGATAATGATGGCCCAGACTAATTTGTCCTGATGTGGGAATATTAGGATTAGTCTAATTCTCATTGATTTGTATTGTGCAAACATATTCCGCTGTACAGGGGAGAAGAACCAGAAAATATACAGTATGTAATATTGCCAACGCAAGAAAATGGAGGGCCCTGTTTGGAGCGTAAAGTCTGTTGATAAATGATTTGTTCCCAAAGGCCCACACAAGATTCGAAAATCACCACTTCCAAGTTAAAGGTAATGGACATGGGGAAGAGCAGATAAGGAATAGCAAGGTTAATAAGTAAGTCAGAGATACATAGGAAGGAGGTTGTGTCAAGTAGAAAGATATGCATTAGTCGGAGAGGAAAGGGATCAGATGTAAAGTGCGATGCACTATTATGTAATAAGGTATCTGCCCCATGTGGACAGATAATGTAATCTGCAGATGGGACAGTCAGGAGACACATAGTTTAACCACAGCTTGAGTAAGATTAGCTGATGGGCGAATAAAAGGAGAGAGGTGGGCATGAGAGTTGAAATGAAAATGATGCAGACAAAAAGGGGAGAAGTAAAGAAGAGTCTGAGGAAAAGGCAGGGGATGTGAGGAAGAAGACCAGAGAAAACATAGTGGAAAGGGTTAATTGGGATAGTTAGCAGAAGACTTGTGTGACTCAATAAATTAAGGGTAAACAGGGGTGGGTGGGATGAGGAGAGAGACAGACAGACAGACAGACAGACAGAGAGAGAGAGAGAGAGAGAAAAAGAGACCAGTGCAGCCTGTAATTGAAAGGGAAGATCCCAACTATCACATATTGATACATGTTCGGACATCCACATGTGGTTCTCTACCTTGTATACATCAAGTGGAGTATTCAACAAAGAGATTTGTTCCCCCAGGACACGTCTGCATGGTTCGATAAACATTTCGGACCGCTTCAGCAATACATAGGGGATGTCTTGGGAAAACGAAAGTTAGGCCTACATTAATGGAGTTATTAGTCATTTCCTCTCATGCATACATGCACATGTTTTCCGCAAATACTCACTTACAATGTAGACGACATTGATGTAGCTGATGTTCTGTTGCTGGCCAGGTCGTTTCCCATGTCTGTGTGGGTAAACAATGTGTTGACACACAGCAACAGTTCTGTAATGGCAATATGATGAGATGAGTCACACAATCCATATGATTTATTGCACAATGATTCCTAGTTAACACATCCTTGAGACTATTCCTGTTATCTGACTGAGAATGCTTTTACCAGCATTCGCTGACAAACAACAGGGGACATCCCCTCATTGCATCGCATGAGGTACATTTATTATGGTTTACAATATGCTGGTATGTTCATATATCCAGATTGCTAGGAATTGCATTGACCTCCATGGGATGTGGAATAACATGATCAGACAATGTGAACATTACTGTTGTGGGAAGATGTTTTCCAATACGATTGTGAGGCCTATATCCATTGACATTGTGGAATACATCAGACCATCCATTTAGCTTAGCTTCTTGAGGTTGGCAGATATCAATATATATGATGTGTATGGGAATGTGCGCATACTTACCATTAATGGATATCAGAGCAGGCAGTATTTTATCCAGTATGAAAAATGCGTCACAAGACATATGTTACATCACAAAGCTATCCTCTACTGTGGACTGTTGGATATTCTGGAAGACAATGGGGAAGGAGAAAAGAGATGTATTAGTAACCATAATCAAGGTACATTATAGTTGGTTGTTATTAGTTTCAGACTTACATGGGAAGTACTCACGAATGACGTGGGCACGTAGTTGTCACCCCTGAACGTTATCCTCACCAGCGGGAGGTACTGGAGGCTCGGCCGGTTCAAGTGGAGCATCATCAATGTTGCCCAGACAGTTTTCCTGTACTGCTATATTGTGCAGAATACAGCAGGCCATGATGATGTGACAAACCTTCCCTGGTGTATACTGTAGCGCCCCGCCAGTGGAATGTAAACATCTGAAGCGCATCTTCAGGAGTCCAAAGGTGCGGTCTATTACATTCCAGGTTCTGGCATGGGCCGCATTGTACCTCTCCTCCCCCTCTGTGAGTGGATTGTTCAGAGGGGTCAACAACCACGGCAAACACCTATATCATGCATCACCTGAAGGAAACAAAAATGGGAGATGTAGATATGAATGTGAGTTTGTGCTGCTCGTTAAAGCATCTGTAAATATACGCAATGATTAATGTGACGTTAGTTTAGGGATCTCTGGCTTGGAACTTCATACTCCTATGACCACGTCACATCGGGTTAGGCACAGCAACAAGCTACGATGCAATGGCTCAGTCGGCACACCTTCTTTATGGCGCACGGCAAATGAGCGCGAACAATACGGCGCTGACAGAAGCCGGCGACAGTAGCGCACTGTTGGAAATTGTGTGCCAAAATGTGCGTCCATCAAAGAGCGCAAGTTGTAGAATCTATTGACTAATGGGCCAAAACCCTCTAACCCAAACCACTGAGACCCCATGCCTAACACTAACACTCATAATCCAAAGCCTTAGCCCAAAGACCCCTAAGCCTAAAACCCCTAAGTCCACCCTTAAATCCTTATCTCAACTCCTGAGCGCAGATGTTGTGCGCGCTATTGAGGGACTCTATTTTGTCTGTTGGCGCATGCGTCTTTGCGCATTTTTCACGCAACAATGGAATAGCATTACAGTGGAACATGATGTATATTTTAGGGGATCCTTTATGGGTACTCACCCAGTAGCCACCCAGGTGGAGCTTCTCCAGACTCAAAATAAAGATGGGTGGATGACTGACGCAGGATATGGGCATCATGAGTACTTCCCAGGAAGCCTGCAACCACATTTTGTATGCGCATGTCTGCATCACAAACAACCTGTACATTGATGGAATGATAGTGTTTGCGATTTCTGAACAGCGTTTCTTGCTCTCTAGGAGGTATCAATGCTACATGTGTACAATCTATAGCACCGAGCACATTGGGGATACCTCCCATTCGAAAGAAATCTGCTTTCACCTTCAAGATCTCTTCCCCAGTGTGGGGAAAACTGATGTATCTGGCAGTTTTCGGAACGATAGCATGGAGGAATGTGCTCAGGCACCTTGAAAGGCTTGCCTGAGACATTCATCCTACTATGCTAGCAGTGTTCTGAAAACTACCAGATGATAGGATGTGTATGGCGGCTAACATCCGTGTCATGCCTGGGATGGCTCTATTGGTCTGTGAGGAAGGCTCCATGTCCTCCCTCAGGACCGCATAGAACTCCTCCAGGCTGGCACGATTTAGCCTAAAACGCTCATACACTTCCACATCAGTTAACCCCTCTAATGTGACTCTCTCCCTGTACACCCTGGGTGCACAAATCCTCCTGGCAGGCTCCTGGGCCTGCTCACCCCCCTGTGGGTCTGGCTGTGCAGGAGCCCCCACTTCATGTGCCACACCCTCTAGGGGTCTCTCATCTGGCCCCCCCATCAGCTGATCACCCACATCAAGGTCTTCCTCCCTGTCTGCAGGTGCCCTCATATCCCCCTGTCCCTGTGCCACTGGAGCTCTCTCCCCTAACTGACCCCCCACCATGACCCTAGGCATATCCTGTGATGAGCCACTTGCCTGGCTTGGTTCTGGACCACCATGGATTGCATCAGCACGCTCACCCACATTTACTCCCAGCCGCCCCTCTCTGTCACGCCTCAGCCACTCCACAGTCGCACGCCTGACAGCCCGGTTTCCACTCTGCAACATTCGAAACAAATATCCATTGCGACGACGCTGCGCTCTCCTCACATACCTATACGCCGCACTCAGGTTGCTGCTATCCATGATGGTTCAGACTTGCTAATTCATGGATGATGATGTGGTTATATAGCTTGCTAATTACCCCAGATGTGATTATCCTGGTGGATTTCACAAATGGAAAAGCTCACTGGTGTATCTTAGCTTGATCATGTTATGAAGTTCCCTGATTATGGATTTGTTTAGCCATTTTAATTAGTAACCCCTAATATTCTGGCCCACATTTGAATTTGGGCCCATGCTACATGATCTATGTAATGTGGCGTGGAAATATATACAATATTTGTGTTCAAAAATGTAGATGTGATAAAAGAGATGTAAATCAGATAATGTTGATATGTTTAGGGGACACATTCTAGCCTTTCTGAGTGCTAACGGGTTAATTTGGCCGCCATATTGAGGATGTACATGACAATAAAAAGATCTCTTTTATTAACATATTTAATTATTAGGGATTGTTTTTACAGTAATTCAAATGCCTTTTATTGCTTCCTTTATACTTTTAGGGCCCTTTCAGCCCGGTTTCATTACAATGCCGTAAGTGCATCGTGTGGACTTCAACGGATGCGGCCGTAAATTAAATCTAGCCAGGCGCGAATCGCGGCCTTCAGAATGTAGGAAGGCCGTGACGTTTAGGCGCGCACGCAAGCTGGAAGGGGGACGGAATAGCTGCGCCCGGCACGAACCATCCAATTGCGGAATCACGCATCGCGCCACAGGTCGCACAGCCAATCACTTACGGGATAGACCATTTGATTGACAGTGGGAGTGAATAAATAGGAATGACACGCGCCCACACCTCGACTGTGTTGCGATTTCTGATGAGGTAGCACGCGGTTCCAGGAGCTTGGTGGTTGAGAGAAGGTAAGTTACTTTATTATAAAGTCGCGGTTTAAGTTCTTTTTACAGGAATCCGTTACTACATTTACGGATGCCGATGTAAAGAAGTACAATTGTGTTTTTTGCTTGTTTATAGGTGTTTGGAGGATTTTGGATAGTTTGTGAGTTTATATGCGGGACGTAGGAGTTTGGAGGGAGGTAAGTTGCATTGTACATGCTTTTCATCCTATCAAGCTGTCTTTTATTTGTATGTTTTGCCAATTTCTATATTTACTGAATACACTGGCGAGAGGTACAATTGTGTTTTTTGCTTGTTTATAGGTGTTTGGAGGATTTTGGATAGTTTGTGAGTTTATATCCGGCACGTAGGAGTTTGGAGGGAGGTAAGTTGCATTGTACATGCTTTTCATCCTTTCAAGCTGTCTTTTATTTTTATGTTTTGCCAATTTCTATATTTACTGAATACACTGGCGAGAAGTAAAATTGTGTTCTTTGCTTGTTTATAGGTGTCTGGAGGATTTGGGATCTTTTGCCCACCATATTATAAATGATTGTTGTGGTGAACTATATATATATATATATATATATATATTTTTATTATTATCCTTTATTTATAACGTGCCAACATATTCCGCAGCGCAATACAGGGGTTAGGTACAAGTATAAAAAATACCCCACAATAAAAATAATGGAAGACCCTGTTATTGAGCTTTCAATATATGTGTGGTGTATGTGTATATGTGTGTGGGAGTGTGTGTGTATATGTGTGTAAAGTGTACTTATGTGTGTGTGGAGTGTATGTATGTTTGTGAATGGTGTGTATGTGTTGTGGGTGTGTGTGGTATGTGTTTGTGCGTGTTGTGGGTGTATATGTGTGTGGGTTGTGGGTATGTCTGCATGTAGTGGGTATATGTGTATATATATATGTGTGGTGTATGTGTATATGTGTGTGGGAGTGTGTGTGTATATTTGTGTAAAGTGTACTTCTATCTGTTTGGAGTGTATGTATGTTTGTGTATGGTGTGTATGTGTTGTGTGTGTGTGTGTGGTATGTGTTTGTGCATGTTGTGGGTGTATATGTGTGTGGGTTGTGGGTATGTCTGCATGTAGTGGGTATATGTGTATATATGTGTGTGTGTGTGGTGTATGTGTAGATGTGGCTGTGTATGTGTGGTGTATGTGTATGGGTGTGTGGTGAGTGTACAGTATATGTGTGTGTAATGTGTGTATATTTGTGTGTTGTGTGTGTTTATATGCGTGTGGGTGTATGTGGATATGTTTGTGGGTGTGTGTATATACTCCCCCCCCCCCCCCCCCCCCGGGACATGAAAACATTTTCTTCAATGGACATGGTCCCCATGCCAAAAAGGTTTAGGACCACTCATGTAGATGACATTATTCTACATTTATAACATATATAAATATACAATTTAAAGTGTTATACAAGTTATAAAGCAACAACAAATTACTTAATCTATTTGAACAGTTGAGATGTTCAGGGACATATAAATGTTTTTTTTTTACTTGGTTGCATCAGAAAGAGGGTATTTGATAATATAAAAGAAATTTAAAAAAAATAAACATATTCAGGAGTTTAACGTGCCCTCTTCCAACCAATGAGATCTACAGAATAAAGCCTGTTCCTGTTAGCTGCAATGAACACTAAACAGGTTTTCCTCAACAATTGTTCATACACAAAACAATTTTAAAACCTACTTGTTTTCTAATTGCCACAACCATTATTTTTTTCAACAAATATTCAGTTTATACCTACTTATACTCACGAACTAATCAATAAGGAAATCTGAGGTACTAACGTCTAAATCCCAAGAAATTCGCCCATACCCAAGAACCAATATATTATTTTACTATTCACACTTGTTAGGAGAGAAGTGATATTACCATAATTTCTATTTAATAAGATACCACATTTTTTATAATTATTATATTATATTTTTTTTATTATTAATGATATATACTTATTTCTTGTATTATTTTTTTTAATTTGAGAATGGGTAATGCTGTCCAAAATAATAGTTAAGAATTTAAAATACTAAGGCTTTACACAAATTAAAAAATCCTTTAGTCTTATGACAATATGCACCTAAATACTTCTACACATTAGTAGATGCTCCTTCTGCTCAGGAAGTCTTCATTTAAGTTACTTGGAAACATACAACCTTATTAAATTGCGATTCGGACAATTGAATAAGGCTCTATCTAAGCACATAGCATATTTTTTTTACAGAAGTTTTTAGTTAGTGAACTTCTATCCAAAAGCAAGGTCTTCACTTACTAAAAACTTCTGTAAAAAAAAAATGCTCTGTGCTTAGATAGAGCCCTATTCAATTGGCCGAATCACAATTTAATAAGGCTGTAAGTGTTCTGGTTGAAATCTTTGACATTTAAAAAAATATAATAATCATTACACAATAGAGGGCTGAAGAATCTATTAATATACATTTGTGATTTCAGTCTAAAAATAAGTGAAAAAAACGTATTTCTAGCACCGATTTTTCAGAAATTCAGTTGTTACTCTGCAATTTTAGAGGCGGAGACATGCAAATAAGAACAAAATGCATAACCAATAGTTGATGGATAAATTGAAGTTCAATATCATGTAGGCACCTGAATCTTTGACATTTCATTTGTTTTTCTTTATGCTGTGGTGCAGGCTACCATGTACCGATTTTTCACTGAGTTTCAAGTCACCTAAGTACAGGTTTTTGTTGGATGCACATTTGCAAATGACCAGATTGGAAGCAATTCTCATTTCTCTGATGTAACTTGAAATTCGATGCAATCCCAGGACAAGAGGAAAGTGGCTGATGAAATGTAAGACACCTCCATGATGTTTAACTTGTTTTCACATATTGACACATAGTCTGGCGTGGAGGCAAGCCAGGCACGCTGGATCTGATGCAGCGCAGCGTGACCCGGCGGAGCCTGGGCGCTCTTAATTGGCCAGGGGTCAGGGGAAGGGATAACGCCCGTTTTGCAGGCTTTTCCCTCACTCTTCACAGGCCATTGCCGAGATTCTATGTATATAGTTTATATATATATATATGTATATATATATATATATATATATCTAAATATATATATATATATATATGCATAAGTTCGGTAAGAAGGGGTTTATGATTGTTCGATAGGAATTGAAAGGTTTATAGCGTAGAAGGGAAAATGTCATATGGATATTTTTTTTGGTATGGCGGGAGGTGAGTATGGCGGGAGGTGAGTATGGCAGGAGGTGAGTTGCCTCGGCCCACTGGCTTAAGTGGGCATTGCCCTGCGTCATGGGCGTGCTTTGGCAAAGCATTGGGGGGCTCTGGGTGCGGGCCCAGAGCGTGAGGTTACTGACCTGGCCAGGCTCCACCTCCAGGACATTATTAAAGAAATTGTTTAAGAATGTTAATTATGTTAATTTATGGTTATATAAATTGGTTGGTTTAATAAAGCTGTGGCCCCTATTTTCCCAAAGTCGGTAGTCTGTCTGTTTATTGACAAAGCCAAATGGATCATGCCGGGGTCGTGTTACTATGGATGTTAGGACTAAAAATCCCTTTAATCCTATTACAGAACCATCAAGTACTGTATTATATGGGGGGCATTACCAACCAATGATAGGTCAAAACGTGAAAATAAATCGCTTCTGATCTTCTTGTAGGACGACTTCAATAAATCAACTTTGTTACTTCCTTGTATCTAAATATTTGTAGTGAAACTTTTAAAGATTGTCCCCAATTGTGAAGTGAAAACAATGTGGGAATACCAATTCCATTAATGACTTACCTTCTTCCCAATAACTGGATTCGACTGCGTACGTTTTAGTTGTAGGCCGAGAAAACACACAGTTCTGAGGAAGGATCGCCAAGCTGCAGAACAGCAGCAGCTTCCAAAGCACCTCCATCATTAGTTCCTGTAAGACATTTAGAAATATGACTTATAATTCAAATTCCTATATTTATTATGTAAGAACGTGGGGTAATCATTTACTTTTATTGTCTTAGACTTACTCAGTACCATTTTGCTATTTACCTATAATGGTATAATGGGACACTTGGTCATAGGAGGGCCACCAACAGTCCAGTATTTCAATGTCCTCCTGTATTCAGGTTCTATTTAGTTTAGCAGTTTCATTCTGACTGATAAATCTTGCACTCATGAAGAGAGAGAGACTAAAATCCTGGACTTTTGGCGTCCCTCATAGATCTGCATTGCCCACCACTTAACTATATATTTGT
Source organism: Discoglossus pictus (assembly GCA_027410445.1). Lineage (NCBI taxonomy): Eukaryota > Metazoa > Chordata > Amphibia > Anura > Alytidae > Discoglossus > Discoglossus pictus. The sequence continues at coordinate 63,885,094 of CM050174.1, forward strand.
TTGTTTTTCTCAGTCGTGTCAGAAGAATGAATGGTGCTCAGTCAAGAGTTGGGAGTACCTCGTGCACCTTGTGCAAAGAGAAATAACACATTGACATGTACACAATAAAGATTAGTGTGTGTCGTTCAGTTGTGTCCGACTCTATGTGACCCGGATATCTTTATGTCCATGGTCATGCTGATCCACTTGGGGGTGGGTTGCCAGTTTCATCTACAGTTGACCACAGCATGCAGCTCTTGGTATTCCTAGGTGGTCTCCCATCCAAGTACTGAACAGGTCCAAACCTGCATGGGTTCACAGTGGTGTGACCTCTTGATTCCCTGATTGGAATCAAACCCAGGTCACAGTGGTGAATCACAGAATTCTAACCACTGAACCACCAGGGAACCCTGCAACCTATATATACACTTATTATATATGTGTTACATGTGAAGAGCTAAGACAAGTATCTGCTCTTAAGTGACCTTCCCCTCAGAAGTAAGGCAAATCTGAAGGAATCTGCTTGAATCTTATATTCTTTCCGTTGTCCTGGAAAGATACCCTACAACACTTTTATTGTCGATAGGTGGACCCATGTCTGAAACTGGAGCGTTGGCCCATTCCTATTTCACCTGGATCTTTATAACATTTGTCTACATATCTCTCATCCTTTCTCTAGGTGTCATTGCCTAAGGATTATTCATTCCTGGTCTCTTTTCACTTCCATTATATTACCATATTTGTATGTGTATACAGAAAATCAGAATGGACACCGGACCTTGACATAATTTACACAAATCACTAATATAATTCTGGTAAGTGTGATACGCTCCATGGGAGTGTACACACTTACTTCCTAAGTCTGTAAAGAGCTGCGCTCATGAGCACTAGGGGAGGAGAGAGGAAGACACAGGGGAGAGGGGGGAGGAAGACACAGGGGAGAGGGGGAGGAAGACACAGGGGAGAGGGGGGAGGAAGACACAAGTGAGATGGAGGAGGAAGACACAAGGAAGAGGGAGGAGGAAGACACAGGGGAGAGGTAAGAGGAAGACACAGGGGTAAGGGGGAGGAAGACACAGGGAAGAGGGCAAGGGGGAGGATGACAGAGGGGGGAATAAGACACAGGGGAGAGGGGGAAGGAAGACACAAGGCGGAGGGAGGAAGAAGACACAGGGGAGAGGGGGAGGAAGTCACATGAGAGAGGGGGAGGAAGACACAGGGGAGAGGTAGGAGAAAGACACAGGGGAGAGGGGGGAGGAAGACACTGGAGAGAAGGGGAGGGGGAGGAAGACACAGGGGAAAGGGGGAAGGAAGATACAGGGGAGAGTGGGAAGGAAGATACAGGAGAGAAGGGGAGGGGAAGAAGACACATGGGAGAGGAGGAGGAAGACACAGGGGAGAGGAAATGGGGAAAAGACACAGGGGAGAGGGGGCAGGGACACAGTAGAGGGAGAGGGTGGGAAGAGACAAGGGGGAGAGACGAGAGAGAGGGGAGAAGAGACACAGGGGAGGGAGAGGGGGAGAGAGACACAAGGGTGTGAGAGGGGGAGAGAGACACAGGAGAGGGTGGGAAGAGACACAGGGGAGGGAAAAGGGGGAAGAGACACAGGAAAGGGAGAGGGTGGGAAGAGACACAGGAGAGAGACAGAGGGAGAGGGTGGGAAGAGACATAGGGAAGGGAGAGGGGGAGAGATACAGGGGAGTGTGAGGGGGGAAGAGATACAGGGGAAGGGGGATGGGGAAAAAATAACATCCCATCATTTATGGCAGGCAAAGGACTAGTTTAAGAAAAATTGGCTTCCCCTGTCTTAAAGTTTGTTGATGTGTTTTAAAATATACTTTGTTAAGACATTCTGTAAAATGCATGAACAGGAACATCTGAGGTTAATCAATAAGCAAAGTATAAGAGTCATACTCTCACAATATAAAACATGCCATTATAAAATATGTCATTTATCATTAATGTATATTTTCTGTTAGCTGGGTTTTTCTAAAGCCTGCAATGAGTTCTGGTGTGTTACGGTTCTGTATACAACTGTAACACAGAAAGTACTTACAAGTGGCCTCATTCAATTGCGATTGGGCCAATTGAATAGGGCTCTATATAAGAACATAGCATATTTTTTTACAGAAGATTTTAGTTTATTAGTGCAATTAGTGCTTAATTTTAAGTACACAGCCTTTTCTTCATTATGTTAATGAGTTAAGTTATCATCAACTTCCCTTCTCCTTCATGTCAATGGAGATGTTTATCAGTTTGAGATGACACATGATGGAAAGATTTTAGCACATACATATGTAAATAAAGTTTGCTTATCAGTGTGAAATATGTTAAACTTTAAATAAACCTACATATATACATAATATTAAAATGTACACTGTTGTGACATAGATATAACCCTCATTACTAATGGTTATAACATAATGAGAAGCTATCACATATTATAATTGTTTAACTACGAATCGTCGTCACGCTGCGTTGCGTAATGCGTACGACTTAGCGATGAGCGCCGCAGGCACTCATCGCTAAGTCGTAGCACTTAGAAAAAAAATATGAGGTGAAAAAAATTACGAGATAAGCGGCGGAACAAAAACAGTAAAAAAAACACTAAATACACACTAAAAAATAAAACAAAGGTCACTTACAGCATGGGGAACCAGGCAGGACGTCTGGAAGTGAGTTGGAACTGCAATTTAGATCGATTTAGCCAAGTTACAAAGATCGAAAATCGGCTAAGCGAGAAAAAAATGGCCGCCGAAAAAAAATTAAAACGAGGCTATACTACTACGAACTGCGTAAAACACAGCCACAGACGTATTTTTCTCGAAAAACAACGAGATAAAGGATGCGGATTAACCGCACAATAAATAAAAAGAGAGTAGCGAGTACATTTTACGAAACAATATTACCGATTTACGCATTAACACAGATTTCCCACCTTTGTCTCGCGCCACATAGGATTTCCCGCCGAAAACAACGCATTTGGCTCGCGCAACTGCGGATTTCCCGCCTAAAACAATGCATTTGTCTCGCGCACAAAGCCTATATATAGGGCACACTTCACACATAACTGACACTTTCTGCTCAGGTGATGACAGTCTGACTGGATGTTTTCTGATGCCGGGAAATCTCAAGAGATTGTTAGCTCTTCAGTATACTGCTTCAGCATTATTACATTAAAAAAGGTAATTATCATTTATAATTATTAATATGATTATTAATTAAAGATCATTTATAATTATTAATTAATAAATTGGTACTTACTTACTAAATAATAAATAAGAAATTTAATGAATAGAAAAATAATATTGTGCTTACCTGTTTGAAACAATTGTTAATAACATTCATAATGTAAATTAATTAATTAATTTATCAGTAATATCAAAATTAGTTAACGTTTAAGAATGTGAATACAAAAGCAACACATTGATTCATTAATTATTAATGTACATTAATTTAAGAATTATTTTGTTATATGTCAGGATTACCTGTGTGAAACAATTGTTAATAACATTCATAATGTACATTAATTAATTAATTAATTATTAATAACACAATTAATTAACGATTAAGAATGTCAATAAAAAAACAACAGATTGATTAATTAATTATTAATGTACATTAATTTAACAATTAAATTGTTATATGTCGTTTTTAATTGTGTGAAACAATTGTTAATAACATTCATAATGTACATTAATTAATTAGGAACACATTGATTCATTAATTATTATTGTACATTAATTTAAGAATTAGTTTGTGATATATCGTGATTACATGTGGTAAAGAATTGTAAATAACATTCATAACGTATCATTACTAATCATTAATATTAAAAAAGGTTAACGTTTAAGAATGTGCATAAAAAAAGGAACACGTTGATTAATTAATTATTAATGTATGTACATTATTTAAATTATTCAGTTCTTATATATTTTGTATAAAATAAACCAAAAAAAAAAATGTAAAGCCTATATACTTATGCTTACATGTTGATGTTAGATTTAGTCACAAATTACTTTAATATTAATAAACATTAATTGATTCTTAGTTCATTAGTAATGTACATTATTTTAAGAATTCAGTTGTAACATACTCATTTTAAAATACCACTCAAAAAAAAATTAAGGGAACATGCTTATGTGTTGACGTTATATTTAGTCATTAATTAGACATTAATTTAAGATTAATACAGATTCATTGATTCTTATTTAAAGACTAACAGTAATATTGAGTGTATGTTTATAATCTATGCTTTCATATGTGTGTTCATGCTGATTGATTGATATATTTATTTCATGTTTTTAATATATGCAAAAATAGGTATGTTACGCCTCATTGATTAATACAGATGAAGTAACATATTATACATTAATTTTACTATTTTCTATAATTGCAGTGAACTCTACCTGAATGACCAGAGATAGTGACGTTTGCACACATTGAACATCATAAGGATAATTTGGACAGGTACAGATTTTTAATTATATTACTACGGCAAAATAATAAAAAATATGAGGTTTTTAATGTAGCCAAATATATCTCTGTTGATGTTCATTTAATGATATTGATGAAGAAAAAGTTTAAAAATATTATCTATTTGATTTTACAGTTTATTCGGATCTGCAAGGGAATAAACAGACAGATTGATGTTTGCAGCCTTTGAACAACATCAACATCATCGAAACAGGTATAAAATTTTATTTTGTAGTGATGCATAGAAAAAGGCTATATATGATATATTTGGTGAAAATTGATATTTTTTGAAAATGGAGAGTACTTATTGAGTCATTAATGTATGATATTTAGTCATGACTTGAAAAAAGTTGAAGAGACAATACTAATTAATAATAATATTTAAAGAAAATAAGAAGCTTACAATACAAAAAATGATGGTATGCTGTGAATTCAATCAAGAAGGAATGGAATTGAAGGATTAATAATATAAAGATAGATATGTGCAGCTATTTCCATTTCATATATGTCAATAAAATACTTTGAAAAATGGTTTCATTTCTTTCAGTCTAAAGTGCAATATTTTAAAATGTTTTATTATTTTATTCATCTACTTTAATGGAACAGTACAAAAATGAAAAAAAATGTATACAAAACAAAGAACAAACAATAATTACATGTCTATTTACAATTACAGATTAAAATGGCGGGGAATGGAGAAGACAAAATTGAACGCAAAAGAAGATTGGCAAGGGAAAGGAAGCAAAGGTGGAGAGATACTCAGAAACCGGAAACGCTTGCGAGAAGAAGATCGACAGAGACTTTTAAATAAAAGAAAGACGAGTAAGAAAGCCAGTGAGTGTGTTGGGGCTTCCAAGAAACGTAAAAGTAAAAAAAACATCTCTGTGAACCATTGTCCAATGATTCTAATTTGCAGAATGATTTAAATGTAGACACACAAGAAAAAATGTACATATAGAATGTGGGTCTGATATTTATGTTGAAGAAATGCATGATAATGTGTTTACTACTGCAGTACAAGTAAATACTCAATATTGTGGGTTACTTAATGTGGTTTGTCAGTTTTGTGGGGCCTATCATTTTATAAAGGAAAGACCTACTGACGGAAATTTTATTAGTTGCTGTCAGAAAGGAAAGGTGAAACTTCCACTAAGACACCCATTTCCATATTATTTAGAATGCATTATGAGTGATCCAACATCTCCAAATTATAATAATTTCAAACAAAACAAAAGGTCAATTTCATTTGCTTCAATGGGTGCAACATTAGCAGAAAATGTACCAGGACATGGTCCTTATTGTTTCAGAGTTCAAGGTCAAATATACCACCGAACTTCACATTTACACCCACAAGAAGGACAGCAAAGGAAATTTGCGCAGTTATATATCTTAGATACGATGGAAGCTGTGGAACAAATAATGACACTTCCAGAAAATAGACAGTGTTTGCGCATAGTCTTTGAACAGCTGGAAAAAATTATGCAAAAAAAAACATATAGTCAAGCATACAAACAATTAGCACAGCTTGAAAAAGAACAACAGGAACATGCTGAAAGACATCAATTGCCTACACCAAGAGTCAATATGGTGTTAAAAAGACACTGATCACATAACTGATCAAAGAAGATATAATTTACCGACTGTAAATGAGTTTGCCATGGTGTTTAAAACTGAAGATGTGAACCACCTTTTCAGCGGGATATTAGAATATATCCACGCAATGAAGAACAACCATTTATCAACATCAATATATTAAGCTGTAATTTAGATCCAATGACATATCCCATTTTCTTTCCAAATGGGGAACCAGGATGGGAACCAAAATTACAATTGGAAAGTTATCCCAATACTAAACTTCGTATTAGATCTAATATTTCCATGCGGGAATATAAAGTGGCACAAACTGCTATCCATGATTGTTTTAATCCAATTTTACATGGAGGAAAACTCACTCAACAATGGATTATTGATTCATATTTACAAGTTGAAGCCAATAATCTAATTTTCATTAAATATCAACAAAATAGAACAGTATTGTGGATTAATGGATTATGTGGCAGATTTAGCTTCCAACAGAGACATTCCAGCTGGAAGAGCAATTATTTTGCCATCCTCTTTCCAAGGATCTCCTCGCAATATGCGAGAAAGGTATAATGATGCCATGGCTATTGTTACAAAATTTGGAAAACCAGATTTATTTATTACATTCACGTGTAATCCACAATGGATAGAGATCAAGGAAAATTTGAATCTGGGACAAACTACTTCTGACGACCAGATTTAGTGGCAAGAGTATTTAAAATCAAACTCAATTCATTAATACATGATATCACTAAAGCACACTTATTTGGAGAATGTGTGGCTTTTGTTTACACCGTTGAATTTCAAAAAAGAGGATTGCCACATGCTCACATACTTTTAATACTGCAGGGAAAAGACAAGTTGAACACTGCAGAGAGAGTGGATTCAGTCATTTCTGCAGAATTGCCAGACCAAGAAAAATATACAAAACTTTGGGAGATTGTTACACATAGAATGATTCATGGCCCATGTGGAGAGATAAATCAGAATTCACCATGTATGGAAAATAAAAAATGTACTAAAGAATTTCCAAAACAATTTCAAATGCAAACTTATGCAAATTGTTATGGATATCCTTTGTATAAAAGAACACAAGGACAAACAGCTATTATCCGTGGCCAAAAGGTTGATAATAGATTTGTCGTTCCATACAATCCACATTTGCTCAAGTACAATGCACACATCAATGTGGAAGCTTGCACTTCGATTAAATCAATTTATTATGTGTATAAATATATATACAAAGGATATGATGCAGCTACTGTTGTGGTACAAGGTGCTGGAAATGAAAATGAAAATCCAATTTTACATGATGAACTATCAAATTATTTAGATGCTCGGTATGTGAGTGCTCCTGAAGCAATGTGGCGCCTTTTGAGATTTGAGATGCATGATCGTCACATGCTATCTATAGTTTAGCTGTACATTTGCTTACTGCGTGGTTTAAATTAAACTGTCAGGATACGCAGGCCAGAACATTTTTATACATTGAGATACCATATCACTATGTATTTGTAAATGGTCTATGGCGACAACGTAGAAGAGATACACATAAAATCATAACACGCATTTATACAGTCAGTCCAAGGGACATTGAACGTTTCAGCTTAAGATTACTTCTGCTACATGTTCCCGGTGCACAGAGTTTTGAGAATTTACGTACAGTGAATGACATAGTTTATGAGACATTCCTATTAGCTGCAAGACATCAAAATTTCATAGCTGATGATACAGAATGGGAGAGGTGTCTGGAAGAAGCAGCACTATGTCAAATGCCTAAGCAAATGAGACAACAATTTGCATTAATTTGTATATTTTGCAATGTACCTGATGCTTTCACTTTGTGGGAAACATTTAAATTAAACATGTCAGAAGATTTCTTAAAACGTTACAGAGAACCAATAGCTCTGTTAAAAACATTGATGGAAATCCAAGAAATATTGTTGGCTCATGGATTAAATTGTGCAAGTTTTAATTTACCAAATCCAGGACTTATAGATGACATCAATTTTGATGATTATGACACTGAGCTTCAAAAACAAAAAACACAAAAAAAACTGGCAACTTTAAATAATTTACAGTTAGAAGCATTTCATGCCATCACAAATGCTACAGATGATGAAATGGTCAAAGACCGGTATTTCTATCTAGACGGACCAGGTGGATCAGGAAAAACTTATCTGTACAATTGTTTGATGAGTTATATTCGATCACAGGGTCAGATAGCTATGCCATTTGCAACAACTGGAATTGCTGCACTTTTGTTAGATGGTTGTAGAACTGTGCATAGTGGATTTAAGCTGCCAGTTCCCATTTTGGAAACATCAGTGTCAGATATTCGACTCAATTCCATACAAGCAAAAAAATTCAAAGTAACTAAACTAATTATCATAGACGAGGCAATGATGTCATGTCACTGCATTGTATTGATAGATTCTTAAAAGAAGTGATGGATAATAAGTTGCCATTTGGTGGGAAAGGTGATTCTGTTAGGAGGCGATTTTAGGCAAACATTACCTGTTGTGCCACACGGAAATAGAACAGAGATCATTGAAACATGTATCAAGACCAGTAAACTGTGGCAAATATTTACACATCTCAAATTAGAATTAAATATGAGATCTGAAGGCCAAAATGAATTCAATGACTGGCTCATTAAAATCGGAGATGGAAAACATCCAGAAATACAGCATTTACCAAATGATACCATTGAAATTCCATCAGAAATGGTTTGCAATGAATCACTCATATCAGCCATATTTCTAAACACTCTTAATAATGAGGATTACACAGACATTGCAAACAAAGTAATATTAACATCAAAAAATATTGATGCCTTGAATGTAAATAACAAAATTTTAAAATACATCAATGCACCACAAAATAATTATTACAGTGCAGATTCTATTCTGTCAGATGATAAAGACAGTGAATCAAATTTTAGTATTGAATTTATTAATTCTTTAACACCATCTGGAATGCCCCCAAATATTTTACAATTGAAAAAAGGCGCAATTGTTATGTTATTGCAAAATATAAATCCAAAAAAAGGACTTTGTAATGGGACACGATTAATTGTGCATGAGTTAAAAGATCATTTTATACATGCAGAAATTATAACTGGTACCCATAAAGGTGAACGAGTTTTTATACCAAGAATTGATTTAGCTCCAAGTGAGAGTGGTTTGCCCTTTGTCCTTCAACGGAGACCATTTCCAGTTATTATGGCATTTGCTATGACCATCAATAAATCCCAAGGACAAACTTTTAAGTCAGTTGGGATTTTTTTTAAAGGAACCAGTTTTTGCACATGGACAACTCTATGTGGCTTTTTCAAGGTGCACTAATCCAAAAGAAATTAAAGTGCATGTTGAAGAAAATGAAACTCAAGGTCATTTATTGGACAATGGATGTGTTTACACAAAAAACATTGTCTACTATGAGGTGTTGGAAAGATAGAGGACAATAGTTTCATTTTAATGCCAACATTTTATGGGACTCAATATGATTGCACAAAAACAATATTTCACGTAAAACATCCAAAGAATGGACAAAAAAACATAGAGAACAGTGGTTTGACTTCCGGTACAAAATTAAAGTACTCTGGGACTCTTTAAATCGGGGACCACTATTTCACTTATGAAAATCTATGTGATATTTGCAGAATGGACAAACTGAAAAAAACAAAAAAAAATAACAACAAAAACAATAGTAAAATATCCTTCACCAGATTTGAATGGGTTCAAATTTTTATATTTACATGATTGGCCCCACAAAACAATTAACTGACTTTTTCAGGTTTACAAGAGTTAAATGTTATTGTTTGATTTCAGATTTTAAATATGTGGTTTTGGAATTTTGAAAAAAAATTGGTAAATATATATGTGGTATAGTCAAATATGTATTGTTAGTATAAAGTTGAAGTATTTTAATAATAATTGGAAATGTATTATTTAAAGACAAAGTATTGATACAGGGAGAAATCTGATCGCCAGTTAATGGGGTCAGAAAGGAATTAATTTTTTTCACTCTTTGATACAATTGGACAAGTTTCAATAGAGGGTTTTTATTGTTTGCCTTCCTCTGGATTCAATGCTAATTTAGTTTAACAAGAGTTTAACAAATATGTTACAAATGATAAAAAGCATGTTATTGTTAAAACTATTTACTTACTCAAAGTTAATATAGTCTGCAGTTAGTGATAAATATGTATTGAAAACTGTTAATATTGTTAACAAAATGTGGAACGAATGTTTCATATACAAGTTGCATGTTACAAAGTTTAATGTTTGTGAATTATAAGTTGAAAGTTAAAAAAATAAAAAGTTAAAAAAATGTATGTGTTTTTATTTTTAGAAAAAAAAAAAGGGACAAATGTAGCTGACTCATTTTGTGTTGCAAACAGATGTCACAACATTTAATTTTTATGGACCGTCATTTTTTGACGGGCAAGTCGCTAGTCTAGTAATATATTAAACATATTTTGAGTTGTTTAGTTGCTTACTTTTTAATTAACATTGTTAGATTATTAAAGATATATATATATATATATATATATATATATATATATATATATATATATATATATGCATGACCCTGCCAATGTTCCCAGAATGCGGTGTAATAACTGTTTTTCTCTGAATTCTGAGCTGGAAGCAGGTTTTTTAACTTATTATAGACATTCAAATGTGAACACAAATGTACTATTTATTTACTTTACTTCTCTACAGTCGCTCTTTTGACCAACATATATTAAATGATTGTTATGGTAAACTACCTTCTTCCGAAAACTACTACACAAGCTAGGAGCCAGCCACACGCTGATGAGTGGCAATAACCTTGAAATAGCTGTACGTGGGTAGAATTCCTGGCTTGTGTATAATTCATCCTGAGCTTTGCCCAAAGCTGTGTAATAGAGGAGGCATATGCTTAAAGGAAGTTTAAAATGGTAATGGATTACAAGAGCGAAGCCTGTATTTCTCGGAATTTTGGTCCGGAAATAGGTTTATTAACTAGTTTTAGACGTTCAAATGTGAACACAAATATATACATATAAATATATGTGTGTGTGTGTACTAAACTATGGCACTAAAAATAATATTGTCACTGATTCATTTTCTAGAAGACTTGGAACTTTTGGAATTATTCCTTTACAATTAAATGTACAATTGTCTTAACCCAGTTTAGTTTTAAAATTCCATATAAAATGCCAATAGTAGTGCTAAATATCAGGATCATTTTGGGTAGACCACCCATGAATAAGTAAGTTAAACATAAATCAGATAAGTATCTTAAACCTTACCTTTCTCTCCTCTTAGTGACAGATTGTCACTTGTATCCTCCTACTGACTCCTCTGAAAAGTGGTGGTTCTGTTGCTGAATTTATACTGAAAATGTGTCTGAGTAAACAGTAAAGCGATGCAACGGATGACAGCGGGGATTAGTATTTGGAAGGACAACATTCAGATGTGTTGATGATGTTTAGTCCAAGGTAAATAATGATCCATATACATTTCGAACACAACAAGAGTTGCCAAACTTCAGCTAATTCACAAGACGTGCCTATGCCAATTTATGTACCCATTAAAAATTCTCGAAAAAAAGCGCCATTAAGGGAAAATTCTCTAGTTCTTATTTTATTATATGAGGTTCTCTATTTTGATGAGTTATAGAATAAGTTCATTCTTAGATAATGTAGCCAATGGTCTTCACCTTTCCAGGTCAACATATTCAAATATATAAGGCTCTCGATTAAATGAGTGGGCAATAAAAGGACTCTATAATGCTTTCTTTCTCTTCACTCGGGTCAAAATCATTCACCCCACATCAGTTCACCTTTACAATCCCATGCATATGCAAGGTTATATTTGGACCATGATTCCTTGTTGAACATGTTTGTTTTTGCTTTAGTACGCTGGTTGCTGTATTTTTAGATTATTTTGTTGATGACATAGTAAAAGAATTGCACATTAAGAGACTATAAAAATGGTTTTATAATTTATTTTTTAGCATGGCGCTGAAAAATGTATTTATAGTAAAAAATAGACAAAACATATAATACACATAAAAATATATATACTAGCGACTTGCCCATCAAAAATGACGGCAATAAAAAGTGCAGCTTGGCAATGCTGTTTGCCAAACAATGGGAGCCTCTACCCCTCTACTTTATTGTCCTCATGATGAGCACTTTTGGCACTCATCACGGGCCTCGCATTGCGAGCCCGTCCCCCCCACCTCTTCCACCTTCTACTTTACTGGCCTTTGGAGCTCATGATGAATCTCTCCCCCTGTCACTTCCTCCCTTGTGTCTCCTTTCCCCCCTCCTCTCCCTCCCTTGTGTCTCCTTTACCCCTCCTCTCGCTTCCATGTATCCCCCATGTGATTTTACCCCCCTCTCCCTCCCGTGTCTCTAACCCCCTCCCCTGTGTCTCTTTCCCTCCTTTGTCTCTCCTCCCCCCCCTCTCCCTCCCATGCATCTCTTCCCCCCTCCCCTGTGTCTCTTTCCCGTTCCCCTGTGTCTCTTTCCCCCCTCTCCCTCCCTGTTTCTTTTTCCCCCCGTTCCCCCTCTCCCTCTGTGTCTGTACCTCCCTCCCTTGTGTCTCCCCCCCATTTCCCTCCACTGTGTATCCTCCCCCTTCCTCTCCCTCCCCTGTGTCTCTTTCCCTCCTGTGTCTCTTCCCCACTTCTCCCTCCTGTGTCACTTCCACACCTCTCCCTCCTGTGTCTCTTTCCACCTCCCCTGTGTCTCTTTCGATCTCCCCTGTGTCTCTTTCCCCCCTCTCCCCCCTTTGTCTCTTTCCCATCCTCTCCCCCCTCTTTCCCCCCTGTGTATCTTCCCCCCTCTCCCCCTGTGTCTCTTTCCCCCCTGTGTCAACCCCCTTACCCACTGCTGTGTCTCTTCCCCCCTGTGTCTCCTTCCCCCCTCCCCCTCTGTGTATCTCAACCCTTTTTGTCTCTTTCCCCCCTCTCCCTCTGCTTCTCTTTCCCACTTCCCTCTGTGTCTCTTCTCCCCCTCCCCCTGTGTCTCTTTCCCTCCTCTCCCACCTTTGTTTCTTTCCACCCCTGTGTCTCTTTCAACCCCCTGACCTCATTGTATCTCCCCTTTGTGTCTCTTCCCCCTCTCTCACCTCTGTGTCTCTTCACCCCTCTCCCTCTGTGTCTCTTCCCCCGTGTCTCTTTCCCCCCATCTCCCTCTGTGTCTCTCCCCCTCTCCCTCTGTGTCTTTTTCCCCCTTTGTCTCTTCCCCCCCCTCTCCCTCTGTGTCTCTTCTCCCCTCTCCCTCTGTGTCTCATCCCCCCTCTCCCTCTGTGTCTTTTCCCCCTTCTCCCTCTGTGTCTCTCCCCCTCTCCCTCTGTGTCTCCCCCACTCCCTCTGTGTCTCTTACCCCCCTCTCCCTCTGTGTCTCTTTCTCCCCTCTCCCTCTGTGTCTCTTCCCCCCCTCTCCCTCTGTGTCTCCGCCCCTCACTTCCTCTGTGTCTCTTCCTCCCCCTCCATCTGTGTCTCTTCTCTCCCCTTAGGCGCTGCGCATGTGCAGTGCCCAGCTCACTGCACTTTGCGCATGCACATCTTGCGTCGTGCTCTGCTCATGTGCGGCTCGCGCCTTTGTGATCGGATTGTTGTCAAACTGCGATTCATCGCAAAGCGTGACGACGAATTGCAGTTTGACAATTATAATATGTGATTATTGTTATTACAATTATCCTCTATTTGTTACATGCTGGCATCTTCCGCAGCACCATACAGGGGTTAGGTCTTTCTACCTCCCCTGTGTCTCTTTCCCCCCTGTGTCTCTTTCCCCCCTCTCCCCCTTTGTCTCTTTCCCCTCTCCTTTGTGTCTCTTCCCCCTCTTCCTCTGTGTCTCTTTCTCCCCTCTCCCCTGTGTCTCCCCGTGTCACTTTCCCCCATCTTCCCCGTGTCTCTTTCCACTCCTGTTTCTCTTTCCCCCTCTCCCCTTGTCTCCTTCCCCCCTCTCCCTCCCTTGTCTCTTTCCATGTCCCATGTGTCTCTTTCTCCCCAGTGTCTCTTTCCCCCTCCCCCTTTGTCCCTTCCCCCTTCTCCCTCTGTGTCTCTTTCCTCCCCCTGTATCTCTTTCCCCCCTCTCCCCTCCCTGTGTCTCTTTCCCCCTGTGTACCTTCCCCTGCTTCCACCCTGTGTCTCTTACCCCCATGTCTCTTTCCCCCTCTCTCCCTGTGTCTCTCCCTCCCATTGTGTCTCTCCCCCCTCCCTCTGTTTCTCCCCCCCTTGTGTCTCTTTCCCCCTATGTGTCTCTTCCCCCTCTCCCTCTGTGTCTTTTCCCCATCTCCCTCTGTGTCTTTTCCACCCTCTCCCTCTGTGTCTCTTCCCCCCTCTCCCTCTGTGTCTCTTCCCCCCTCTCCCTCTGTGTCTCTTCCCCCTCCCTCATTCTGTGTCTCTTTTGCCCCTCTCCCTCTCTGTCTCTTCCCTCCCCTCCCTCTGTGTCTCTTCCCCCCTCTCCCTCTGTGTCTCTTCCCCCCTCTCCCTCTGTGTCTCTTTCCCCCCTCTCCCTCTGTGTCTCTTTCCCCCCTCTCCCTCTGTGTCTCTTCCCCCCTCTCCCTCTATGTCTCTTCCTCCTCCATCCCTCTGTGTCTCTTTCCCCCCTCTCCCTCTGTGTCTCTTCCCTCCCCATGCTCAGCTCACGTTGCACTCTGCACATGCGTGGCTCACGCCTTTGCGATAGGATTGTTGTCAAACTGTCGCCAAGTGTGACATATCGAAGGAGGATGGATACATTGTCAACATTAAGATTGAAGGTGATAAGCTTTTTTAGATAAGTTTTGAAGGATTTGAGTCTGGAGGATAGTCTAGAGCAGGGGTGTCCAAGTTCAGGCTTGCTGGGGCGCACACAGGCCTGGGTAGGAGGATTTTCTTGCTGTGCACAGGTGAGTCAATCAGCATGACTGAAGAAACAATAATCTTACCTGCTTGCCACAGGAATATCCACATATCCAGGCCTGTGTGCAGCCCAGCAGGACTGAGCTTGGACACCCCTGGTCTAAAGGATCGAGGCAAGGAGTTCCATAGAGTAGAGGCACCACAAGAAAGTCCTGAAAGCAGAAGTGAGAGGAGGTTATAAGAGAGGAGGAAAGAAAAAGGTCATTAGAAGTGCGAAGAGGGTGCTTGGGGGAGTATTTTGAAATAAGAGCAGAGATATACGAGGTTGCACTATTGTTGAGGGCTTTAAATGTTAGGGTCAAGATTTTAAATTTTATTTTGGAAGCTATGGCAAGCCAGTGGGGTGACTGACAGAGAAGTGCTGTGCACACTGAGCATTGAGAATTAGGACAGAGAAGTGACCATTTGATTTGGTCGTGAGCAAGTCTGCTTTTGTGAGTACTCTTTCCGTGGAGTGTTGGGGCTAGAAGCCAGATTGGAAATGGTCAAGGGGGAGTTGGAGGAAATAAATTGGGTAAAGCAGTTGTAAACTATAAGCTAAAGCAATTGGTTAGGTGTAAAAGCTGGGTCAGATGAGGGTTTCTTAAAAATGGATGAAATTATGGTGCCTTGTAGAGGTGATGGAAACTTGCCAATGTTTAGAGAAATGTTGAATATATGTGTAAGAGCAGAGATAAGTGTGGTGGAGAGAATAGGAATAGGATCATATGGACAAGTTGTAAAATGAGAGGTTGATAAAAGACTAGAGACTTCATCTTCAGTTAAAGGATCAAAGGGAAATGGGATTGGGGAAGGGTGAAGGCAGGGTGCTATCGGTTTGCTTAGAGGAGGGTTAGTTAGGACCACTTGGAGTGGAGAGTTCATTTCTGATATTTTCAATTTTATTTTGTAAAGTGGATAGCAAATGCTTCAGCCATGAGACAGGATAGGGCGGACGGTGGGGGAGGGCATAAGAGAGTATTAAATATTTCGGACAAACATTTGGGATTGTTTGACAAGTTTGTTATTAGTGATGAGAAGTAGTAGTTTGGCAAGATTGAGGGCAAAGTGATAGGAACCTAGAATAAACTTGTAATGGAGGAAGTCTGCTGAAGTGTGAGATTTCCTGCATAATTGTTCAGCAGTACTGGAGCATTTCAGGATGTAGCGAGTTTGTGTAGTGTTCAATGGTTATAGGTTAGGGTGAGGGCATCTGACATTGGATAAGGCGGCAAGGGGGTCAAACATGGAAGTATGGGTCGGGTTGTATTGTGTGGTGGGCAAGTGAGGGTGGTGAGAGAAATGAGAGTGCATTATAGCACACTGGATAGATGTTGTGAGTCAAGTGCTTGTATGGTTCTGTGAGTTCAGGTGACTGGGGGTGAAGAAGGGAAGAGAGTGGGAGGTTTGGTGAGAGTGTAGGCTAGGAAATGGTGGTCAGAGAGAGGGAGTGGGGAGATAACATGGTTGGGGATACTGCAGTAGTTGATAAAAATGAGGTTGAGGGAGTGACCATTATGGTGGGTTGGTGAATATATCCATTATGAAAGACCAAAAGGAGTGGTATGTGCAAGTAGTTCTGAGGTACAGGAGAGTTTGGAGTGTCACTGCCAATGTTGAAATCACCAAGAACAAGTGAAGGAATGTTGGAGGAGAGAAAATGAGGGAGCAAGGCTGCAAAGTGGACACAATATCACAGCAACTCACAGGGAGATGGGTGAGAAAAGGATGAAAGTATGGACTTCAAATGATGAGTATTGGAGGTAGGGAATCAGGGGTATGCAGTGAAATGTGTATCGAGAGGAAGTAATAAGCTCACACCTCCTCCTTGCTTATTCCCAGGACTGTTGGGACTTCCTAATCAGTAGTTGGCGGCTTGGAAAATACAGGGCCCAATCAGAATTCTGGGGAACCCGTACTGGATGTAACACACACAAAATCATTCTCAGTACTAATTCCGTGTATTGCCACATCATTGCATAGGTTATATACTTGCAAAAGAAGGCGGATATTAGAGGCGATTTACAGTTCATGTTAGTCAGTTACAAGGACAGATAATCAGGTGTTTTTCTGTTTCTTAGAGCAACCAGAAATGTTTTGTGTTTTAGTAAGGTCGCAAAACATCCCAAGAATAGGAACATGATATTATGGTTAGGCTATATCTCGTGAATATGTCAGCAAAATATGTTAACCCCTTCATCAGCAGAATATGTTAACCCCTTCAAGGACTAGGTGTGTGACTGAAGTGGAAGCCATCATGTGAGGTGTTTCCTTCTCTAGAGGCATAGTGTGGCTGATAGAAGGTGGAAATGGCTGAGGGCCTTGGATTAGATGATATACTTCCAGCAACTAGTAGGAGAAGGAGTTAGAGTGAGTGGAGATGTGAGTGGGACTACCAGAAGCATTTCTGCATATATGCTTTAGAAGAGGGAGGAGATAGTGACTGGAGGAAGGAGAGGAGCTCTTGGGAGCAGAGAAGAGGAGAGCAGGGAAGTTGAGATGTGGTGTGGAAAC
The DNA here is from genome assembly GCA_027410445.1 of Discoglossus pictus. Classification (NCBI taxonomy): domain Eukaryota; kingdom Metazoa; phylum Chordata; class Amphibia; order Anura; family Alytidae; genus Discoglossus; species Discoglossus pictus. The sequence goes on from CM050174.1 coordinate 63,902,537, forward strand.
ATGGTGTAGAGAAATTGAGAAGCAGAGTCTGAGAAACAGGCAGGAGGTTGTAAGGAAGAAGAAATAATGAGGAAACATTGTGACAAAGTTTGAATTCTTAAAGGAACAATTGGAAAAAGTTTGCAGGTTTTGCTGATTGATCAGGTGAAGGTGATTTGTATGTCTTAATAAATTAAGAATAACCAGGGGCTGGTGAACGTGGGGCAGGGAGGAAGGGAATTGCTTCAATTGCTATTTGTAGAGTAATGTGTGATTTTTAAACTGGAAGCCTCTAAAATGGCTACTTGGTAGAAATACTTGCTGAGGTTGCTATTTGTATATACAGTGTTACATTGGTTCAAGTCCATAATCCATTCCAGATGGCAGGATCAGAACCAAACAAGCATTTCCCATAGTAATCAATTAATAATCAATTGAACTGATGGTGTGTTGATTTTGGATACAAAACCTTAAAACTAAATAGCCATCGATAAAAATCGACAGAGAATTTAAATTCAAATTAACTATAAAAAGATCAAATAACAGATAATTTAACTTCACTTTATCTGTACTGTACAGAGAGGATTTGAGGGACCGATGGGATGGTGGCAATGTAGAGGAGGAGAAGTAGGAGACAGGTTATTGCTTGAGCATTGTCAGGGTGATAGTGTTCAACAAAATGTTGTAATTCAGCCCATTTTGCATACATTTCTTTGATGAGGTCAGTAGGTGCTTCATCCCTTCCCACTATGTGTTGCTGCTCTCTCTGAAGTTCCTGCCGCTCCTCTTGCCTGCGCTGCTCCACTAACTTTTTGATGTCCTCGATGCTGACCTCTATGCCCATGGACTTGCCCAGAGTCACAATGTCCTCCACTACTGGGCTAGGTTGAGCCTCCACGTTCCTTGGAGCTACAGCTTCTGGGAAATATTTTCTCCAGCCACAGTTTATGGTCTTGAGAGAGACTGTACACCAGGCCTTATCTATCAGAGTGACTCAGTGGAGGATGTTAAAATGGTCCTTCTAAAACTCTCTCAGTGTCAACTGAGTGTCCAAGGTCACCTCAAAGCACCTCTGGAAGAGAGCCTTGGTATACAGTTTCTTAAAGTTTAAGATGACTTGCTGGTCCATAGGCTGGATCAGACGAGTTTTTGTTAAAGAGCAAGAAATTAATTGTTCTAAAAGAAACAACTCCAACAAGTTGTCCTCCAAGCCTGGAGGGTGAGCAGGAGCATTGTCCATTATCAACAGGGCCCTCAGAGGACTTTCTCCTCCAAATATTTCTTGACAGTGGGGTCAAACACCTCATTCATCCATTCAATGCAGAACTGTCCAATTACCCAGGCTTTGCTGTTGGCCCTCCACGTGACACTTAAGTTGCCCAGTGACTTGCGCACACCTGCACTTCTACAACTTTAATGTACTTCTGCATCAAGGACAGGTCTCAATCCAAGCAAGTGACTTGTTCCAAACTATCTTTTTCCCCTATGCGAGGCCACTTAAACCAAATTGGACCAACTGAAGCGGACTCAAACCGACTTACCAATAAGGGTATACATATAAAATGTAGCTGTTTGGAATGAACAACTACTTCACCTGGTCTCCATATAAGAGGGGGTAATGCAATCAATGGTAGATAGCAATTTGTCAATTCTATCAATTTGTTTTAATCTGTTTTTTACCTATCTTTTTCAATTTTTAATTCCAAAAAAAATCTTAAAAAATGATTTGCCCCAGTACTGAAGAGGCAGATTTAAGATTTTATTACAAAAATTATACTACTTTCGATAATTAACATGAAGCAGAACTTTACTAGAAACTTTAATTGAGGAAAACACATCTAAGTATTTTTAGAATAGTTTTTACTAATGACATATAGCATATTTTTTGGGCTAAAAAACAACTTTGCCACATTACATTAGACAGTATGTTTTTCTTTGCCTGGACCTTGTTATCTACATCTGGGCCATATCTCACCATATTCCAGCAATACACGGAAAACATGTTAGAACTTCTCTTTTCTTGATATCTAATTTCCATTGCTGATATGTTCTTGGTGAACATTTTGTTCATTGCTAACTGCATCATGGTTATCATGAAAAAAGCCCAAAAGGGAATGTAGACAGTGGATCTTCAATGACATGTTGCTGCCTACATTCTTGTAGGGTGAGGGAATTTCCTCAAGAATTCTTTATAGTTTTCTGCTCAGTTGTTTCTCAAAAACCTCTGCAAGTGAAGTTACACCTCAATTTAAGTACAATTTACAGAGTTTAGACACACGGAAATCCACTAAGCAAGAGAAAAATTGGCCGCCGAAAAAAACGATAACGAGGCTACACGACCCTTAAGCCACAAAACACCACCAAGCACATATGGATTTTCCAAAAAGCCGTACGAGTTACAAGATACACTTTTAAGCAAGGACTCTAAATCATACACAGCCACGTACCACATACACATTCGCCGCCATTTTACAACACTAAATTACACAATGCGGAAGTACCCAGTTACACTAACGCTTCCCCTCGCGCACGCAGCCTATTTACACTACACATTGCACACATTGCTGACACGTACACCTCAGCTCCACAACAGTGCAAACCTACATTGTATGCTGCAGGAACATCAAAACAGATTGTCAGCTCTTCAGCACAATGCTTCCTGCATATATTACTTACAAATAGGTAAAGTATATTCATTTATTAATTTATTACTTATTTAATTAGCAAACATAAAAACATATACACAAAAAAAAAACCACTATCCCACTAAATGCAAAAGCCATTCACTGCTCGCCTCACAACGCGCGCTAAGGTTGCTCATAGCACACAAACTACACAGGGGACAGCCTTGCAATAAGCACAAAAAGCAGATCAGCGCACACCTTACAATGACAGCAAAAGCGCCTCTGATAAGAAAAAAATACAACAACCAAGTACCTCACAATGGGCGCCGAAGGATCTCAGACCACCCAAAAAATTTATGTCTGTGGCAAACAGCATTACCTGCCTTACAAATCTATTGCACCATCATTTTTGATGGGCAAGTCACTAGTAATAATAATAATAACTGAATAAAGTTAAATCAAAAAAGGAAAAAAGAAGAAGCTTTATTTTAATTTATTTATTTCATTTTTAATTTAATCTTATTAGGTTTTTCTATTTTTACTTTTTTTAAATAGTTTTTATTGCAGGAATACAAAGTGCAAACAATTGTACAGTAATGAGCAAAATAAAACATAGCACCAACATCAATCATGAGTCCTTATCATTGCATCCTGCCTCCTCCTTTTTTCTATATTTTCCTCCGTGCTATTATTGGTAGACAAATGAGTGGATTTAAACCGGGCCTTTCTTGGCCATATAAGCATGTATCCCTAGATCTATCAGTAACCTATACTATTCTTTGATTTTGTATTTATTTTCTCCCCTCTCCTTCCGTTACTATCTCATCTGGAGGATCTTTCATATAGTTCCTGAATCTCAATGTTATGACTTTGGGGTCTATATAGATATTATAAGAGCCCTATTTTTATCCATTAACTTGCTCTTTTACGTCTGGAGTAGTAAATTGCTATTTTCTTTATTTGTTTTTTTCCCCCCATTAAATTATTTTTATTATCTTTTCTTTAGCTTTAAAGAAGAGTCACTTAATAACTTATACATAAGTTAACTTAACCAACCAAACTAAAACATTCTACCTGACACATCCATATTTAAGCCTTCAACTCTGGATAGCACTTTTCCATCTCGATCCTGCTTTTATTCCATTCTATCATAACCGTCTGTCTTCTACAATTCGGGGCAGCTCCTCTCCCGGTTTATCCCCTCCGGCCTCTGGCCCTCCCTGTTCCCTGTCGGTGGTGAGTGGGCACCCCCCCCCTCTTCCCCACTTATTGAAGTAGAGGAATTTTGATATCTGTGTATTCTATCCAAGGACCCCAAATTTCAAAGAACTTGGGGATTGAATCCGCCAGTAAATGGGAAATCCTTTCATTGACCGCTATGTAATGAATCTTAGCATGAACTGCCCCTATCACTAGTGTACTTTTCTTCCAGCTCCTGGCTATATGTGATTTTGTCGCTAAAAAGATAAATTGTAGGAGTCTGTTGTAGGGGGCAGAGAGTGTGGCCACCGGCATCCCCAGTAGATAAGATTCAGGAGTTACTTTAATATGATGTCCAAAGATATTATCCACCAGGCCACCCACTGCTGTCCACAGCTGCTGAGCCTTTGGGCATCTCCACCAAGTATGGTAAAAAGAGCAAAACTCTGAGCATCCTCTAAAACACCTCAGACTTTCCGTCTTACTCTATTTGGCTAGTCGATGCGGGGGAATGTACACGCGGGGAAGGACTTTAATTGATGTCTCTAACATGCTATAGTTTAGCGACCCCCTAATGATATTAGCCCAGGAAGTCTCCCACGTCTCCATCTCCCAGTTTATGGCCATATCCTTTTCCCATTCCCTCATATATTTATCTTTGGCTATCCTTTTTGGGGTATTAAAGACCCTGTATAATTCCCCTATCACACCTCTTGTGAGGGGGGCCTTTTCACACATTCTAGAGAACCTATTATGAGAGGGGACCCCTGAGTTCCTACGTAGTCTATCCACAAAGTACCTCAACTTGCAAAAGTTATAATGCTCATATAGGGGGATGTCATATTCATCCCTAACATTCTCGAATGCTAACACCCGACCGTCTCTCATCCAGTTACCCAATCTGTCCAGTTTGTTCTTCTTCCACCATTGCCGGGACACCTGTGAAATACCTGCCGGGGCTAGTGGGTGTGTGAATATAGGTGTTAGGTGGGAGAACCGGGGTTAGAAGGTCCCTATGACTGAAGGCCCATATTAGATTTGCCGCCGAGTTCCTTATCATTGGGTTAGCAGAATTTTTAATCTCTATGGGAAGTGGGTGAAGCCAGACCGCCGTGTCCCATGTATAGGGTATCATGTCCCGGTTTTCAATAAACATCCATGCCGGATGAGTTTCGGGCAAGTGGGCCTGGGGAATAAAAGCTAACTGTGCTGCTCGGTAGTAAAGTTTTAAATTAGGACACGCAAGCCCCCCCTGGATTTATGTTTGTACATGTTAGTTTTTGCTATCCTGGAGGGACCCCTACCCCAGATAAAATGAAAAACCCTTCTTTGAAAGTTTGAGAGGTCTTTCATATGAATCTGGATCGTTAAAGATCTAAACATATATAACAGTCAAGGTAGAATGTTCATTTTAACCGAGCTAATCCTACCGAGCCAGGAGATGTTATACTTTGCCCATTTGGTCATCTCCTCCTGAAGTAAGCGGAACAGTGGCCGGTAATTAGCCTTATATAAATCTTGTATTGTAGCCGTCAGCCATATTCCCAGATATTTAATCCCCTTCCCGGCCCACTGAAACTTAAAACTCCTTGTAAGGGATTCTTTCTCTGTGAGTGGAATATCTAAAGCCAATGCTTCAGTTTTTTCCACATTGATTTTCAGTCCTGAGAGCATCCCAAATCGTTCGAGTTTTTGCATCAGAGGTGGTACCGACGTCAATGGTTCCGAGATGGAACACAATAAGTCGTCCGCAAAGAGCGATACCTTAAAGTGTTGTAACCCAACTTGGATACCCTTTATCTCCGGGGAAGATCTAATCGATTGGGCCAAGGGCTCAATTGCCAAGGCAAACAGGAGCGGCGACAGTGGACAACCCTGTCTTGTCCCCCTCTGGATGCAGACAGCTGACCTCCCCCCACCCGGAAGCTTTAAGTTTGCCTTGGGGTCCTTATAATAAGTCCGGATTAAATTTAGGAACTTCCCTGTAAACCCAAATTTGGTCAGTGTAGCCATGAGAAAAGGCCATTCCAGGGAGTCAAAGGCTTTCTCCACATCCAGAGAGAGCAGGCAGGCCGGGGTGTTATTTAATTTAGCATGATGTACCAAGTTTAGGATTTTCCTGATATTGTCCCCTGCTTGTCGCCCTGGTATAAATCCCACTTGGTCTTTATGAATCAAGAAGGGGAGAAACCCTGCTATCCTATCTGCCATGATCTTGGCCAGGAATTTGATATCGCTATTAAGAAGTGATATCGGTCGGTAGTTCTTGGCTTCTAATGGGTCCCTCCCCTCCTTGGGGAACAAGACCAGATCAGCTTTATTGAGTTCAGGGGGGATTGGTAGGCCCTCCAGGATTGCATTATACAGCGTGGTCAGGTACGGGCCAAGTGTGCCTACAAATTTTTTGTAGTACGCATTCGTAAAGCCATCTGGGCCTGGGGCTTTGCCTAATTTAGATTCTAATATGACCTTACTCACTTCTTCCAGGGAAATTGTTTTATTCAGTGAGGTAACATTCTCCTCTGTTAGTTTAGGCATATCCAGAGAGGCTAAGAATGATTGTGCTTCCCACTGGTCTAGGGAGTTCAAGGTTTTATATAGCTTACTATAGTAAGCCTGAAAAATGTCCTGAATTTTGGAGGGGTTGGAGGTCACAAGCCCTTGGGGCGATTTAATTTGGCAAATTCTAGATTGATTTTGCTTTGATTTTAATTTTTTGGCGAGAAATGTGTCAGGTTTGTTTGCTTTGCTGTAAAATTTGTGATGTGTGATTCTAAGAGCTCTCTCCGTTCTTTCAGACAGAATCATGTCAAGTTCCCCCCTGGTTTTCTCAATCTGGGACCTATCCCCTGCCAAGTTATCTTGTTGTTTTGCCCTTTCCAATCTTATCAACTCTTTATTCAATGCATCCTCTCGGGCTCTACTGTGTTTTTTATGTTCAGCGGTTAATTTCATGCCGACCCCTCTGATATATGCTTTGTGGGCCACCCACACCCAGCCTATTCCTACATCCTTACTTAGTGTTCTCCCTAAAATACATCTCTAGCTCTTGCTGAATCTTGTCTTTGGATTGAGGAGATGTTAGTAGCATCTCGTTGATGCGCCAGGTCGGGGGGGGGGGGGGGTGTTTACTGTGCCTAGATCTAGGGTCATTTTAATAATTGAGTGATCTGACCAGGTATATGGAATAATCTCCGCTTCCTTTGCCTGATCCTGAAGTGTAGAGTTTATGATGATATAGTCAATTCTCAAATATGAGTCATGAGGGGCTGAATAGAAAGAGTACTCCCTGTCTTTAGGGTGGAGGTCCCTCCAAGAATCTACCAGGTTCAGGTTGGCGAGTTGGGTTTTAACTTGTTTTAGTTTATTGGGAAATTGGGGCACCGCTCTCCCTTTGGACCTATCCAGTTTGGGATCCAACGCTTTAATTTAGGTCCCCCCCCAAAATAATTTTGCCATAGTCTCCTTTCTCTAGTACCGTAAGTAGTTTCCGGACCGTGTTGTGGGGATTCGTAGTTGGGGCATATGCCGCGACTAGAGACACTGAATATTTTCCCTGTCAGAATCAAGTAGTGACCCTCAGGATCTGATTTTTTACTCTGGAGTACAAATGGAAAGTCCCGATGCAGGAGAATTGCTACCCCCTCCCTCTTCGCCATCATACCCGCTGTGTAGAAGTTTGGGTATTGTTTTTGGAGGTAATTAGGGGGTTTGCTACGTATGAAGTGCGTCTCCTGTAGGAAGATTACTGAGTGGCGATGCTCCCTGTATGTAAGAAAGTCTTTGCGCCGCTTATGGGGGGAGTTAAATCCCTTCACATTGTGGGACAGGATCTTAAATTCGGGCCTAGCCATTCATCCCTGTCTGTTTGTGGATGCTGTGTGTAGTTTGACACTTACATTTTTCCTGCCCTGGATGGAGTTTTTACCCGAAGGCCGAAGGACCGGAGACGGGAGACACCCTAGGGTGACCAGGAGACGAGGTGCAACTGCATCATGGAGAGACCCTGAGCGTGCTAAGTGGATTAGAGATAGACAATTCACATATAAAATACATTTAAAAAAAAAGAAGTACAGAAATACATGTGTCAACAATAACATAACATTTTGAACATTCTCACCTACCCTATTACTATTTCCTTGCGCTTTAGCGCGTCTGGAGGGCATGAGGATCCAGTCCTCCTGCATAATGCCCTGGCGTGGAGGTGTATTAGTATTTAATTACTAAATTTAAACCTTATTCAATAAAAAGGTTAACTCTCTGCCTTACCCCATGGGCCTATCACCCCTTGCTTAGTACTAAACAAAAGATTCCCTTCAGTAAATATAGAAAATCCTGGTAAACCCCACTGCTATATCATACCCCAAACAGCTTATAGTGTCAATTAAGCTTCTGTGTGAAGCAAAGCCTCATTTGGAGATCTCTTCGTCCCTTCTCTGGGGGGGGGGGGGGGTCTTCCCGGTTATTATAACCCTGAGCATCCCGGGCCTGAGTCAGGGGCTGCTGGTCTGTCATTTACAAAGTTTGACTTGGGCCCCCTTCTCCCGCCGCCTGTGGCTGAGAGTTTCTTGCGGCTTTTTGTCTCTTTGGAGCAGGGACTACAGTCCATTGTCTAACGGGTCTATCTCGTTTGTCTCCTGATTCTTGGCCATGCGAGCGGGGGTTTTCACCATCTTTCATTAAGTTCAGGGAAGAGAGAGTTGTCTGGCATTCCTCCACATCTTGAGCCACAAATCTGTTTCCATTTACTGTAAACTGAATGTTGGAAGGAAGAAACCCCATTGGTAAGGAATTTTATGCTGGATAAGTACATCTTACGCCGGTCTCATTTCCCTGCGTCTCGCTAGGGTAGTTGGCGAGAGATCTGCATAAACCTGGATGGTGGCGCCGTCTGGACCTTTGATTTCATCTAGACCTCTTGCGTGATAGAGAATTTGGTCCCTTGTGTGTTTCCTCAGGAAGCGGGCTATGATGTCTTTAGGTATGTTGGGGTTCGGGGATGCCCCTAGTGCTCTATGTGCTCTTTCGATGCCAATTTCTCCCTCCTGGGAGTCTGGAAGGATTGACTTCACTAGATCCGAGAGGTGAGGCGCCAGGTCAGTAATTGAGTTTGGGACGCCTCTGAATCTGACATTGTACCTCCTTGATCTATTTTCAAGGTCTTCCAGCTTGAGTTCAAGAGAGCAAATTTTCATTGCGTTTGTGTCAATGTCAACACGATCTTGTCCTTGGGTCTCTATGACATGATCCAATGAGGATTGCAGAGCAGTTGTTCGTTGGCCCAGTTCCTGGATTTCGTGTTTCAGATCCTTAACTGCGTCCAGGCCCAATATTTATCGGGCCAAATGTTGACTTAGATCTTCACAGATATATCTAGTACGTCATCTCCAAAGCAATTTCGCGGTATGCAGTTGTATCTGTCGTTAGTGCTAAGGTCTATCCCTAAGATAGGGATGATCCGGTTGAAAGGATATAAGGCCAGGTGTGTAGAACCTTAGCCCCTTGAAGATCTTGATAATGGCAGGTTTGATTTATTATTATTAATATCAAAAAATAGATACAGATATTAAAACACGGGTTAATCAACTGGAAATAGAGGTTCAAAAGAGGAAAAAAGGAAAAATTTTACGAGATAAGAGGGACTATGAAATCAAGTCGCAAACTACTTTTAATTATCGGATCCCCCAAGGAAGAGATAATCCTCATTTTAACACCAATCTCAAGAATCTTGCATACTTCCAATTATTTTCAAGGTACTTTTAGACCTTACAATCATGTTCCCTTTAGACCTGCCAGGAAAGCAAGAAGGTTCAATATTTCGGATAGGGATAGAATCGATATTCAGAAAATAGGACTAAATGGTCACTCTCTGGACCCGACTAGCATACAACAAAATTTGAGAACAAAACAGATGGCAAGAGAAGGGGCAATACGTAAAGAACCTTACAGAATAGGAAATCGTAATAATCAAGAACAACAGACACGGCCTGATGGTCAGAATGAAATGAAAAATAATTTTTTAGTCAGGGACCACAACCTCCAAATGAACAATTCGTTCGTCAAAAAGAGATCAGTACCCTATATAGAGAACAAGATGGGACCCAGAGGCCAGGTAAGAACCAGAGAAGAGGATGTAGAGGGGGAAAAAGAGTTAGATCCAAAAAGATTAAGAGGGATCCTCTAAACTCCCTCAAAATATTTAATCTATCCAATAAGAAGTTCAGTTCATACGAATTGGGAATTCTACAAAAGGGTCTTTCCTTTGCCCCACAAGCGGAACCCAATAATTTTGAATTATTTGTAGATGTTAATCTTTTTGTTAGAAACCTCACGCTTAAACGCCATTTTGCCATACTAGAAGGGAAACAAAAAGAGGAGGTGGTCCCCATTGGTACTGGGTGGGAGGACACTGACCTGGAATTACTTCAGGTCATGTGGGAACTACAAGGTGAAAATGGTATAAAAGATGATCTCCTGTTGGAAGAAATCAATAGATCCACAATAGATACTATGGAGGAACTATATAGAGAGTCAGACAATACTATAATTAAACATACTACGTTAAAACCTAGATCGGTGTTCTATCCCCTCCAGTCACAGGGGATGTATATCCCGGTTTTTAAATCCGTGATCTTGGAGGACCTTAATAATATGTGTACTAAACAACATATCAAAAAACGAACTAATCTCAATATAGAAGAGAAAAGAGCTCTCAAAACCCTGCAGGGAGATACTAGTATAGTGATCAGAGAGGCAGACAAAGGGGGTGCTATAGTCATTCAGGATAGGGATACCTATGTCAAGGAGGCACTTAGACTTCTGCAGGATAGAGACACTTATACTATTCTGGAACAAGATCCTACAGATCGTTTTGTGATAATGTATACATTATTGATTAATGAAGCTAAGAATGACGGCGTCCTTAATAACAAAGAATTTGAATATTTAAATATAGAATCACCGAAAGTAGCGGTTGTAACGGAGCTGGAACACGCAGTCCAATATCTCCGCTGGTATACAGTAAAATACCAAAGAGGCACTACAGTTTCACCATTCCCGACCTCCCATATTGGACGACACACAATTTGGGAGTCAAATGAATACTGACTTTATTTTGTTCTGCAGAAATATTTATACACATCTCTTCCCACAGGCAATCCACATCCCCCATAGTTGGCCACACAATACACATAGAGGGACAATAGATGAGTCACACCTCCCTGGCAACTTGATATAATCAGACATTGATTAAATCAGCCTTCTTTGTTCTTATCTGAGAATGAAAACACTTTATACAATCGACTCCCTTATCTCTGAAGTCTCTGTAATAGGATTATCTATTAGCCTAGGTCTGCAATAGTCTGGCTAATATTCTGCAGAGCATAAAACAACATACATATAATATAACAGTAGGATCATATTTTAACCAAGAATTAAATAACCATAAAACAGGGTAAAACAGTGATGGGTTCCGTTACACACCTCCCCCGTGACCATAAGCCGGCATACACGGTCTGATACCAAAGGATCGGCCTGGGGATGTCCGGACAAAAGTATTTGTTGGTCAATTCTCTAGTTTGACAACCCATCAGCATTACTGCAATTCACATTGACTCACATTTCACCTATCCCCAGATAGCTGGGATCTGAGCGCACAAAACTACCGAATAGCGCTCAGATCCTATTCACACAGTTCAATTGCCATGTAACTAAAGTCTTTCTCATAGTCTTTCATCATATGAATGGGCTCCATGGCATAGTTATCTGGGGTATCACCGCTCCCACAGGGCAAGTACCGAATGACCCCCCTGTATGTAAAGGGCCAGAATGAGTGACATACACTCTGGTATGGCCGAATACTGGGTTTAAAGGGCAATATGTCCCAGGGCCATAGTCGCAGGGCAGGAGGCTGGCAAACAGTCCTCTCCAAGACAAAGTGGCGAAGGGCACTTCGTCACACATCTCCCCTTTGGGGGGAAGTCTAACCAGGCACCTGGATATTTCGCTGTGGTGATGGAGCAACACGCTGAGGGGACTTGAGGGGCAGAGGCCAGCGGCACTCTGCCCTGATGCCAGCTCTTCTGCTGGTATAACCTGCAGGACATCCTGCTCTGTACAAGGGACAAAGGGAGGGCAGAGGCCGACTGCACTTTGCCCCACTGTCAGCTCTTCTGCTGGGGTACTTGGGACGTATTCCGGCTCAGTAGCCAGGGAAAGGTGGGGGTCAGTGGGGGTTAACATTTCCTCTGTTAACCCTGGGGCCACATTAGGAGTTAGCTGGGGAGGGGAATTTGTACTTACCCCCTCCTCTGGTTGTCCCAGTGAGAGTAGTTTGGGATCTGGACAGGCTGTCCAGCATCCCGCTAGGTCAGGCACAGAGACCCTGGTCCCATCTGCGCCGTCTGGGAGATTGGTGTCTCCCCTTGTTAGGGTAAGCTGTCGCTGGGGGGAAAAGAGGGCGACATCTTCAGCTCCCTGGGGTACACACTGCCACTGGGGAGGAAGGACGGCACCTTCTGCTCCCTGGGATACACACTGTGGCTGGGTGAGGAAGGACCACAGAATTAAATAACCATAAAACAGGGTAAAACAGTGATGGGTTCCGTTACAGCGGTATTTTACCATCTACCAAAAATACATAAAGATGCGGTGAACCCCCCTGGTAGACCGATAGTATCAGGAATTAACTCCCTGACTGAGAGACTATCAGAGTACGTTGACTATTTCTTAAAACCCATGGTAGGAAATCTACGTTCGTACATTAAAGACACTCCCCACCTTTTAGAAATAATGTCTGAACAACATTGGAGTGAGGACTATGTCTGGATCTCTCTAGATGTTTCTGCCCTGTACACAGCTATACCACAAGACCTTGGCATTGGGGCAGTAAAGGAATTCTTTGCTTTATACAACAATATTGAAAGGGGTCAACAAGTCTTTATCACTGAGGGTATAAATTTTATTCTCAGTAAAAACTATTTTATTTTTGAAAATACCTATTACCTACAATGCACAGGGACAGCAATGGGGACACGGTTCGCTCCGAGCTTTGCGAATCTATATATGGGCCTCTGGGAGGACCGATATATCTGGAATGATCACCCTTTTAAAAATAACATAATTAGTTGGCATCGATTTATGACATTATTGTCATCTGGAAATCTCAAGATAAAAATGATATAAACGATAAAGAAAGATTCCTTCAATATATCAATTGTAATAGTATGAATCTTAAGTTCACAATGAATACAGATCCAGACAGTCTCCCCTTCCTGGACGTTGTACTGATAGGTGGTGCTGATGGGATATCATCACGTCTATATACCAAACCAACGGATAGCAATGCTTACCTCCATGCTACTAGCGGCCATAAGAGGAAATGGATCCACAATATCCCGTATGGTCAGTTCCAGAGAGTAAGACGTAATTGCTCTAACCTTTCAGATTTTGATAAGGAGAGTGACTCCATGTCAAATAGATTTAGAGCAAGGGGATATAGAGATCATACCATTAGGAAGGCCTATACTAGAGCTAGGGACCTTAATAGGGAGGACCTTTTTAAGACTAATAAGATAAGAAATACGGACAAACTATCTCAAGATACATGTAGATTCCTCAATAAATACAATCAAGCTCATGGGGAAGTAGCCAGAATTTTTAAGAAACACTGGCATATCCTACAAGTGGATAATATCTTAAGAAAGACTCTTCCTACTAAACCGGTTATTACCTTTAAGAAAAATCGGAACCTTAAACAAATTTTGGCTCCAAGTGCGCTAAAAAGCTCGACAGGCTCAAGGGAATCCAATTTCTTACAACCTATGAAAGGATGTTTTAAGTGTTACACCAAGAACTGTAAAACATGTACATTTTTGAAACCACTTAATAAAGACACAGTGGTATCACACCCGTTGGGTTTAGAGTTCAAAATCAAACACTTTTTAAATTGTAAAAGTGAGTATGTAGTATATGTGATTACATGTTCTTGTGGTAAACAATACACTGGCCGAACCACAAGACCTCTCAAGAGACGTTTCTATGAACATCTGTATAATGTGGAAAGAGGAGTCCTAACCAATGGCTTCTCTTCACACATTATACAGAAACATGGAAAAAGTACCGAAGGAATTACTATACAGGCTGTTGATCATATACCTCGAGATAAAAGAAGAGGGAATCGTACATTACTTTTAAGACAAAGAGAAACCTTTTGGATACACCAACTTAACACCCTGGAACCTAATGGTCTAAACCGGGACATAGATTTAGCGGCTTTTTTAGATAAGTGATTACTTGGTCCTTTTTATCTTTTTATCTTCAGTTTTTGATGTGGTTCTTTTCCCCCCTTCTTTATCCATTTTTATTATTATTTGTTCTCACTTGCTTCTTGTCATTTTAATTGTCCCCTTGGGGAATTTTGTCTTTTATCCCTTGTTTTCCCGCCTCTACTTCCATGTTAGTAGGCCTGCCCCCTGTATATGTGTTTCTATATGTGTACGCACACGTACAGATGTATGTATATATGTGAGGGTATGTTTTTATATATATGTCTCTATACATATATGTATGTATATTTATGTATATGTATGTGTGTGTATATATATGCATGTATGTTATGCTGACTTTTTTATATATATATACTTTATATGGTTCTAATGGATGTGGATGAACTCTGAAATAGAGGAATTTTGGTACTTTTTTTAGCCCCGTCTATAGCTTTCTAGATTAACACTTTAGGGTATTCTCATTTATCCGTGGCTATAGTATCGGGGCTTTCTTATGTTTATGTTTATGTTTATGTTTTTCTTTTTCTTTTTCCTTTCAGGGGTCATTAGTATTCTTCTTATTATTTATATTATTTTTATTATTATTTTTCTTTCTGCCTTTTCGCACTATTTTACTGTTTTATTTCTTCTGTTTTTAGGATTTAACAGTTCTTATGTGTAGAAGAGGTGTGTATATTTGGGGTATATATATGTATACACCAGTATGTATGATGTAGGTTTTTTACTACACTGTATCTATATCATCCTTTTTTTATTTATGTATTTATTTATGTATTCTCATGTCTATATCTAGTGTGTATAGTACATCCCTTTACTAGTACTACTTGTACTTTATGTATTTTATTTAGTACTTCTTACTATATATATATATATATATTTATTGATTGGTATAGAGACCTCTGTATTTACAGGAGTGTACCCCGTGGTTCACTGTTTTTTATTAGTATTTTTATGGTTTATTGATTGTTGCTCTATCTGTAGGCCCCTTAGTCTGGTGCTGTGAGTCTCCCCGTGTCTCTCTTTTCATCTAAGCCATTGTTATACCCGGTGGAACGCATATATGTTCCACCTACGGAGAAGCTTCCTGTGGGGAGGCTGTGGAGGCGTGGTGACGTCCTCACGCATGACACAGGACGCTATGGACTCTGGGAGATAGCGTGGTGACGTCACCACGCACTCAGGGAACACGGGGAAGGCGCCAAATCAGCCAAAGGAGCCACAGATCACCTTTATTAGGAGAAGTGGAGGTGGGTAACCTTTGAAACTTCAATCTGTACATTTATATCTATATTTCTGATATGATTGATTTTTATCACCATTGACAAAGCTCAGTAGATGAGCGAAACGCGCCTGAATATTTTTTATCTTTATTCTGTGTGTTTTTATTTTTAATTTTGCTTTTTTATTAGTATTATTATTTTTTGCATTCCCAGTTTTATCTTTGCATGTTTGCATTGTCTGCATTTTTTGCCTCTGAGGAGCATTTATTTGCTTATCTATCTTTTATCTTTTTTGGAGTATCTATCCATTGATACATGGACACTCATTTTGGACTGATGGTCACCTTTGGGTCGCCCACTATGCCAATTCTTTGACTTGATTCCATCTGGACTTTTTGGCCTCCTCGCTCTTTTGATTTTCCGTCCATTTATCAACGGAGTTTTTGGCCATATTCTCTGATACTTTCTTTGGGCCTAGCACCCCTTAGTTAAGTATATCAGAGTTGATTTTCTATAGAGATCCCAAGCTTGGTGACTACCCCACTGACCACATCTATAGAGATCTAAAGCCTGGTGACTACCACATTGCCCACATTTGTGGAAGACCAAGAACTACTTTATGAGTGATTTCTGATACCTCTATTTAGAGGGTCCTACATGTGAGTGTCCATTTGTTATGCAAACAATTATTTTTGAAATAAATTTATTGATCTGCTCTAGGATTCTGTGTGCGCTTTCCTACTCCCCCCCCCCCCCCCTTTTTTGCTTCATTCTCTTGATTTATTATTGGATTTAATTAAGTCTGTAGTGATCTGAGGCAGCCACCGGGTGGGAGTAGAGTACTGTCCATTAAGACTGCTTATGCAATGTTTTGAGTGAAAATGTATATCCTCATGGTGCGGCTGATGAAAGTTAAATAATACTTTGTAGTGAGACTCTGGGCTCAACTTTAGGTACCCCAGATATATCAGTAATAATAAAGTCAAGTTTGCAGCACTTTGAAATTTAAATATGACGCCAAAAGATCTGCTCTCTTTGTCACTCAAGTCCAGTGTAGCTTGAGGTGTACTCTAGGTTTCTGTGTCCCTTTAGTCTGGTTTATATAAACCCAAGGTACTGGGAGAGCTTAAGTAAGGTTATGTGGGAGAGGGGCCCCGGGTTGCTTGCTCTGGGGCAATGTTGTTGTTGTGGCCCCCCGGGTTACCCCCTTTCCTATCCTTGGACTGTCTTCTCCCCCTAGGGAATCTTTTACTTCTCCCCTGTACCTGCAGTGAAGTGCCTTTGGCTGATCTGCACCCCAGACTCTTCCTCCAGACTAGGGGGATGTGCCTGATTGGCCAGGGGTTCTTGGGAGGGATTTATTTCCCCTTTTCCCCTGTGGGGTGCCCCCGGTTGCTTGCTGCCCCGCGTGGGTCACTTCAGGGTTGGCAGGGTTGTTCTCCCCCTCCTGCAGCCCGTGTGCGGCCTCTTCCCGTGTGCTCCTATCTGGGCCTATGCCTCGGCAGCCTATTCTCCGCTCCTCTGGTATAACGTGGCCTCTCTCACCTCTCCAGCCTCCTCCTGCACGCCTGCACAGTCTCTCCTGCTGCTTCTGGCCTCCCGAGTGCTCCGGTCTTCCGTCAGCGGGGTAAGTCGAGGGGGAAATCCGGAGGGCTGAAAATCCGGATGAGGCTGGTTGGGCACGTCCCTCTGATGCAGGCCCCGATCTGGAAGGCGCCTAATAAGTGGGGTAACTTCCCCTATTGGCGCACATAAACACCCTGCTAAACTCACTGAGGCGGGGGAACCTCTGCTGGGTGTTACTTTTTTTAAAATTGGTCAATTCTTATGATATTAAGCACTTTAATGGCCTTGTTTGCGCGGAGCTCCAGCTCAACACGTCTGGCTTCTTCAGCTGCTAGCCACGCCCCACAGGTTTTTCTTTTTTAACATTTATTTTAACTGTACCATAGTTTTCTGCGATTCAAATTCTTCATTTTTTTTGTTAATTTGTTACAAATAAGGGGAACATTTTATTATATATAATTTCTAGTGTTCACAATGTTAAGCCAATGAGTGCACAACTGATCCCATTTCTGTCCTCTATTTGTAATAAAAATCTCCAAAAATATAGTAAAATGATTCAAATATGTTTGGGATATGCATAGATATATCCAGATAATTAATTAAGGATTTTTTAGGTAGATAGGGCATATCCTATTCCTATACACAATAAAATCCTATTTATCTATAGAAAGGGAAAAATAGATGGCCAAATCTGACTATGTTTAATATTTCTCTGCTTCCAGCTACTTAATTTCACGTCTTTATAATATTATGAGAGCATTATTAAAAATACTGAAGCCAAAGAAAAGCCTTTACAAAAGTTCTCCCACTTTGACACATCTACTCTTTAAAAATACAGTTGTCAGAATATTAACACATTTATTGAAGATTAAATTAATATTTTGTAAAGAACATTTTGACAGATTATAAATGGAATTACCACAGGAACATACTTTGTGCTCTTTCAGTGACAACATATGTGATCTTTCTTTTGTAAATATCAAAAGTATATGTTACATAGGACATTTCTCTGCTTCGCTATTCTTTATTGATGTTTTTGATTTGCTCAAACAAGAATTACAAATATATTGATATAGGTGAATGGAGATTAATACAAAATAGGCAGATTATTGATCCAATTTTCGGGTCAATAAGGACACTTTCTCCTCTGAATGGTTTTTGTTTATCTTATTCTGGAATAATTTTCATAAAATATAGATGATCTAAAATGGTTGAACTGAATGGGCTTTTGTCAACCTCATTTGTGTTACAAGGTAACATTTAATCTCTTTCAGGGTGTTGTCATCTGCAGTTCCCGTATGGTGTTGAGGTGGACTCCCAAAAAAACACAGAGACACAGTGGCACGATCCCCCTGACCACCCTTTGGGTTCAAAAGTTGTTATAGCTATTTAATATGCTATATTGATTACCCTATTTATGTTATTTTGCTTCTCTGTGTGTGTTTGACTCATTATGTTAGACTCTGTATGTTGCATGTTCTGTTTCTGAAGAGTTAACTGATTTAGCATGTGAAGATGTTATCTGTAACTGTCATGTTGAGAGGCGGTCAGTTATTAATTACATTTTGATCTGGTGGTTTATACATACAAAAGATGTATCTGTTATGAAGTTTCCACCACAATAAAAGTTTCAGCTCCACTTGTCCAGATGAAGTATCATGTATGCTGATCCTGTGTGTTAATATTTTTAAATGCTGCATCCAAGGAAGATAATTTCAGGGACATCTGCTGCCTTGGTGAAGGGATAAAAAGAACCTGAAACATCTGCTGGGTAGGTTTGGCCATAACAGCCTTTTAAGCCCGACTGAAGAAAGCAGATTGTATCACCCATCAGAAACCAATTTTCTACTAATGAGTTCTTGTTTCAGGTGTGATAGGCCTCTCATTGTGTGACAAACAGCATTGCCAGGCTTCAAATTTTATTGCCGTCATTTTTGTGGGGCAAGTCGTTAGTAATGTAATAAATATAAAGATGGGATAAAGATAGGATAAAGATGGGCGCTGTCCAAAAACGACATCTCGGCATAAATATGTAAAGGAGTTAAAATACAATAATTCATATATAACTGAAATGCTGAACAAGTTTACCCCCAATATTGGTGATACATGCTTCCATTGTCAAACAAGATCTGCAGATTTATATCATTGTCTGTGGTTGTTTAGTCGTTCAGTGGCTTCCAACTCTCCATGACTCTATGGACCTCAGCACATCTGTCAGCCACTGTCCCTCAGAGCTCCATCAAGCTCATGTTCATTACTTCAATTACATTATCTATCCATCTCTGCTTCTTCTGTCCTCTTCATTGCATGCCTTCAATCTTTCCCAGCATCAGAGTCTTCTTCGAGGGAACAGTTTGGATTGATTTTCCAAAGTATGGAATTATTTAATTTGTCTGTAGCCATATCCAGTTATCTAAATATTTTAGAAAATAATGCACACAGACAGTCTGCTTACATTAATAGATACATTTACATTATGGACACTTTTTGAACAAGATAATGCACAAGTTATGGTTCAAAAAGCATTTGAAATAATTTCTGCAAATTATTTTATAGTAGTTTTAACAAAGCTATTTTAGGTCATTGGGTTTCGACAACAGCTTCTTCAAAGGAAACAACTTAAATGTATTTTCCATATGGTTTGGATAGAGGTGAGCTTAAATAAAGAAGCAAATGTAGATGGTTCTTACAGGCTTTGGGCCCTATTGCAAGCACATAATTACCTCTAAACTGGACTTTTGGCTGCGGGTCAATTATCACTAATTTGCAATTATAGGCTCACAGTCTCCACACGGAAACCATAAACCCGTAGATAGCATTTCAGGGCATGACCATGATCAATTAAGCAAGCCCCATAAGTTACTTTTTAGACAGAGCCAATAGTAAATGAGGCCGTCAACATGACGTCAGTAAAACATGGAGTTTAATCTACAATTAAATAGTGTTTAAAAGTACAATTTGTGATTGGACTTGCAATCCAGATAAGTAGAAATCAATAAAAATGATTAAAGCAACTGTTCTAGTCCATGCGGGTCCATGATATGTCTTAACTCCTTGATTCCAGGGATCGATATAACACAGAAATAAAACTTAAAAATATATATATTTTACTGTAGATTTGCAAGCTTGAGACTGTTCTGCAATTAATTCTATTCATTGCTTTTCCAGTATTTAAATGTACAGTAGTGTGTTTTTATTTTCTTTTGCAGTGTTACGAACAGGTGTTTAAATCACTTGCCGGTCATGTCTAGTACTCGTATAATATTTTTATACATTTGCATCTATGGGTTTGAAGGCAAATGCAAGCTTGAGGAATTGTTGTAATTGAATATGTATTTTGCGTCTTTAGCGCTTGTAACATTTGCGAGCATTAGACATCAAAGGTTACGGTTTTGACAACCCACGGATTTTGAGCCTGTAACTCACAAATTGAATCCAAGTAGCTAAAAATATTCAATTGAATATCAGTAATATTTACGGGCTCCATTACGGGCTCATATAATTGCAATTTGGACACTTAAATAGGGCCCATAGTCTTAATACATACAAATATTGGATGTGATGAATAATGTTAATTTATTAGGTATGTGAATATGGTTTTATGGTTCTTCTCAGATCCAGCTTGGTGAAGATTTTTGCTCCATGCAGTCAGTCAAACAGTTTGGTTATTGAGCCCACAACTGTCCACCAACATTTTTACTGTTGTCATAGAATGGGATTTTATTTAATGAAAACACTTGTGTAAATCCTCTGTTTTCCTTCATAGCTATGGTTTCACAAAGGGCTACATAATAAGTGTGCCCTTGGGGGGGCATGTCATCAGGTACAGTTAAGATAAACAGTGATATGAACAGTAAGGTGACCATGTCTCTGACTGCTGATTATTTAATATGTCTAGGAAATCACCATCATAAAATCATATAAGGGATACAATGGATACAATGGAGAGAGAGAGAAGGAGGGAGAGAGACAGAGGGATGAGGAGAGACCGAGGGAAACATAGAGAGGGAGAGAGAGGATGGGGAGAGAGAGTGTGAAAGAGAGAGGGGGGAGAGAGAGTAGGAGGCAGAGATAGAGATGGAGGGGAGAGAGGGAGGGGAGAGAGCGAGGGAGGGATGGGAGAGAGGGAGGAGAGAGGGAGTGGTAAAGAGGAGGCAGAGAGAGAGAAGGAGGGGGAGAGAAAAGGAAAGAGAGAGAGATGGAAGGAGAGAGAAACAGAGGGGAGAGAGAGAGAGGATTGGAGGTGGGAGAGGGAGGTGGAGAGATGAGGCAGATAGACAGAGAGAGAGAGAGAGAAAGGGAGGGGAATCGAGGAGGCCGAGGGGGTTAGAGAGGGAGGGGATGAGAGAGAGGGAAAGAGAGAGATTGAAGGATGGGAAGAGGGAGGGAGAGTGAGAAAGAGAGGCGGGAGAGAGATAAAAGGAGAGGGAGCAGGAGAGAAGGAGGGAGAGAGACAGAGGGATGAGGAGAGACAAAGGGAAAGAGAGAAGGGGAGAGAGAGAAGGAGGGAGAGAGAGGGAGAGAGTTGGAGGGGAAAGAGAGGAGGGAGGGGGAGGGGGTGAGAGGTAGTAGAGAGAGAGAAGGAGGGGGAGAGAGAGAAGGATGGGGAGAGAGAGAAAGAGAGAGAGGGAAAGAGAGAGCGGTAGTGAGAGAGATGGAGGGGAGAGAGAGGGGGGAGAAAGAGGGAGGGGAGAGAGGGCGGGAGGGATGGGAGAGAGGGAGGAGAGAGGGAGTGGTAGAGAGCAGGCAGAGAGAGAGAAGGAGGGGAGAGGTATGGGGAGTGAGAGAAGGAATGAGAGAGGGTGAGAGAGAGAGAATAAGGGAGAGAGAAATGGAGGGGAGAAAAAGAGGAAGGGAGGGGGAGAGAGGAGGCAGATAGAGAGAGAGAGGGGAATACAGGAGGCAGAGGGGGAGAGAGAGGGAGGGGATGATAGAGAGGGAAAGAGAGAGAGAGGGAAGAAGAGGGAGGGAGAGAGAGAAAGAGAGTGGAGAGAGAGATAAAAGGAGAGGGAGGAGGAGCGAGATAGAAGGAGGGGGAGAGGAAGGGAGGGAGAGAAAGTGAGAGAGAGAGGGAGAGAGACAGAGAGAACACAGAGCGCAGAGAGAGAGACAGTGCAGAGAGAAACAGGGGGAGCACAGAGAGAGAGAGGATGCACAGAGAGAGACAGCATAGATATAGACAGAACAGAGAGAGACAGAGCAGAGACAATTGAACATAAAATATGATACTGTAATTTATGACGCGCAAGTTACTAGTGAATATATAGGACAAACAAGACAAAAGTTTAGTGGTACAGGACTAGAGGGCCTCGCTCTCATTAGAGCTTACAATCGAAGTGGGCAAACGATATAGAAACGAAGGGAGGTGGTAACTTGTTGGTGGTTCACTGTTTTGACAATTGCTGTCTTGTCTGAATCCCCAACATTAGGGAACAAGTTCAGAGAAGTTCATAGTTTCAAGCTATAGTTTGAAACTATAAAGAGTAGGGGAGAGTCTGATAGAACGAGAATTGCCAAGGTAGGGGCAGCATGAGATAAGTCTGGAAGGTGGTTATGACTGGTGAAGTCAGACTTTTGTCATGGGTAGAGTAAAAGGCATGGTTAGGGGTGATCTTGATCGGATATGTAGAAGGGTGCAATGCTGTGAAGGATTTAAAGATGAGTGCCAGGATTTTGAACTTAATACTAGTAGTCATGGGGAGCTAGTGAAGGGACTGACAGAGTGGGGCGGCAGATGAGAAATGACTACTAAAGGGAACACCAGTCAGGAGTGAATTACAGTAATCTATGTGAGCTAATTATGAAATTGGGAAGTAAGTATATACACGTCGGGTTCACCTGTGGGTAGTGTATAGGGTTTGGTGCTTTCACCGCTGTGACCTGGGTTTGATCCCAGTCAGGAAACCAAGACGTTACACTACCCTTAAGCCAAGCAGGGTTGGTCTGGTCAGTACTTGGATGGGAGACCACCTGGGAATACCAGGAGCTGTATGCAGTGGCTCACTGGAGAAGGAACTGGCAACCCACTGGCAAACCAAGTGGATCAGCATGGTGTGTTGCTGTCCATGAGGTCACGGAGAGTCTGACACAATTGATCGATGCAAACACACACATACACACGTGATGTAACTTACTAACAAATATAATAAATGATGATACAGACCGTACAATATTATGAATTGTAAAACGGAAGTGTGTGAATCGAAATGACACATAAACTAGGTGTTTGCAAATGTTAAGGAATACTTAAAGTCTTGATAGGTAAGTATATAAGCGTGATGCAAAATAAATAATGACAATGCCATTTTATAAGTTTAAAAAAATGAGTGAATGTGTCAATTGAGACAAACAATAATCATGCCAATATACAGTATATAAAAAAAGTGAGGTGATAACAAATATAACGGGATATTGAAAAAATCCAATATGTGAAGAAAATAACAATTATAATGGATTAAAGGAAAATCCAAAGGGTTATTGATGATAGCAATCAAAATTATACGTGGCCCAGTCCTTGCAAATGCTAAAAGACACCCAAAGTCTTTGAAAGTAAATGTATAATCATAATATCAAACAATAACACATATAATTAATAATGCAAACAGGTTATTGGTACTAGCAATCTAACATGTGCCAGTTCCTTGCACACTGTAAAAGATACCATCTTTTTTTAAAGGTAAGAATAACATTGTGATTTGAAAAAAGTAAAAATGTAATTGACGATGCAAAAAATTCAATTTTATCAGTATACGTGTAGATATATAAATAGGGTATCACATAAACCCATTTAGTTTGTGTATAATAGCTGAGTTGTTTGCCAATATCATGAATCTATGTAATTGCAATTTTACTATTTCATTTTAAAAAATAGGCATGCGAATCGGGCCAGCACCTAAACCAAAGTAGCCCAATTAAGACTTGTTCTCAACAATGAATCTATTGATAATATATTCTATTTTCTTTAGCAGTTTGGATGCTAATAATAGAATTGCATATACTACTTTGAAATTACATCACTATTATTTGTGAGAGACCAATCACAAACTGAGAATTTCCTGCGATTTTGTAGAATAGCGAAAGACTGATCATAAATCATATTTGTTCATTCCAACATTGGATATTATTGTGAACAAATTGGGAGTAATCCTGTTGACCAGACAGGGATGAAGAGGTCTGGTTACCTGACCTTTACCAACCAGGAGGTATGGACAAGAGTAATTACGCTCAAGGGGTCTGTGGAGAGAATGTTATGGACTCTGACCAGGACTATGCCAATATGGATGTGCAAATGGGTGAGGCCCAGTTCATTTTTGCTATGATTGGAACAGATGAGTATAGTACCATACATAATGGATACATCCCAAAAGCAGTGGAGTCTGAGACTCAGATGGTAAAAGCAGGCCAGGTGGAGGGCATGGGAGGGTTCTGGCATGGGAGGATATCTGTCTGCCTGATGACCCAAGGGAAAGTCTTGGATGGGAACAGCCATACCTACCAGTCCTTGGAGGAGGAAATGGACTGTGCACCTGGATTGGATTGTACACCTAGCATGGGGTTCTCATGTATAACTGCTGTCTAGGTTACAGCCATGGATCAAGGGGCAAACACAGAGAATAAACTTGGAACTAAGCCAGCCCAAGGGGACAAGTCATACCAAGATGGCTGGAGCAGCATTACTAACAACAAGGCAGGGGGAAGACAGAGACAATAAGGACCTGCCAGTGGAAACCGTGACTCAGCAGAAGGTGAGTGATATGTCCAGGCAGTGGTTCCAGAGGAAGGGGGACGTGATATGCTGAGCCAGGTACAACATCAAGGATTGGAGCCTCCCAACAAGGCCACCATATTGGGTGCTGGCTTCCAGATCCAGCCTGTACATTTCTTCTTGGAATTACTATGCTTCTGGGCTGGTTATCAGTGGTGGGATGGTGATGGCACCCACAGAGGATTGTTGGTAGAACCCAGGCTAAGTAGACAGTCTGGATGAGAGCAGATATACTTACTGGCCTTTGGGAAAGGCTGAAATTAAACCATTGAAGAAGCTCCAGTTTATAAAAGCTGTTAAGGAGCTAGCAACAGACCAGAGTGCAGGGGAGAGAATAAACCCTGATATCCTGCCAGACAGACACCAAGCCAATAATCCAAATTGGGACAGGACTTGTGTCCCCAAGCAAATGGCGTCCCATGCCCATACCATGGGGAGTTGGAAAATGGAGTATAGTGCCCAGCCCATGTTTCAACCCAGGGGGATGGAGGCTACAACCAAGGCCCAGGTTTAAGTGAGCATATACAGCAGGAAGTGTCCCTATTGGAATTATTGTTTGTTGTTGCCAAAAAGAAGTATATTTATGCTCCTAGTTCCATAAAAGGAAGTAGGCCCCTGCCCTGGGCTCCGGGGATTGTGAGCACAGGGGATCCACAGGGATCATTCCCAGAATTGTTTACTCCCCTAGAATCAGTAGAAGAGAAGAATGGCAAAAATCTGCCCTCCATACTAGCCATCAGGCCCCATGTGTGTGTGTGTGTTGGGGGTAGGGGGATGGTCGAATTATCTTCCACATTTTCCCCAATGAAGTTTGGAAACTATTTTACTGGGGATTATGGATGCTGCTGGTCTTGCACCACACCCAAACCAAGGACATATGGCCAGGTTGAGTTTAGCCGTATACTGTCATCCATCTGGATTACAGCCAGGATATTGCATCTGAAAGAGGGACTAGCTCTTGTGATTTTGAGACTCCAGTGAACCCCACAAGCAACCCTGTTATTTGTGATTCAAACACACTGGATTGCTAATATCAAAGGCTATTACAATGGAAATGAAACTTGTTTTCAGGACTGATATGCACCAACGGTTGCTTATAGCTGGAAGAAATTGTTTATACTATATGATTCTGTTGTATTTGGTCCAGGCATGGAATACCCAGATGTTAATTTACTCCCTAGTCTCTCATAGGAGTTTAAATAAAAGGAGGGCCTTCAAAGAAAAGGGAGGGCAGATTTATAGTGCAAAGGAGGAAAACTTTATATAAATATATTATATTATATTCTTTATTTTTCCCACTGAAATTTCGTAGACAATAATAATAATTATGAGTCAGTCCAGTGGCAACCTTATTCAGTGTACATCCTGTCATATGTATGCAATACTGGAACAGATGATCCAGGTTCCATACCTCTTAGTGATATTGCTCCACTGGAAAGGGGGTTGGTGCTCACTGAGCACAGTTTAGCTGGGCCTAGCATGGAGGGTGGAGCTGGGGCTAGTGAGGATGTCCAGGGAGGCAGCTGGGTTACAGTTACAAGGGGAAGCAGGGGGAACAGGTGGAGGCAGGCCAGTTCTGAGTTGGCAAACAACAGATTTGCCAGATTGAGTGAAACTGTTGGCGATGTCCATTCAGGAATGGCAATGACAGATAGAGCTGTTCCCTCTAACAGCCGGGCGAACAGCTCTACTGGAGAAGAGGGAGGGCAGAATAGGCAGAACAGACAGGTTTTGGTTGTAGGGGACTCTATTATTAGGAAGGTAGACAGGGTGATTTGTCACCCAGATCCCAGCAATCGAAGAGTTTGCTGTCTCCCGGGTGCTCGGGTTCGTCATGTTGTGGATCGGGTAGACAAATTATTGGGAGGGGCTGGAAATGAACCGGCGGTCTTGGTACATATTGGTACCAATGACAAAGTTAGTGGAAGATGGAGTGTCCTAAAGAATGATTTTAGAGAACTAGGTAATAAGCTGAAGGCAAGGACCTCCAAGGTAGTATTTTCTGAGATACTACCAGTGCCACGTGCTAGCACAGGGAGGCAGAAGGAGATTAGGGAGGTTAATGCGTGGCTAAAGATGTGGTGCACTAAGGAGGGGTTTGGCTTTTTAGAGCACTGGGCTTACTTCTCACTTCGGTACAATCTCTACAGTAGGGATGGATTGCACCTTAATGATGAGGGAGCTTTTGTACTAGGGGATAGGATGGTAGAAAGGCTGGAGGAGTTTTTAAACTAGTAGGTGGGGGGGAGGGACTAGATATAAGTAATGGGGTAGAAAGTGTAGAGGGTATAAGGGATGAATTAACAAATCATAGGGGAGGAGATGGGGGGAGGGGTAGTATAGTCAATATGGAGGTAGTACTAAGTAATTCAAGTTCAGTGGCAGGCACTTCAGAACTACAGACTCATAACATAAGGTGTATGCTTGCTAATGCCAGAAGCTTGCCAGGAAAAATGGGAGAGTTAGAATTATTAGCAATTAATGAAAAATGGGATTTAATAGGCATTACCAAAACGTGGTGGGATGAATCTCATGACTGGACTGTTAATCTGGATGGTTATAACCTATTTAGGAAAGATAGAGGCAATGGTAAACGAGGAGGAGGGATTTGTCTGTATGTTAAGCCTGAATTTAAGGCTATAGTCAGAGAAGATATTTATGGTGGACCTAGTGATAAAGTTGAATGTTTGTG
This sequence comes from Discoglossus pictus, assembly GCA_027410445.1. Taxonomy (NCBI): domain Eukaryota; kingdom Metazoa; phylum Chordata; class Amphibia; order Anura; family Alytidae; genus Discoglossus; species Discoglossus pictus. The sequence continues at coordinate 63,929,869 of CM050174.1, forward strand.
GGTAGAGTTAAATAGCGGAGCAGCAAATTCCAAAAGAATATTAGTAGGAGTATGCTATAAACCCCCAAATATAGCTGAAAGTGAGGAAATACAATTATTGTTACAGATTGGAAATGCAGCTAAGCACGGGCAAGTTCTAATAATGGGAGATTTTAATTACCCTGAAATAAACTGGATAAATGAGACCAGCAGTTCAGCTAAGGGGAGCAGGTTCTTGAGTACACTCAGGGATCATTATCTGGCCCAGGTTATACAGGAGCCTACTAGAAATGAAGCTATCTTAGATTTACTCATTACAAATAATATTGATATTGTATCAAATGTTGAAATAGGGCAACCTTTGGGAAGCAGTGATCACAACACAGTCTCATTTGAGATTGAATTAAAAAAACAACATTTTAAGGGGCCAACAAAAACTCTTAATTTTAAAAGGGCAGATTTTAACGGTCTAAGGGCAGCAATACAAAGTATAGACTGGGACAGAGAACTGATAGGTAAAAACACTGAACATAAATGGACAACATTTAAATCCTTACTAAATATACATACACATCGGCATATACTGTGTGGGAATAAAAGTAAAAGGAGTAAATCACAACCCATGTGGCTTAACAATGATTTAAAGATCAAGATACGGAGTAAAAAACAGGCATTTAAATATAACAAACAAGAGGGGACAGAGACTGCTTTACGGGAATACAAGGAAATCAACAAGGCTTGCAAAAGCGCAATTAGACTGGCTAAAATAGAAAATGAAAAATTAATTGCAAAAGAGAGTAAGACTAACCCTAAAATATTTTTTAAGTATATTAATGGGAAGAAGGTGAGGAAGGAAGCTATAGGAACATTACAATGTGAAACAGGCTGTCTGAAAATTAGTGACCAGGAAAAGGCAGATGAGCTAAATCGGTTCTTTTCCTCGGTATACACAAGGGAGGTACCAGTGGTTGGGACACTGCGACATAATGGGGCTACACTACCTTTGCCAAATAATTGGTTAACACAGGAAGTAATCCAAAAGAGGTTGGAAAAAATAAATGTTAATAAAGCCCCGGGTCCTGATGGAATACATCCAAGGGTACTAAGGGAACTGGGTTCTGTAATAGCCAAACCATTATATTTAATTTTTCAAGATTCACTCAACACAGGGTCTCTACCAGATGACTGGAGAAAAGCTGATGTGATACCTATATTTAAAAAGGGAGCAAGAGCAAATCCGGGGAATTATAGACCAGTGAGCCTCACTTCTGTAGTGGGGAAGCTTTTAGAAGGGTTAATAAGGGATAATATACAAGAATATGTATATTTGAACAGGATTATAAGTAGGAGTCAACATGGGTTTATGAGGGATAGGTCATGTCAAACAAATCTAATTAGTTTCTATGAGGAGGTTAGTAGGAACCTAGATCAAGGCAACTCAGTGGATGTAGTCTTTTTGGATTTTGCAAAGGCTTTTGATACAGTGCCACATGGGAGACTATTGGGCAAACTAAGGGATACAGGAATTGCAGTAAATATCTGCTCATGGATTGAGAGCTGGCTAAAAGACAGGAAGCAAAGGGTTGTTGTAAATGGAACATACTCCGATTGGACTAATGTGGTAAGTGGGGTTCCTCAGGGTTCAGTATTAGGTCCTCTCCTTTTTAACATATTTATTAATGACTTAGAGGTAGGATTGGAGTGTGGTGTCTCCATTTTCGCTGATGACACAAAGTTGTGCAAGGTAATTAAATCGGAAAATGATGTGCTTTCCCTCCAAGGGGATTTACATAAAATTGAGGAATGGGCATCTAAATGGCAGATGAGATTTAATACGAATAAATGAAAGGTTATGCATCTGGGAAGGAAAAATAGCCATGCAATTTATAATCTTAATGGAGCAAATCTAGGTGTATCAGATATTGAAAGGGATTTGGGAGTGCTTGTGGACAACCACCTAGGTAACAGTGCTCAAAGCCAAGCAGCAGCTGCAAAGGCAAATAAAATATTAGCATGTATTAAGAAAGGTATAGAAGCCAGGGAAGCAAATATAATTCTGCCACTATACAAATCTCTAGTACGCCCTCATTTGGAATATGGTGTACAATTTTGGGCACCACTTCATAAAAAGGACATTTTAGAGCTGGAAAAGGTACAGAGAAGGGCAACCAAACTAATAAGGGGAATGGAGGGGCTAAGTTATGAAGAAAGACTAACCAAATTAAACTTATTTTCTCTAGAAAAAAGGCGTCTAAGAGGAGATATGATTACCTTATATAAATACATCCAGGGTCAGTATAAAGATTTGTCGGGGGAGCTTTTTGTGCCAAGAGGTTTTCAACTGACAAGAGGACATCCCTTGAGGTTAGAAGTAAAAAGATTCCACCTCAAAGAAAGAAAAGGGTTCTTCACAGTACGGGTGGTTAATCTGTGGAATTCTCTACCAGAGGAGGTGGTGACAGCGGATTCGATAGATAACTTTAAAAGGGGACTAGATTTATTTCTAATTAAAAAGGGTATTCAGGGTTATCATGGATAATTAGAGAGACAGTAATGATCCAAATTTAACATTTCCCCTTTAGACAATTGGCTAAGTCTCGCTTTTTTTTTTTTTTTTTTTTTCTATTTGCCTTCCTCTGGACTAATTAATAAAAAAAAACAAAAAACAAAAAAAAACATTAAATAATTGAATAATTAATTAACAACTAATGAATTAATAGTTAATCCGCATATTGCAGATCAAAGGAGATCTTAAAAGGTTGAACTTGATGGACTGAAAGTCTTTTTTCAACCTTAAATACTATGGCACTCATTCAATTGCAATTTGGCCAATTGAATACGGCTCTAAATAAGCACATAACATATTTTTTTTAAAGAAGTTTTTAGTTAGTAAACATCTATCCAAAAGCAAGGTTTTCACTAACTAAAAAAGTATTTAAAAATAATATGCTATGTGCTTATTTAGAGCCCTATTCAATTGGCCAATTCGCAATTGAATGAGGGCCTATGTAACTATGTAACTATGTAATGTGTGAACTACACCCATAAAATCTGAAGTGACCAACCAAGATAACCTTAACCTCTGGTTTATCTGGCGACAAGGGAGGGGGTTTATAGCCTAGTAATGGGGTGAGAAGATCACAATAAGAAAGAAGATCCCTTATATATGGGTTGTGGGTGAATTATTTTGGTGCAATGTAAAATATCTGTGTAAGAAAGAATAAGCTGTCTGAGTCTGACATGTTAAGCAAAGCTGTGTCTGCTTCTATTTCTTGTATTCTGGGATATCCAGATAAAGGGATAGAAAAAAAAATGGTTATTATTTTTTTCAAATGAGTAAGAGCCTGTAACCGGTGATTGCCGGAGTTCCTGAAAAATGGTCCTGAGGCATGTTTGGCCCTGAGAAATATAACAGAAAGTAATAATCTGGAGATTGTCCCTGTAAGATAAAGAAGGAGAAACTTGCGGGGCACGTGGCCCATCATCTCTGGGTCGTGACACATACTTTATTTGTTACCAACGTTTTTGTATCCAAGGTACATTTAGGTACTAAACCTATATTTCCTGAGCAAAAAATAGAGCTTTGGCATGTTACAAATAAACAACCAGAAAAAGAACACATCATCAATGTATCTGTATCATTAAAGAATATATTCAGTGTATTATTCCATGGATGGTGAGAAGACAAACAACTTCTCCCACCACCCTTAGAACAGATTAGCATAAGTCGGGACACAAGTAGTCCCCCCAGGCCTTCATTAGTTTTATGGTTGAGAAAGTATCTTATGATCTCACATCCCGACTCATGTGAGATGCTATTCAGTTATACCATCTGTGTGGGATCTAGTTTTTCTTTCTATTGTTATCTATCAAGCAGTGGGTCATGTGTGGGCAGCACATTGTTGCTGCATTTTTCTGCACCTTATTAGTTTTACCCACGATTACTATAGATTTACTTGATTTCATTAGATCCATCTGATGTATGATGATTGTGATCCTATCACTAATTTGTACAACTATATAGGACTAGCGACTTGCCCGTCAAAAAATGACGGTCAATAAAAATTAAATGTTGTGAAATTTACAACACAAAATGAGTCACCTACATTTGTCCCTTTTTTTTTCTTCTAAAAATAAAAACACATACATTTTTTTAACTTTCAACTTATATTTCACAAACATTAAACTTTGTAACATGCAACTTGTATATGAAACATTCGTTCAACATTTTGTTAACAATACTAACATTTTTCAGTACTTGTTTATCACTGAGTAACTGCAGACTATATTAACTTCGAGTAAGTAAATAGTTTTAACAATAACATGCTTTTTATTATTTGTAACATATTTGTTAAACTCTTGTTAAACTAAATAAGCATTGAATCCAGAGGAAGGCAAACAATAAAAACCCTCTATTGAAACTTGTCCAATTGTATCAAAGAGTGAAAAAAATTAATTCCTTTCTGACCCCATTAACTGGCGATTGGATTTCTCCCTGAATCAATACTTTGTCTTAAAATAATACATTTCCAATTATTATTAAAATACTTCAACTTTATACTAACAATACATATTTGACTATACCAGATATATATTTACCAAACTTTTTTTAAAATTCCAAAACCACATATTTAACATCTGAAATTGTAACATCAAACAATAACATTTAACTCTTGTAAACCTGAAAAAGTCAGTTAATTGTTTTGTGGGGCCAATCATGTAAATATAAAACTTTGAACACATTCAAATCTGTTTAAGGATATTTTACTGTTGTTTTTGTTGTTATTTTTTTTGTTTTTTTCAGTTTGTCCATTCTGCAAATATCACATAGATTTTCATAAGTGAAATAGTGGTCCCCGATTTAAAGAGTCCCAGAGTACTTTAATTTTGTACCGGAAGTCAAACCACTGTTCTCTATGTTTTTTTGTCCATTCTTTGGATGTTTTACGTGAAATATTGTTTTTGTGCAATCATATTGAGTCCCATAAAATGTTGGCATTAAAATGAAACCATTGTCCTCTATCTTTCCAACACCTCATAGTAGACAATGTTTTTTGTGTAAACACATCCATTGTCCAATAAATGACCTTGAGTTTCATTTTCTTCAACATGCACTTTAATTTCTTTTGGATTAGTGCACCTTGAAAAAGCCACATAGAGTTGTCCATGTGCAAAAACTGGTTCCTTTAAAAAAAATCCCAACTGACTTAAAAGTTTGTCCTTGGGATTTATTGATGGTCATAGCAAATGCCATAATAACTGGAAATTGTCTCCGTTGAAGGACAAAGGGCAAACCACTCTCACTTGGAGCTAAATCAATTCTTGGTATAAAAAACTCGTTCACCTTTATGGGTACCAGTTATAATTTTCTGCATGTATAAAATGATCTTTTAACTCATGCACAATTAATCGTGTCCCATTACAAAGTCCTTTTTTTGGATTCATATTTTGCAATAACATAACAATTGCGCCTTTTTTCAATTGTAAAATATGTGGGGGCATTCCAGATGGTGTTAACGAATTAATAAATTCGATATTAAAATTTGATTCACTGTCTTTATCATCTGACAGAATAGAATCTGCACTGTAATAATTATTTTGTGGTGCATTGATGTATTTTAAAATGTCGTTATTTACATTCAAGGCATCAATATTTTTTAATGTTAATATTACTTTGTTTGCAATGTCTGTGTAATCCTCATTATTAAGAGTGTTTAGAAATATGGCTGATATGAGTGATTCATTGCAAACCATTTCTGATGGAATTTCAATGGTATCATTTGGTAAATGCTGTATTTCTGGATGTTTTCCATCTCCGATTTTAATGAGCCAGTCATTGAATTCATTTTGGCCTTCAGATCTCATATTTAATTCTAATTTGAGATGTGTTAATATTTGCCACAGTTTACTGGTCTTGATACATGTTTCAATGATCTCTGTTCTATTTCCGTGTGGCACAACAGGTAATGTTTGCCTAAAATCGCTTCCTAACAGCATCACCTTTCCACCAAAGGGCAACTTATTATCCATCACTTCTTTTAAGAATCTGTCAATACATTGCAGTGCATGACATGACATCATTGTTGCCTCATCTATGATAATTAGTTTAGTTAGTTTGAATTTTTTTGCTTGTATGGAATTGAGTCGAATATCTGACACTGATGTTTCCAAAATGGGAACTGGCAGCTTAAATCCACTATGCACAGTTCTACCACCATTTAACAAAAGTGCAGCAATTCCAGTTGTTGCAAATGGCATAGCTATCTGACCCTGTGATCGAATATAACTCATTAAACAATTGTACAGATACGTTTTTCCTGATCCACCTGGTCCGTCTAGATAGAAATACCGGTCTTTGACCATTTCATCATCTGTAGCATTTGTGATGGCATGAAATGCTTCTAACTGTAAATTATTTAAAGTTGCCAGTTTTTTTTGTGTTTTTTGTTTTTGAAGCTCAGTGTCATAATCATCAAAATTGATGTCATCTATAAGTCCTGGATCTGGTAAAGTAAAACTTGCACAATTTAACCCATGAGCCAACAATATTTCTTGGATTTCCATCAATGTTTTTAACAGAGCTATTGGTTCTCTGTAACGTTTTAAGAAATCTTCTGACATGTTTAATTTAAATGTTTCCCACAAAGTGAAAGCATCAGGTACATTGCAAAATATACAAATGAATGCAAAGTGTTGTCTCATTTGCTTAGGCATTTGACATAGTGCTGCTTCTTCCAGACACCTCTCCCATTCTGTATCATCAGCTATGAAATTTTGATGTCTTGCAGCTAATAGGAATGTCTCATAAACTATGTCATTCACTGTACGTAAATGCTCAAAAACTCTGTGCACCGGGAACATGTAGCAGAAGTAATCTTAAGCTGAATACAAATCTCTAGTACGCCCT